>BOPP01000013.1:10623565-10756065 GCA_017312745.1 Gryllus bimaculatus | reverse complement strand
CAAATTACAGGAACAACGTTCATGGTACATCTAAAGTAGAGATTAATTGCAACAAGAAGAATAAACAATCCAGTTAGTTGTCTATAAAAACAGCATTTGTTTTCTCGCAAAGTACACCCTTTAGCGACGTACGGTTGAGAAATAATATGGAACTATCTCACAGTCAAGCAGTTAGAAATGATAGAAACTCTAAAAGCAACTTTCATAAAAAAAAGCTATAGGAATTTTCAAGAAAGCACGGTGAAGACTGGCGTATGCAATGGTAAAATAATATTTTCTACTGGAACATGCAAGGCTTCAATTGCAGTTGCCCAACACAAATGCGCTAAAAGTAGTGTTGAACGAACGAAAAAAGAAACAGAAAGAAATATGGCCAGATTTATACTGTACTGATGCGATGATAAATAGAGAATGGACAGAGGCGGAGAACAAGCAAAGGCATGTGATTATGCGCCTGGCATTCCACTGCATTCCACGTGTTCCACCACCGGATGCCAGACAAAGAGTTTCCACGAACCAAGTGATAAATGTAAATGCAGTGAATGTGAAAGACAGTGTGAGCGTTATCACATAATAAATTCATCAAATCTATTACCACGAATGTCGCCGAAAGTTAATTGCACGATACGTGCGAATTTTCATCATTATTAAATGTATTGGCTCTTCAAGATCACACGTTGGATCCTTCCGGAGAGAGGAACTTTTTGTCCAATCGGGAGCTTGAAGTCGTATCCAGTGCATAGAGGAGAGATACAATTGTATCCAACATAGAGGAGAGATACAATTGTATCCAGTGGTGTGACACTAGACAGGTCACATCCGGTCCTTCAAATTCCATACAGTAGCCAATCAGAGCTCACAGCGACGCGATATACATCTTTTCAACACCAATTCGCTCAAGCGGAGAATTGGTGAACTACTTTTTCATTTTGAAATTTTTCCGCGAACGAGCCGGTTGTTTTCCCTCGTATTCCTTCCTCAAGATACATGCGTTTACATGCTGACGTGCTGTTCGTAGGGCCGTTAACGCCGTATTGCAGTAAGTGAATTGGAGGAATTGAGAGATTTACTGCTGTGTGAGGTCTGAAACGTGCATTACGGCTTCGAGAAGATGTTGGGTGCCTAATTGCAAAAATGCCAAAGCGAAATTAGTTATTAAAAGACGTTTATTTAGGTTCCCCAGAAACGTGAAAAAGTGAGTTACATTTATTTTATCTTTCGTTTTTATGCATGTAGTTTGTTGATGAATATTGCTTCTTTATTATAATTATGTTCAAAGGTGTCCAAAAGTAATATATTTATGTTTGAGATGTAGATAATGGCTGAAGACAATTGGGGGACCCTGCTCTCGCTGAATGTACGTGGCAGCACCTCACAGGAAGTAAATTTATTTGTAAGGAACATTTTCTGGAACAGCATATATCTGCGACTCTAAGGACGTATGATCATGCTGTTCCAGTAAAATTTCTGGAATCACAACATCCCCTTTGTGAAGAAGCATTGCAGAATTTTGATGCAAGCATTCCAGTGAAAGGGAGTACGTTCTTCAGTTTTTCAATGTGCATTGAGATATTTCAATAGTCATAAAGTGATTCTCCAATGTTTATTTTCTTTTCCAGATATCCACATTCAAAGTGCACCTCATATGTCAGTGGATGTTACTCATGGTGAGAATTATTTTCAATAGAAAGAAGTATAATTTATTTGTTCAGAGAACAGTTTGTGGCAATATGCATTGTCATAAAATAGTAAATAATTCCAAACAAGTTTTTCTCAGCAGCAGATTTTACTTTTCAGAGCCTTCTATAGAAGTGGCGCAGTGTTCTCTAAATCCAGGCTACACAGTAGATGGTAAATTTCTACCTCATTGTAAAATTTATGTGGAATACTGCTATTGAAAGTGTAGGTTGATAATTCATTTGTGTTCACAGAAACTAATGCCAATGCATGGTTCACTGCAGCAAGTGTGTCTGGTACATTTGCTGCCAATATTCATGGTAAGTGTTTGCCTTGAAAGTGTATTGAAATAATTCAATTGTAAATTGTGGAATTCTTTTTAATGTTCATGTTCATTTGCAGATCCCTCATTTGGACCAACTGAGGTGACACCCACTATAGATACAGGTGTAAATGGTATGATTATTTTAAAAAGAAAATTAGTAGATTATAGAGCTTTAATATAATATATTTTTATAGTTTTAGAAGAATAAGTAGTGTGATGGAGTCTATCTTACCAGCATTTTTTCATTTTTAGATCCTTATATACAGGCAGCTATTCAAACTGAAAATGGTAAGACACTTGTATGTGTGTTAAATGCAAAAAGAAGCATTCTATTAAAAGCATAATGTATTGGTAATAATTTGTTGTTGATTAATACAGGCTCTAGTGCTGTTAAGCATGCCGCTACAGCAAGTGCAGCAGATGCTTATGCTAGCCTTGTAAAAGGTAAATATTTGCAATAGCCTTTAAGAATCTCAATTATTACTTTGTTGCATTTATTGAAGATGGAATAGATTTCAAGTTTGTCTCCATTTTCAGACCTTTTTCACCCATGTGAGGTGTCGCGTCAAGTTTTTACAGATGTTTCTCATGGTACATTCCTTTCAATATACAATTATTAGTGCCAATTGAGGGTACATTATAGTAAAAAACAACTTTTATTTGTTTGGTGATTACAGATCCTTGTATTACTGAACATATGCAAGAAGCCATTCTGGGAGATGAGTCTACAACTTCGGTATGTGGTAAGTGCAAGATATTCGTATGCTTTCTAATTTTGTAATTCTAGATGGTGAATTAAAAGAAACCTCTTTCTTTTTGATACTGGATTGTTTTCAGAACATACATTTGTGGACATAGTATCTTTCTTAACAGAATTTTTCGCTTTCCAGATCCCCTTCCAAAGATGGTTTCTGAAGCATGCCCAGTAGACCCTTCATTTGACACCATGAACGGTAAGGCTCTCTCTCTTGCTCTTCTGTGGTAAATGATATGAATAATTATGCGAGAAAATAGTGATGGCAAATTGAGGATGGTGTTCAAGATGTAACGTTTCTCCGTGGTGAATTAAAACCAACAGAATCTTTAAACAAAAACGTTTATTCGGGAACAATCATACACTAAATATACTTGGTCTATTTACAGATATATTACAATTAATTATTTTTCTTTACACACGATTCCGTTCTCTTGATGATTTATTTACACAGTTCACTCCTTACACACTATTTATTTATACTGTTCTCTTCTTCTACAGTATCAGCCAGTCCGATGCTCTGTCCACGGTCCACTGCACTTGACCCAATTCCCTGCACAGACCACACTTCACTGCGCACACCAGGGTCCACTGCACTGCTGTTTACCGCGATGCCCACTTCACAGCTCAGCTTCCACTGCAGACTTCAAACTGCTGACTGCTGTTTCCCCACTGCACCACTGCTTACCGCGATGCACCCTTCACAGCTCAGCTTCCACTGCAGACTTCAGACTGCTGACTGCTGTTCAACCGCTGCACCACTCTTCACCGCAATGCACATTTCACAGCACAGCTTCCACTTCGGACACACTGACGGACTGACTGCTTCTCTACCACTCACTTCTACTCACGTCTTCTACTAACTTCTTCTACTAACTGACTCGCGGCCGCCGGCAGCGGCGCATTTATACCTGCCCGGCGCTTGTCTCCAGGCACCCGGCATATTCTCGGCGTTTCTCGCGGCTCGCGGATAGTCCGGAACCGTCTAGTTCGGGGGGGAGGGAAGGGGCGCCGGCAGATGACGCAATCCACGCGCAGCGAATTCGGCAGGTGACGCAATATTCGTAACAAAGAAAATGAATGAAAAGTACTTCTGTTTTCATATTAAACCTTTCAATGATCCTATCGAGACCATGAAATTTATTTTAGGGAGAAGCGTGGGTGAACTGCTAATAGCTCTGTTAATCAAAGCTTCTCTTATTTTAAGATTGCACTACATTATTAGTAACTGTGGCATTCATTTCTTCTCAAAAAGCTAATGTAATATACTGTTATGATAATTACTGTTATCTGTGATAGACTACATGCTATTAAAATGTGAATTGAAACATTTACAACTTTTGTTGTTATCTGTATGAAATAAATTATTGACATTTTTTAAATGTTTTGTAGATCTAGCAGTCCCTTTGGTCTCACATGTGTTGAGACTCCCTTTGTACTGCACTCTCGTGTGGGCAAGAAAAGGGCTGTCTCTCCAGGATCCGAGACTGTGAGAAAACACTTGAAGACTCCAGAAATAAAGGCTGCTCGTGTGACTTGTAAGAACACAATTTGGTGCATGAACAATTTTTGTATTGTAAGTCACTAAATATATAAATTTTTATTTGGCAATTTTTTCAGGTGCTTCTGTAAGAACCACAAGGAGAAAGGTACTTGCCGATCTTAGTCACCCCAGAGTAATAATCACTCCTACAAAGGCTTCCCTTTTGGACGACAGAGCTAATAAAGAAAATAAGTCAAAAGACCACTTGGAAGCTCTTGTTCGGACCCGGAATTTAGATTCCATTTTGGAAGTAGTTGTTTCTCCTGCTTTGTGTTCTTTTGTCCGTGGACATCAGCGGAATGCCCAGAAGGCAGGTAATGCAAGGCATTGGGAACAACATGAATAGGTACTCACTCTGTCTGTTTTCAAACGGAGTCCTCGTGCTAATAGGCTGCACTCTAGATTTCTTTGTTTACCTTCAGTTAGGACTTTGAGAGTTCTTGAAAATGTGCCCTTGGAAACTGGAATAGATAAATTTGTCCTTGAAATAATGCGCCGTCTTGGTAACAAGATGTCTGATCAGGACAGATTTTGCACATTGATGTTTGACGAGATGTCCCTGAAAAAAGACTTATGTACAATGATAAAAAAGGCCTGATCGATCGATTTGTTGATCATGCTACCCAGGGGCGCTTGAACAGTGTAGCGGATCAAACTCTTGTTTTCATGATTCAAGGCTTGCAGCGTCCCTACAAGCAGCCTGTGGCTTACTATTTCTCCCAGCACACTACGCCAGCCAATGTTCTAGCCAAACTTATAGTGGAAGTTATTCGAGCATTACAGGGCATTGGTTTTACTGTGAAAGCGGCTGTGTGTGATCTGGCTCCCACTAACAGCGCATAAGAGCCTCATTCATGCCAGCCAAACTGGGGAAAAGAATGTGTGCGAAGACATACCCCTAGAGATGCTCCCCTTCATGCCGAAGGCGTAGCGCATGGTGCAGCAGAAACATCCTCATTCTCTCAGGTGAGAGAGAAGGTGTGTAGCTTTCCTCCATTCTTCTGTGTGGGGGGACACAAGATCTTTGTGATACGTGATATCCCCCATCTGTTCAAGAATTTGTGCAACAGTTTTATGAAAGCGGCACATCTTGTATGGAAGGGGAAAGTTGCACAGTGGAGTAACATAGTTTGTCTATGGGAACTCGACTGGCAACTTTTTAGAGTTCAACATCTCACAAAGAATCATGTGCACCCCAAGGGACGAGCGAAGATGAGGGTGAAGTATGCTGCTCAGGTGTTGAGTCAGAGGTATGCTGGGCACATGCGAACTGTTGCACAGATGAGCAAATTCGGGGGCGATGGGTATGAGATCATAGGTGCTGGAGAAACAGCTGATGTCATTGCGGATTTTGACAGACTGATTATTTAAATGGTTCCCACAAACGTGATGACTACAGAAAAGAGGAAACACATGTGCCCCGTCAAACCAAAGAGTTTCACTCCAGAATGATTGTCAAAGAGGGCTCTGGACACTTTGAAGTTTGGCGGGAAACGATTGGAAAACTCCAAAGATTAAAGTTTTGGACTTGGAGTAAAAAAAAAATTCATTCCAATGGCACAAGAGATGCCTTTTACTTACGGCAACCTCCTTCCTGCACAGCTTATATAGAGACTTTAACAGCTTTACAGCTGTTATGGGATGATGTAAAGGACTCTCTCAATGGTCTTAACTTATGGTTTTTAAACCAAGATCCTGTGGAAAATTTATTTGCCATCATCCAGCAGCATGGGGTAACCAACACCGACCCCACTTGTTAATTTACTGCAGCCCTAAAAACAGCTGTGATCAACAGGCTTGTCGGCTCTCGTGTGAGAGGCAATTGTCAAGATGATGACAGTAAAATTTTATGTGACCTGAGGGATTTTGTGGGAAGGACTTTTTGCACACCACCTAATGATCAAATGATCTTGAATACAGGGATAGAGGAGGAAGAAGATGATATGGATGGTGTTGTCCTGCACATTCCCGATGGTGGCCCAGCAACAAAAGATCCCACAGAAACACAATTAGCTTCTCCAGAGTACATCACAACGTGGTATGTTGCTGGGTATATCGGCAGGCAAATGTTGGGAGCTTTAAAGGATGAGAGTTGCCTTAAGTGTAAGAACTCTGTTTGCACAGAGAGTTTGGGAGATTTTCATAAGTATATTCAAAGTCGGGAGTTTGATCTTCAAAACCCATCTTTGATATACCCTTCTGAAGATTTGACGAAGATGATCCTTACTGCTGTCAATGAGTTTGAAATGTCTTTCGTTGCACAGCAAAAAATGCATTCCCAAACACTGAAGCAAGATGCTCGTTGCTTGTTGTCAACTAGCCTTGATTTTCGGTGGTTGTTAGACTGTGTTGTGCATGGGGAAACTCTTGTAGGAGTGATGCTGGATGTAACTTTAAGAATGCTTATTCGAGCCAAGTGCCAAAAGCTTAATAATGATTTATTAGATTAATATATTTTTAGTTAATGTATTTGTTAGATAAATTTATGTTAGATTTTATGCAATTTTAGAATTTCTTTAGTGCTTATTATCTTGTTTGTAAATTTTTTTGTTATTAGTATTAATTTTTTATTATTAGTACTGATATAAGTTGCTTAAGTATTTTTTACAGTTCTGACAATCATTGTTTCTTATGACAAACACAATCTTTGATTCAATTTATATTCTACTGTGTATGTATCATTGTGTTTTGTTCATCCTCATGCCAATTACATTCTGAATTTTAATGCTGATCCTTATTAGATTGTGAATTGTTATAAGTCGTGAATGCAAAGCTTGATTCCATAGCTCAGTTGTTAGGACATCTATCCAGATGTCAGAAGTCAGTCTCCGTTCCTGGTGCAATCAAATATTTGCACTTTGACAATCCAGTTTCAGAATTAAATTGTGGTGCATAAGCATTGATGGAATTCCACTATTTGTAAATCATTGTTTTAAAAGTGAATATACTTTCACAGTGGATCCCATTTTCAAAAAGTCAGGCTCTGAACTGTGCATGTGTGAGATAAGCATGGGTAAATAAAATAATTTTGTCAAATATTTATTGACTAACGAAAAACATTTTTAGGTTGCAAGTAGTAAAAGCGGTTCTTTCAAGGCATGCAGAGCATGCTAAAAGCTCAATTTTTTGCACTACTGCTGAAAGTGGGACAATGCTCAAATGTTCTGATAAAACTCTGAAAGCAACAAAGAAAACAAAATACGTTCATATGATCTAATCAGATACTACTGATCTTAATGTAACAGTACATAATTAAGTAATTCATATTCTTGAATTAAAATAAAATGAAAGGCACTACAACTTTAAAAAGCATAGTGAAAGTGATTTTATTTTGCTTGTAGGAATGGGGCCCTGACTTATTGGCCTAGTGGCGCTACTTTTCCTATGCGCAAAATAATATAGCACTTTCACCCCTTGTATCATTACTATTTGTTTTACCTGGGCAAATGTGTGGTAGTGCTTTCATTTGTTTCTTTTCAATTCTGTTCATATTGTTCATTCATGTTTGTAATAATGTAGTATTCCATAGTTTTCACATTAATTTGACATATCTTCAAGCAAATACTAAAGTTGCAATTGTGCAGGTGTACTGTTTATTACCTTCTGTAATACAAAATTGTTATTATTAATGAAATTACGAAATTGTATAATATCAATATCCTCAATAAAGACTAGATATTACTACCCTAATTTGACCCTTTTTTTTGCTTCCATAAAATCCTTATAATTATTATTAAGAATTTTTTATTAAATGAAGGCGTAAGTATGGGAGTGAAATTTTAAAGTTTCCGCGTTGCTGGTATATTTTAAATTTACCGGTTCCTTCTTCGCTATTGGCTGTCGGTTTACCCAATAGAAATTATACAGAACAATGTGGCGGCACTGGAAGTTGGGCAAATACGGCTTTTCCTTTTAACATTGTGTGCCGTCTCTGAAATATCTTTGGTCGTACCGAAGCCTTCGATTGGATCAGTGTGCTTCTCTCTGATTAGCTCGTGATTAAATCGGAATGTACACTTCAATTTTTACAATTCTGTCCCTGGCAGGTATCAGCGTTTGACAGTTTCATCCAATCGAGAGCTTGAACGTCACCATTGGGCCTTCAGTATAGAGTTTTATAAGCTGCATTATTTTATCATGCGACTGTACAACGCAGTAGTAAACAGTGTTTACTAAACACGAACACGTTGAAATGTGGTATGGTATGGCCACGGCAAGGCCAAGCGTTTTTAGAGTTTCTTATGAACGATGTCGCAAACAATGCACGATATTAATGTATTGTACAGTTGATATTAAATTGATGAAGGTGTACAAACCTTGTTAAATATTCAAACGAACTTTGTGGAATGTTGATATTGTTTTTATAAAAACAACTGATGTATTGACCGGCTATTTCGTTCTTGTGTATTTATTGAAGAAAATACATTTTAGAACGAGTATTATTCAGTAAATAAACGAGCTTTTGCATGGTTTGATGTCATGTTACTACTATAATATAAATTTACATTCAAGATGTTTATTTCCTTTGCTTGTCGGTTTTGTACTTTTAGAGACAGTATTAAACAGAATGTGCTTATCTACAGAATGTATATTGGTCATCGAAAGGAAAAGGAAAGTTTGAGGGCTGTACATAATGCATTCAGGGTTTTATCATCCTACACCATTGCAAATCGAGTGATTCTGTGTTCAATGTCTGATGTGATTGCCAATGTAAGTTTGAAAACAAATTGTTCTTCGGTATCATTACCTTCACTGAGATCTAAGAAGAGAATGATCGACCAGATTCTGTGGATTGTGGCTGCTATGTGGGATTTCATACAAACTATTTTGAGGGGTATCCAATTGACATGCACATTTACACCCCTTGTAATTTTATACCCATTGACAAAGATGAACAGAAATATTAGACACATATGGTACAATATGTTGTTAATTGGTACGTAAAATGACCCTTTTGTAAGAAAAACACTTATCGAGAATGCAGAGATTGTATGCTTGTTTGTTTTTCTAAATAGGAATAAATTTCTCTGGACCTATCATTATTAAGTTTGGTCAGTGGGCATCAACTAGACGAGATATATTTTCAGAAGAGTTATGTTTTTATTTAGCAAAATTGCAACGAAAAACTACTCCCCATTCATGGTATTACACAGAAAAGTGTTTGGAAAATGCTTATGGATCTAAATGGAGAGATATATTTGTTGGATTTGACAACAGGGGACAACCTATAGGTTCGGGATGCTGTGCTCAGGTACGGTTTATTTGACTGAACCATAGTTTGACCTCTCCATTTACGTGTACTGCATATTTATTACAATTAGAAATATTTTCAGTTATTAATTTATTTTGGCCAGGGGTTGATCCTGTAAAAATATCGGAGGGGATAGGGTAGGAATTTCAGACCCTAACAAATATTTTTGAAATTTATTTTGACAGCCACTAGTAAAAGCATTTATTAGTGCATGGAGAGCATGTTAAAAATTCAATTTTTTAGCACTAGTGGAAAAAGTGAGACAATGCTCAAATGTTCAGATAAAACTGTGAATGAAAATCAAAGTAAACAAAATACTTTCTCCTGATTGTATCAGCTACTTCTAATCTTAACGCAGCATAGTAAAAAATAGGAAAGGAAAGTCACGCTGACGCTAACAAGTAATGTATGTATTGTAGTGTAAATAATAGTGTATGATGAAAGTGAATTTATTTTGTTCATATGGTAACGCCACTTGGCCTCTCAGCCTTTTTTAATCACAAAATAAAAGGTCCTTTTTACTTTTTGCATAATAAGTATTCTTAAATTGTTAGCTTGAAAAAAAAATTATATTCTTAACAGCAATACTGCTATGGATGTGATGAGATCTATTTATCTATTGTTTTTTAATAAGTTGAGTATAATCACTAAAAATTTAAAGGCATTGCACCCCCTCCCCTTCTCCGTGAGGATTCACAACTGATTTTCGGTTTTCTTTACTTACATACTTTTTTTGTCAAAAAATGCATGCAGTACAAAACATACATGTTGCCCTTAAGCAGAGCAGCCAATCTGATTGGAAGATATTGTTTGTTATTGCAGTACCAGATTTTTTATTTCCATCTCTCAATATACATATTTTGCCCAGTTATGTAACATCAGAAACCAGTTTTTTGAGGGGGTGGTATGGCTAGTTGGGCTTGCATAATTCATTGGTATTTGCTTTTTAAATCACATCACATTTTGCAATTCGATCAAAGTGTTGCTATAAGATATTGTGGGACCATTCATATTTCATTCATTCATTCAGATAGGGATTAAAGCACATTGTTCAAAGTACATTTTCAATGCTTTATAGATCCAAGAGCTTTGTACAAGTAAGAATTTGATTTTGTTACTCAGCATTCAAAACTATTGTTAAGGAATGTTAATAGATAACACTGGATGGCAATTTTATATTTTTATTATTACACTCTTATCTGCCACTTGACCATGCTACAAGTTATCTTCCCGACGCCCAGTCATATTTATCCCGGAGATATGAATGTGTGCCATTATGGGGATCAGCGTTTTTGGCTTTATTCCTTGGTAAGGCAAGGTTGTTAAGCCTTTCCTTGAATTATGGGGTAATAGGATGATAATGAGGGGTGACGGGGCAATCACAAATATGACCATGCCAGGACTCGAACGTGCAGCCTCGGTGCAGACGATGGCTGCCGCAACTGTCTGGGACGGATTATTATTATTATTATTATTAAATTCCCAAGGAGGAAAATGCCTTGCGCACCTTCAGGGATAAAGATGGGCATGGTGTGTGGAACCCTCCCCTACTAAAAAAACCTCTCATGCCCATGCCTCTCTCCAAGGAAGCCGTCGCGAGACCTTCATGGAGAGATGGGCAGGTAGTTAGCTATAACCCCAAGTTAAATACGGAGCCTTTCTTCTTTTGACGATGAACGTGAGGAACTCTTGTATTATGCTTGATTTGAGAATAAGACCCACCGTGTTTGATGGGGAAATATCCAAGTCCAAGGCTTGGTGAAGTTTTCTTAGAGTATCCCATGCTACGCATTCAAATATTTTATGCATGGCATCATCGGCTTCGTATCAACAAAATTTACATTTGGGTCGACTATTAAAGCTAAACAGATAGAGTCAAAGCAGCCGCATCCGGAGATTACTTGGACAATATAATTAACCTCCTCATGGCTTCTGCTGAACCGTGGTTTTATACGGTATCATCACATAGGTCCGCCTTCCTTTGGTGTCTCTACCCCACCTTACTTGCCATTCTGCCAGGAGAGACGTCCGGTCTCTCTTCTTGGCGTCCTCTCGTCCTGGGCAGAGGTCCTTCACGAACGAGGTCAGTTAGCTTCACTTCGTCGTAGATCGCTTTCTGTTCTTTCGCCAACAGATCTGCAGGAGGTACACCAGCCTGTACCCTTACTTCGCTAGACCGTGCGGTAGACTGACTATTCTCAGCGCCAACCTCCTTTGTGCGTGCGTGTACTTCGATCTCACGCAAGCTGTACCGAGTTTGTCAGCCTACAGCACTGTGGACACATACAGCAGTTGAGAATGAATTGCACAAGAGATCGTTTTTTGCTTTGCCTCTTTTGGATCCTCCACATTTGGCATTAATCTGGAGAAGTCAGAGCATGTCTTCCCTGCCGTGTCCGCAAGTCTTGATAATGTACGAACCGAAGGACCAAGTTTGTGGTCAATCTCGACTGGTGGTTATTTGAAGTCTCCAGGTGAAATTCACGTCCCCTAATCGAATATTTGGGGAACGGAATCCTCTCCGGTACGTACTTAACACTGCTTCAGTTTTCTTCCCAGTCTGTAGGAGTCTCAGTGTCAAGCCACCTTTTGACCCTAAAAAGGGTTTCGTTCACTTTCATCTCCAGCAAGTTGATTTTATTGCTATTGCGAATAATGATGGTATCATCTGCGTAGTCTATAAGCTGGATGACTGCTGGGGTGTCAATTTGTAATATACTGTCGAACATGACATTCCGTGATAGCAGCCTCAACCAAGAGCCTTGGGGCACATCACAAGTCATATCGTCTTCAATTGAGGAGTCAGAGTACATTATTCTTCTCTCGTAAAGGTAATATTTGATCATCCTCAAGAGGTATTTGTGGACTTTTTTGTCTACCAGTGCTTCAATGATGTCCCTTTATCTGGAAGAGTTGAAGGCGTTTCTTATATATCGCACAGAATCCTTTTTTCTTCCAATCATAGAGCTTGGCTGTCTGCGATACTGACCACGTTCAGGATGGCATCCGTTGTCTAATGTCCCTTTAGGAAGCTGTAGTGTCTGGGAGATAAATTTGCCCCTAGATATACCTCGAGTCTTGATAGAAATACACCCTCAGTGCCCATAATATCCACAACGCAAAGCGGTCTGAAAGACGATGTCTGATTAGCGGACTTATTGCAATTCTGGAGAAGAACGAGTTTCTGTTTCTTCACCATGCAGGGAATGTTCCATTCCTACTGCAGCAGTTGAACACAGATAACAAGCATTTCGGGTTCTGCTGTCATGATTTTCAGCATCTCATTTGAGATCCCGTCGAAGCCCTGCGCTTTCCCACATTTCATGGTCGTCACGGCACTCCGCAGTTCTTCCAGTGTAAACAGATATTTTCCGTCAAAAGAAAAGCCGCTCAGTCTTTGTCTTTCCCAGCGATCCCTAGTAGGGAAGAGACCACCTTTTACTTTCTTCACCCATCGTGGGTCGTCGAATCCAGGCGTCTTTCAGTCCGCCCTAAATTTCTTCGTCACTATGTTGTAGACCACGTCTCAAGGGTCGTTTTCGACGTCATCTGTTTCCTCCATCATATAGATTTGCTTCTTTTAATCTCTCTCTTGAGCTGTTTTTCAGACGCATTATACTGATAGCTAAAAGAGGGATTTGCCCTGGCTCTCGTCGCTAATCTTCTCGCCTAAATGCAGATCTTGCGGAGCTCCGCAATTTCAGGCGCCCACCATGAAGTTTGCTTGTAGGGCCTCTGCGCGTGAGTATCGAAGCACACAGGTACCAATATATATTTGGTTTTCCTAGCTGATTCCTCGAGGGATTCCGCACTTCTCGTCCTTCCAATCCTCTTCATCAGCCTAGATTCCCCCAGGGATAATCTCAAATACGACCATACCCAAGCAGGACTCAAACCCCTGCAGCCTCCTCGGCGCAGATGACAGCTGCCGTAACCGTCTGCGCCACGGGGGCCGGCCTTTTTTTTCTTCTTATAATCATCATTATTGTTTTAATTTTTGATTTTCTTGTACTGATTCGTAATATTTTGATCTGCTAATTTTAAATTTATAAATGGTACTGTTCTGCATGTTCTGCTCTAGTTTCCGCGCTATTCAAACTGTTGCGTGCCTGCAATTTGCAGTCAAATTAATTTCGTATGCTCTTCAGAAATTTTACCTACTGTGCCCTCAGATTAACTACCTATTACTACTAATTCATCCCAAATCCAGTTTTTGAAGGGTTAATTCCTTCTGAAAATGAAGAACGTAACCAAAAGCTGCAGATAATATATGAATATAAGTATTTTCAGAAACAGATGCATGTTCTGCTAATATTTTGACATTTGTCTATTTCTCAGCAGTGTGGCCAGTTTGAACTGACTGACTATGCATAATTCGATTATTTCCAAACATGCAGGTTAATTGTGAACTTACATGCGTTCTGATCCACAATGGAAAATTTCTTACTTTCAAAACCAGGAGGTATTTATTTCATATTTTTCCAAAGAGAGTTCCTTTGATAATTTTCACAAAGTCACAGATCTTTTCCAGGATTCAGTCCAAATGATTGGCAATTGATTATAAGCAGACAGTTCTAAGGAGATTCTGATTAATTAATGGCAGTCATTCTGAGTATTTATGTGGGGAGCATAATGGCAATAAAACTGGTTGATAAAGTGAAATATCATGAGTATAACTAGGTAATTTGTGGGTACCTCAAAACGCAAATAACATATTTTATCTGCACCACATTGAACTGTGTTGGATAAAACAGTTTATTAAGGCGTTAAATACTGACAAAAGTAGTCTGGGTTTGTCTTGCTTCGTCACTTTAGATCAAGGTGTGTTTGATGAACCCCAGATTCGAGCAATTGTGTACAATAAATAGGGCAGGCCTTTGTATAATTACATATTTGTTTGTTCATTGGTTACAATAACACTTTCATTATATACTATTTACAAATTAGGCTTTCAAACTAATGTCCATATTTCCTAGTTAAGAATTTTTACACATTGTTGCGTATTTTATTTGCAATACATGCCATATTATATTTTTTGAAAGTTACTATTCAAAAATTGTTTTCAACGTTTTGGGCAATTTTACTGGTGATTGGGGTTTAGAAGTAGATCTAGATCTTAACTTCTCAAGATATTGGGAGGCTCAAGATTATCCCCATTTTTTGGTGTTAGGCATTTTTTATTAATGAATTAAATTCATTCATTTTGCATCAATTACCTAATTCTGAAATATTTTTGAATTCAGGTGTACAAAGCTTGGATAAAAAAAGAAAATATTCCAAAATGCTCATCAAATAAAGAGAAACACATGGAATTGAAGAATTTCTCTTTTGTAGAAGGTAAGTGGATTTCAGAAAATTGTCTTCCTGATTGCTGTGTCTTAAAATTTGCAATCCAATTGTACTTTAATAATACATACTCATATTCTATTATTTTAAATGTTAATTCATTTTTTCTTCTGTCGTAGTGATGGAAATGCTGGGTTTGGGATATTTTACTACATATTCAGGGAAAACAGGTAGTTACACATTAGGTTGAATTTTAACCATCTTCTTTCCTCCAGTTACTCACATTTTTTAAAATTGTAATCAAAACTAATGATATTATTTGATTTG
Organism: Gryllus bimaculatus; assembly: GCA_017312745.1. Classification (NCBI taxonomy): domain Eukaryota; kingdom Metazoa; phylum Arthropoda; class Insecta; order Orthoptera; family Gryllidae; genus Gryllus; species Gryllus bimaculatus. The sequence goes on along the minus strand of BOPP01000013.1, from coordinate 10,740,902 downwards.
TATTTTGTTCAGCATTTCATCAAGGAATGGGAAATGTAATTCCTGTTGCTGTTAAAGTACAACATCCTCAAATGGAAAAAAGATTCAGGTATGAATTTTTAAATTCCTTGTGTTTGGAAATTCATTTTAATGAAATATTATGCAGTTTTGAGGTCAGTGATTCTTTTCAGGCAGGATCTTAATATTTTGAAATTTCTTGCCAATACAATTACCTGGCTACTTCCAAGTTTAAGGTGGCTTAGTCTTTGTGAATGTGTGGATGATTTTTCCCAAGTGATGAAAAGTCAGGTATTTTTTTTTTTAAATTTGAATGCAATTCTATTAATTTTAGTGTTTGACAAGGATCTTAGATTTAATTCGTTGTTTTAATTTTATGATGTTAAATAGTGAGAAAGTTATGTCAATTTCACGATTCGTGTAAAAATTGAAAAAATTCAAAATTATTGTACATATAGGGAGAATGTAGTGAATTTGAAAGTGTTCTTGGGGGGAAAAAATATATTTAATTTTTTCATTGTCGCTTTTATAAAATCTACAGATGTGTCAAGGTCAACTCCAAGATGTCCCTTCAAAATTTTCAGAAAAATTCATTGAACTTTTACATTGATATATTTTTTATTCCATTTTATTAATTGCTCTCCATATATATCAGTTCATAAATCTGGACTTGGAAATGTCATAAAATTTTACTATGCATGATCATTTGGATTTAATGAATTGAACATGTGATTAGTAGTTGGTGCTACTTAGTTTAATGGTGGGTAATAGGTGGGTAAAGGTTGAAAGAATATATGAATGTATTTAGGGCCAAACTGGGAAATACATACTATCCTTGGCATTTATAATATACAATGGTCTCTAAAAAGTTATTAATTGCTTACAGATTTGACAAGTTTCAAAAGCAGAAAATTTGCAATGGAAATAAACAGTAAAACACAGAAAACTAGTAGTTAAAGAATGGCACAGACTTTCTTGAACCAATTACTTTTCTAATTTCTTTGGTCTAAGCTAGAGTTTCAGTCTTGCCCTATCCTCTTGCCAGCAGCCACCCCAGAGTTCATATTTTTGAAACTTTCACAGTTTTTCAGATTTCAAACAGTAGAACTGGAATATTTCTTTGAGAATATTAAAGAAGAGTACAACCTCATCCTAAATGGAAATTTTCATTTAAAAAAAATTGGAGCTGATTCTATGAAAATGTTGTTTAATCATTAGTGTGAATGCAAAAATTGAACCTCATTTTTGCAGAAAATATTGAAGTTTTTGAAAAATTTCATTGGAAGTCATTTGAAGCAATTCCGCTCACAAATACTATAATGTAAAAAAATCACTGAAAATGTCCTTATTATCAGCATAAAAGATATTGTAAAAAAATTACATTTCTATAATTTGTGAAAATTCAAATGAATACAGAAAATAACTCGATGTCATTGAGAATCTTTTTAAGACATGATTTAAAGCACATGTAATACAATAATGTGAACAAATCTCTGCTAATGTAAATATTAATGACATGAAAAACAAGTAAAAGAAAACATGTTTTTGAATTCTTGAAAAAAAATGAGTAGAGCAAAATGGCGTTATGTACTTTTAGCACTATCCCAAGAAAAGTTTAAAGAAAAAATTTGGAGCCGTTTTTGAAAAATTCTTGTTTTTGGTACTTTACACAATATTGCGAGAAAACTAATAAAATTTTCAAGAAAATGTCCATGACCTTAAAGAACGAACTAACTGTGGGAGAAAAAAATATTTTTGAAGAAAAAATCTCCATCTTCAATTTTGTCAGAGTAGGAATAAGCTGAAAAAAACTCCATTTATCTCCAATTACTTTTGAAATTTTCGAAAATTTGAAGTTAACATAAAAAATGAGACTTACACTACCTTTGGAAGTGTATTTTATTTTATTCTTACAAGAAATTAGAGAAATAATTTAAGGCATTTGGGAGAAAATTTTGTGAATGTCCCAGGGGTGCCAAGTAAAATATCCCCCAAACTTAAAGAAAGTTATTTACAATTGCAGTGCTTCGAGTGGAGGCAGATCAACCAGGGAATATTCAGTTTACAAAAGTCCTATGAATAGTGTAGGCACTAGTGGTGTTCACAGGTGGCCGGATGGATGTTTTGAAAAAAATAGCTTTATCAGTATAAGAGGACCCCAAAACATGATTTCTGTTGAAATTTCGAAATTGATTTTCTATAGCCCAACATAACTTTCTCTATACTACATTTATTACTGTGTATTTATATATGTATATGAGTAAGTAAAAGTGGTCTTTTTTAAAAACAATGATTATTGTCCCAAGATCTTAAAAAAACTCGGGAGCACTAATTATTGACATTTGCCAGATGACCAGTCCAGCCCTAATTGTTTTTGAAGTTAAATATACGTTAGAATTTCTTTTTATGATTGTATTTCTAAAGGAATTAAAATGTTCCAGGTTAACTTTTTCACAGAAGCTGAAAATTTGAAGCAGTTTGCTGACCATTTTAAAAATTCCAGCTCCATCCAGTTTCCAACTCCATTTGATTCATTAACAAGATCATATATTTTGATAGAAACATTTGAAGAAGGAAAACATATTGATGATTTTATTGCTTTGGATTTGAATAAACAAACAAAGAAAGATTTGGCTGTCTTGGGAGTGAATACTGTATTGAAAATGGTGAGAAAATTACAATAATTCTAAATAAGTGAACTGTTTCAAATATAGTATTTGGTGCTTGTCGGAAGAATAAAAGAGAGATTCTTAATCCAGAAGAAGGAAAAAATTGTCCTTTTTGTTTAATTTTCATTTCATTTCTTCTTCTTTTTTTATATATTTTTTGTGTTTAGATTTTCTTTTGTGCTTCCTCTGAATTACGGTTTCTAAAATACTTTGAATGTTGTTCATGGAGCATGAGTTAAAATGTTCTCCCAAAGCAGATTTATTGCAGCATTGTTTTAAACTTGCACTTGTGTTATGATCATTACTAGGTATACATGATTATTATTTTGGTATCTAACAGAGTACAAAGGAACACTAGTTCTTTAATAGAATTTAATATTGAGTTTGTGGTAACTGGGGCTAGGATTTTTATGACATAATATGTATGTAAATATGTTATAAATTTGGACTAAAAATTGAATAAAAAGAAAAAATAAGGGTGTTACAGAACAGACAGACTTTCCCCCATAAGTTTGATTCCTGTTCTCTTGAGTCTGGGCTATCTTGGCTTTGCCCTACCTTCTTTTTAGCTATCTATCAGCACCTACCATGAACTCTGGGGACATTTGCAAATAGGGGCTTCTTCACACTCCCCAAATACCACACAGATTTATCTTGATCCTGTACCTTAAAAATATCTTTAACGTCTATATTGTAGCTGTACGAGGGGTCCAAAAAGTTTCAAACTTATTCAGTTTTCAAAAGTCAGAGTTAGCAGAGAAAAATCAGACCTACGCCATCTACAGAAGCATATGTTACTCAATTCTTCTCAAGCAATTTAAAGAAAAAATATATAATTTTGAGAAAATTTTGAAAATTTCCAGTGTTTTATGAGAAGTACCCCAAAATTCATGTGTATGTTTCAAATGCCCAGACCCTCAAGTAAAATCAGATTGATTGGGTGTTATTAATTTTTGAAAACAATTCTGTGAAATATTTAGGTGCTAGGGTTGTTCTCAGGCGAAAAGATGGAAGTTTTAAAAAAAGAAACTATAACTCTTGTTCGGTACCATAGTACTTCAAACATTGATTTCCATCTATTGTCCTCAGTATTATCTAACTTTCTATTATTTTATGAAAATTACTCAGTATATACTTATGTTACTAGCAAGTAAAACAGAGAAAAAGTGTTTAAATTGCATAAATGGAATAACCAAATGGTAACTCTAATATTAAAATGTAGACTAAAATTTACTGACTGAAACAGATCCGAAATTTTTGCATTCTTGAAAGTAAGGTCCTTCATTTATTACTGACAGTTAAGCAGGTGACAAAGCACTGTTTCAAATTTTTAAACATGAAATTGTGCCTTTTGTCTCTTAGTATTGCTTTGTGCTGGCTAAAACTCCTCTCAATATCAGAAGTAAAAAGGACCATCGTAGACCACATAAAATCTTGTGGAATTTAATCTAGAACTACTTCAAAATTAGTTAAAATTGCACTAAATGTTAAAAATAATCTTCCAAGAATAATTTGATAATTATAGAATCAAAATGTATTTCATGGATTGTAGCTGAAATATATATTGTAAGTAATCAAGATTTTATTTACTGATATTTTCATAGTACATTTATATGATTTCAAATTACATATTACTCCAATATTTATTGTTGTTACATAATTTCTTCTATTATTGTATACTATATTTTAAAAACCTAAAATATTCTACCAAAATACTATTGTAAAAAATTACTATGGATTCAACTTCGCTTGAAACTTATGTATTGTAAGTTTATAGGCAATAAAATTATTATTATTATTATTATTAGTATAGAGCCTGAAACTTCGGGGAAATGCCTTTTTATTATTGTTACGATTATGTCTTTTAACAATAGGAATCACTTAATTGTACTTTTGGAGTTATTTTAGTAGATTTTTATTTTGCCTTTTCTTACCTATTTTAGCGCTTGATGCCTTTTTTTGGCATTTTGCCTTATTTGAGCATTTCTCATTATTATTTATCCCTCCTGGCATCAATCTATGTCAATCTAGGAACATACCTACTAGCCTGGACAAATGAAGGCACGGTTGTGTATTGTCTCTCTGTAGTCACAGATGCTCCAGTGTCCGGTAGTGTTAAAAATCAACAAGAGGTAGAAAGATGATTCTAGTGAAGATTTTAGATATTTTTCATTGATGCTTACAGATGTGTTCATTCATGAGAAATCTCATGTTTGTGTGTGGCCTTAGATCCCTTGTGAGGACAAGAGTTATCTGTACATGATATACCCTTCTCAGTTCCTTCTTTTTCTGTCTTCCCTTCTGGGGAGTACACAAGAAGGAATTGAAGAACGAATTCTACAATTCCATTTTCACTAATAAAATCCACAATAGGATTTTGTAGACAGCATCGAGAGTAAAATGAATTCGTAGTCGTCATACCAGATGGTCATGTGCAATCAAGATTATAAAGGTAGTTTCCTTCCATGTGAGTGCTATTGTTAATTTTGGAGTTAAGAAATAAAATGGGAATCAATTTAATTATTAATTTTTTACATTAATTACTTTTAAATGGTGATTTTTTAATGTTTCATGTGCTTTTACTTTAGTGAGATTGTCTTTTTTGCATGCCTATTGTAAAAATAAATGCCATTGCCTGCCTACTTCAGGTAAAATAAATACCTTAACTTCCAAGCTCTAGTAATATGGATTATAATGCAAATAAAATCTTAAAATATGCTATTATAAGTGAGTTTGCCTTAAATGTGTAAAATTATGTACTATTTCAGAAATTATGGACAAATACAGATAATCAAATATGTTTCAAATCACTTAAAAAAGCCTAATAAAGTGTAATCATATGACAGAAAGTTTGATTGTAAAAAGAAACTAATATGTAATTACCTACAAATCCTAGCCTTGGTGAGAATACACAGTAGAAAATTTAGAACAAATTTAGATCACTTATCTATAATTTTCTATTTTTACTGTTTTGTAATGCTTTACTCTCATATTGTTAAAGATTAAATTGCAATTATCTTTATAGGTATTTGAAGACAATTTTTTTCATGGAGATTTGCATCCTGGAAATATGTTAGTTCAGGAAAAAATTATAAGTAACCACCTGTGGAAAATACCATTTCACCCTGTGTTTAAAACAACCATGGAACCAACTTTAGTGATATTGGATTGTGGTATAGTTGCAAGTTTGGATGAAAGGGGCAAGAAGTGTTTGAAAGATGTTTTTGCAGCTGTTGCAAGAGCTGATGTAAGTTTACTAGCAAATGTTAATAATAATCTTATAGGATGCCATTCTGCATCCATGTCATCTATCATTTTCTCTTGTCACACTTTCTCAGTACTCCCTATCCAATATTCCCTCTTGCGTTTCTTTCTTCTCATTTCTAATATGTCTTTGTATGCTCCTGACTCTAGCAACCATCCTTTCAAAGAGACAATTTTTAGTAAAATATACATTTTAAAGTTTTTATTGTTTACTTTCAGTGGTTTGATTTCCATATTTGACATTGGCAACCTCATAGGAAATATTTGTGAAACAAGTATTCCCCGTTATGAAGGTTGGAATCTTACTATTAACATTTCTGTACTCCTAGCATAGTAAAAGTATTGAAAATATGTGAAATGATTTTTACACATGTACATTTTTTGTCTTTGATCTCCAGAAGGTTCTCTCACCCCTTCCCCCATCCCCCTTACTTTCTTTTCCTCCATCATTAGCTTCTAACAAATGTTTCTGTTGTTTGTTGACTTGAGGGCTTCTGAATTTGAGAGGAATTCTTTTAGTTTAATGCACTTGATAACCCCCAGTGCAATTAGTCTTTATTATAGCTACTATTTGTTTTGATGAATCTGATGACTTATTTCACAAATATGATCCTACTGTAACCCTGCTAAAGCAGAAAGCCTTTGCCCTTTATGGGATGTTGCAGGCTAATCATCATCATCATCATCATCATCTAAACATTAATGATTCCCCCCCTCCATTTAGATTCATTAAAATGTATTTCATGAATATGGTTTAATAATTAAGATGTTTTAATCTTTTTGTTGATGTATTCCAAAATAAATAATGAATCAGTGAATATAATTTCTTTATATTAATGGAGTTATTAGATATTTCTTTCATGGCTATTAATATGGCATGATATATCCTACTTGAGAAGGTGAAAGTACCTTTCTGGGAGAGGATCAGCATGTTAACTGAATCCCGATTTTTATCCCCCAAGATTGTTATCCCTGGGGGTATGGACGATGAGATGATGATGGTGAGGGATGAAAGGATGGTACACACATACAGACATACACAAATACACCCATGGCCGAGGCAGGACTGGAACCTGTGGTCTTCTGGCTGGAGATCACTAAGGCACTGCTGCCCTAACGATCTCAGCCATCTGACCGGATCATCAGTGTAAATATGATAATAATCTATGTATTTTAGTCTAATTTTTTCAAATTTTTCTTTCCAATCATAATGTAATAAACTCTTGTTTTTTTATGTTCACAAAGGGTTTAGTCTTTAGTCAGTCTTAATGGTGGAATACAGGAGTATTTCTCTCTTGCCATTTGTAGCATTATAAAACTTAGTTCTTCCATATATTACTTTACTTTTTTATAGATAAGTCCAGTCCATAGATTATCATTATTTATGTTTAAAAATTTGGGGAGTGTTTCTTATTATTGGGTTTCTTGAAGTAGAGGCTTTGAGGCTTTTTTTCGGCGAGTGAGAGATTGTTCTTGAACTTTGGTTAAGATACTTCCTATAGGAGAAGTCACATCCAGGAGTGATTCATAGAGCTTGATTATGAATTACATCAATTTTATGAAGACTGTTTTTGCAGGCTGGACAATATAGTATACTTTCATAGTCAATTTTTGATTGAATAATTGTTCTATATGTTCTTAAAAGAATTGATTTATCGTCCCCCCAATTCTTGTGTACTAAAGATTTTAGAATCTTTAGACACTTTTTGCATTCAAGAGTTAGTTTATTTATATGGGTTTCCCAAATTAATTTTTCATCCAGAAGCATTCCAAGAATTTTGATTGCATTAATTTTTGGCTTGATTCAGTGTTTTTACCTTTACACAAGATTGTTGAATCATCAGCATATTTTCTAGTAAAATACATCTTATGTAGGGCTATGTTAATCTTTTTGAAAATATTCCATAATTAAGGCATGTTCCTTGTTTTTTCTTGTCTGTTACACACTTTATTTTTGGTATCTACAGCAGAATGGTGTTCTTGAAGGAGCCAAATCTTAACATGTTTTATGGAATTAATATGTGACTTACTTAAGTCAAGTTAGATGTTGATAATCGTAGAGAAATTTAAACGCCAGGCTTTGAGATATAAATGTTAATCAAATGATGTTCCTAAATAAACTTTTATAGATAAAATACTGATGTATCTTCAGTACAAAGGTACAGGAACACCATTATGGAGAATTATGGCTGCAACCAACCTGATTCTATAAAAAATTATTAAAATTTTCTATAACATCTAAAAACATATAATTATATAAGCTATGAGAGTCTGTGCCATATTGCTTTGCTATTCTCTGTAAGCGAGTGCCAATTGTCACAAATATTTCTCCATTATTTTGATTTCAGGGAGAAAGGGTTGCAGAATTGTTTCTGCTTCATTCAAACCATGAATGCCATGACATCCAAAGTTTCAAAGAAGCAATGAAGGAAATCGTGGAAAAGGCTTTAAGTAAACAGGTGACTTTGCATCAGGTAAGGTTTCATAAAAAAACATTTATTGAATTACTTAAATTAAATAACTTGTATGGAATGTTATCTTTATGATCAATGTTGTATTAATTAAAAAAAAAATATTGTTTGTAAAAATATTATTAGTAACCACATTTTGTTCTCTTTTTTAGGTGGATGTTTCAGTGCTGATGAACTCTCTTTTTTCAACAATGATTACTCACAAAGTGAAAGTGGATAGTAGTTTTTCATCTGTAATTTTAGCAATAATGGTGATTGAGGGATTAGGAAGGTCTTTGGATCCTTCAATTGATATTTTAGAAAGAGCTAAACCTTTCCTTTTTGCACTATAATTTTGTCAATTTCCTATTCATTTTCAAAGTTTGAATAACAGTTTCATAATTATTTAACTATAGGGAAATATAGACTTGGGTAGTACTAAGGGGATATTCATGTTCATGTGTTACAAACATTAATAAAAAACTTGAGTCTTCAGTCCAGTCAGAGTATTTGTACTTTTGCATGTTAGAATTTAGCCCTTTACACTTGAATAGTATTCCCAGAGGTGATATCCTCAAACGTCCCCACAACTTGGAGGTAATAAGAGATTTTGTGCCATGCAGTTTGAATAGCATACTATCTTGAATGTGGAATGATGCCATAGCTTGGGCTACTTGCGCATAAGGCAGGTCTCTCAGCTTGGCCATGTGATCTTCAATTAAGTATCAGTAAATAAATAACTGATTGCTGACTCGCTCTCCTTTAGTTATAACATGGATTTAAATTGAATGAATAGCAGTCTGTAAACCTGGAATCTGCATTGGACCCATTCACACAGATCACGAATCTCCAGGGTTCTCATTCGTTTTTTACTGTCATCACTATCAATGTCATCTTCCAAATGATATTCAGGCTCACTCTCATCTATCTGTACATTGTCAGTCTCATCATTCTAATGCTACATGTTTTACAAAACACTCAAAAACCATTTTGACTTCTTTGTTCCAAACGAAAGTAAATGGTTTTTGAGTGTATCTCAGAAAACAAAAACAGATTATCCACAATAAGCACTTGAAATCATTCTTGCAATTTTAATAAATCTCTATGTGGGTTTCGTAGACTGGCCTCCTGCTCATACAAGCCATGCATACTGCAGTAAAACAGTTAAATTTTCTAAAATTCTTTCCCAGTGATTTCATGCATCATAATAGGAACGTGTATTCCAAATTTCATGTTTCAGTTCATTCATAATGTACTGTTGGCTGAATTTTGTGTGACATTAAATTAGTGTTCTCTTAAAATCACCATTTACAGGATGTCATTTCAGGTGGAAAAAACACAATTTTGCTTCTCAATTAGATATACAAATGTGTCATTTTGCAAAGACATACTTTCCGTACTGTGAGGTAATTTTTTGACAATTTCTCTTTTTTTAAAGCATCTAGAAGGTTGTGCTTAAAAAGAGCCAAAGCACTGATGATATTTTTAAGTAATGCCAAAGAAAAAGTTCACTTTTAGGGGTGGATACAAACAATGGAAATTTGTGAATTGACGGAATTGCTTGTATATTACAACAGCATCTTATTGTGTGTGGCCATGCAATTGCACCTGATTGTGCCAGCCAGCCATCAGATTTGTAATGTACACGCTGTTTGCTAATGACCTCCAGAGTCAACAAGAGCACTTGAAGTTTTGGAAATGGGCACAAATGTACAGAAATTTTCAGATTGTGATGACACACTCTAATGGCACTCCAACAGCACATACTTTTTCACATTATTTCAAAATTTACAATAGTTCAGAAAGTTCAATTATGCATCCCTTTTAGTTGTGGAAAACGTTCAGAGCGTTAAATTATTTGAAGGATTAAAAAAAAAAAAAAAAAAAAAAAAAAAAAAAAAAAAAAAAAAAAACTTGAGAGGGTGTTGGAGAGAAAAAAGGTAAAAATTTTGTTTAAATTGCATATATATCATGACAAATTACACTTTCATCACAAACATCCAAATTGCACTTTTGAAATTTTTCAAAAAATTTTGGATCTCAATGAATGAGACCTGCACCTTTCTTTTAAGCATCCTTTATGCTATCGGAGGACAATGTTTCATCAAAAAACTTGGTGCCATTTTTGCTGCTTCATGTAAAGTACACTCAAAATATCCCTTTGAAACTCAAAGCCAGGAGTTCATTCAAATTGATTGGGAATATCAGTTTTAAAGAAAATCGACTGAACGGTTGAGGCACTAGGGTTGATCACAGATGGACAGACGTTTTGTTGTCAATTGATTTTTTGGTATCAGGTACCCACAAAACATGGATTCTGGCTTCACGGGTCAAAGGAATTTTTTTCTGTATTTAGCAACAGGATTTATCCTCTTTTTCATTACCAGAGCTTGGTAATAAGACTTTTTCTACCAAAAATTCACCATTTTCTGGCTCACGATTACATAACTTTCTCTTCTTACAAAGTACCTTTGTAATGGCAAGAAAGTAAAAATAATAAAAAAAACTAGAGGAATCTTTATTTCGGAAGTTAAAGGAATTACACGAAGAAACTGGGAGGAACACACTAGTATGTATATTTTCTCACTTATAATAACTCTTTAACAGGAGAGTTGGCCTACGCAGGCAGTTATGTGAAAAACATGACAGTTGGTCTATGCAGGTAGGCGTGTAAAAACATGTCAGCACCCAGAAGTAGATACAAAAAAAGAAACAAAATAGAAATCATATAAATTATTACAAGCAACAAACATTTCACAAAAACAATAAAATATAGGTATAGCAAGAACAATATGCCTTCCTCTCAATTATAATAAAATCTAGAACATAATAATCAAAGAACTTAAAACTTGAAAATCTTCACTTAATGCGTTTTACTTGTGAGCCAACAATATTAGTTAAAAGAGAAATATTAGTAAATTTAATCTGTTATTGCCGATGAGAGGTCTTAGAGTGCTTCTTGAGTGACTTCGTACGAGTCAGGTGAGCAGCACCCCTGATCCGTGGTTATGGCAATGCAAATAAATTGCCGGAAGCCCATTGCACTAAAGATAGTTGTTTCACTCACTACAAATGATAGGGGATCCAGAGATTCCGATGATAGTATTGAGATGCTGTAACGTCACCCCTAAATGAAGATTTACCCGCGCTGAATTTTACAAAAACTCATTTCAATCTGAGCTGTACAACGCGATCGCGGACCTTATTTTCTCGATGTTCAAACGTGGCGGTCACAGCACTGTTTGTACTAGCACGTCTTTCTTTTGCTATTTTGGGGAGATAGTATTATAAATACAATAATCATGTAACCTCCATTTCACACAAAAAATATTGTTTCAGTTTTTTAAGGAAACATTGATAAAAAGAAGTGATCTATCGAACTAAAATATTGTGATTTTTTTTACTCATTGCAATACCTATATAAATTTTCGGGGTTGACACCACTGAGTGACCAGTGTCTTGTCTACGTACGTATCGTACCGGTTTGTTTAGTTGCAACTTATGCATAAAAAATAATCATAAACGTTTTGTAAGAGGAAAATTTTCCTCCTAATTCATCATGCCTCCGACAATTCAGACGAATCTCAATGCGGAACGTGATAAGAGACCCCAAAGGCCTGGAGAAAGACGGTAAAGTTTTGTATTACTCCTGGAAGGTTTAGGTTATGTGATCTACATTTGTGTTTTGGGGAAATAATTTGGTTGCGATTTTTGTTTTAGGTCTGAGCTGGTCTGTCGGGTTAAGTATTGCAATACTTTGCCCGATATTCCATTCGATCCCAAGTTTATAACTTATCCATTTGATTCTACAAGGTCAGTTCACAAGTGTGTGACACTAATGTTTATGCATTAAACTTTCAGATTATTAACTTGGACTTTAATTGCAGGTTTATTCAGTACAACCCAACATCACTAGAGAGAAATTATAAATATGAAGTATTGACAGAGCATGATTTAGGGGTCACAATTGACTTGATAAATAAAGATACATATTCAGGGGAACCTGGAGCTCAACTTGATCCAGCTGATGAGAAATTGTTGGAAGAAGATGTGCTTACCCCACAAGACTCAAAGAGGTGTGGTGTGGATGGTGGTGGTATTTTTTTGCATGTTCAAGAAAAGGGTGTGACTCCATTTTGCTTTGCAGATCTCGTCATCATGCACGAAGTGTGTCCTGGTTACGAAGAACAGAGTATATCTCAACAGAACAAACCAGATTTCAACCTCAGACAATGGACAAAGTTGAAGCTAAGGTTGGTTACAGCATAAAGAAAAATTTCAAAGATGAAACACTCTACATGGATCGTGACAGTCAGATTAAAGCTATTGAGAAAACTTTTGAAGATTCAAAGAAAACAATTGAAAAGCACTACAGCAAGCCAAATGTTGTGCCTGTGGAAGTTTTGCCTGTATATCCCGACTTTAAGGTGATTATCCTGATAGATTATCTTGATAGTTCATAGAACACAATAACTGTTTAATTCCTTTGATTGTGTTTAAATAGATATGGAAATATCCATGTGCCCAAGTTATCTTTGATTCTGATCCTGCTCCAACTGGGCGATCTGTACCTGCTCAGATAGAGGAAATGTCACAAGCTATGATAAGGTTAGTTATTAAAAATAAAAGTGTCTTCGTTTTAATATCTGTTTGATTATTTAGTGTGAATCTGTGAAATGGGATAGGGAAGGTTTCATAGGTGTATGCAAATGCTACATGAAATAATATTTGGCTTGATAACATTGCGAGCAAGAAGTTTGGGCTGTATTTGTGGAACACAATGGTTTGAGTTAGTTATAATGTGTGATTTCATTGTTGTTTTTTAATTCTGGTTTGTGAATTATTAAAATTCTGGTGGAACTATGTTAAAAATTGGATTTTATTTGATTGTATTAGAAACTATTTTTTTTGTTTACTTTTCTTCAATCTTTATATCAATGTGCATTCTCTTATAAACCAATGGAAAGTTCCTTTCTATTTTGGCTTTTTGATAGGGTTGGTATTTACATGTGGTAATCATGTTCTTAAATCTATTTTCACTAACATTTTGTAAACCTTAGAAAAATCAATTTCATTTTTGTTTTAAAGATAAAACTAAAAAAAAAAAATGTTATTTTCAACAGAGGTGTGATGGATGAAAGTGGGGAACAATTTGTTGCTTACTTCTTGCCTACGGATGAAACATTAGAAAAGCGACGTCTTGATTTCTCACGTGGTATGGATTATGAAGATGATGAGGAATATGAGTATAAAATGGCTCGTGAGTACAATTGGAATGTGAAAAGCAAAGCTTCGAAGGGTTATGAAGAAAATTACTTTTTGGTGATGCGCCAGGATGGCATCTATTATAATGAACTGGAAACAAGGTAAAGTTCAGTATAATTTTTAATGATAATTTAATATATTTTTGGCTTTGAATAAAATAAAATTATAAGGACATTTTAATTTTCCCTATTTCTCTGGGTTTAATTCTAATGAAAGGCCTTTTGATGTGGCAGGTACTGTAAACTAATATGCTCTTACTTTACTCAGCTTGTAAACAAATACATGTGGTTGTCCCTTGTTCTCATTTGATGATGGACATTGCATTCCCCATCAGGGTGTTGTGTACTCTGTGAGCTAGATCCCTTTCAAAATTGATTTATGTCTTAACTCTCTACACAAACAAAATCAAAATAACGTTCTTTTCAGCCTTGAAGTGAAATTGGGCGGAAAGGTGACTGTAACAGCAATACTGCTGTCAATGAACCACTTTGAGATAACGTTCGTTCTTTAGCTGTTTGTGCCATGCCTTCATGCACATGGATTGTGGCTATCAATATGTTTCCAATTTCATATGAGCCACAGTTTTGGCAATGAGTTAATGAACTGGTGCAGTTCTGTTCTTGAATGACAAGGTTGTATAAGTACACTTGTCAACATTTGTCTTGTTAGTTTAACATGGTTTTTGCTAATTAGCAAAATTAATTTTTGTTACCATGTCAAACTCAATAAGCAAAACAGTTCCTGGTACGTCAGGTTCCCTGAGGAGTGTTGAGAAGAAAGCGGTTTTGCATGGTTTTGAAACAAAAGTGGCTAAAAATCTGACAATGACTCTGCAGCAGGTGGAAGAAATGACTGCTGAAATCACATGTCAGTGTCAGCAGTATTGGTAATGTGCAGAGAGAATTACAGGTAACTCCATGTAAGAAGAGGCATAGAGCAAAACTGATGCAGAGCAAGTGCGATGAATTTAATCCGTATGTGTGTATAATATTTTGGTTAAAGTAGGGTACACAGCACACCCATGGAGAAGCGTATGGCTGGGCAGGGGGATGAAAAGGGGAGTCTCCTTAAGCCATCCCTCAAATTACGCTAAGCACTCTGATAGAAATGAATAAAACTTACCAGCTATCGATTTTTATGGCTCGTAGAGATTGGAGGCGCCCTCAAGGACACAACCATTCAGTTGGGTATTTGCCCCCTTGAAGGTGTCTCCAAACATATTCCACCAGGTAGCTGTCAAACTGGTAGCTGCGCTGCGCCGGGGGATACTATGTCTCATTGCGCTCCACTTTCCTTCAATATGATTTGTGTGCACACCAGTTTCAGGGTCTCTAAATCAGAGAGTGGTTTACAGAAAATCCTGAGAACCCTGATCTTCTAAGCAGTTGTAAGACTTCCAACAGTTCGAGAACATAATGGACCCCGGCTTGAAGAAAGACTTAATAATGCCCAGAAGCTCCTCTCTGCTGCGTGGTTTAACGACTTTGAAAAAGGCATGCTTCGTCTTTCGTTAGACTCCTCCAAACACCCATTTCCCAGTTTCTCTCTTGCCACGATGGTATTTTTGGTGACCAAACTTGCTCTCATCTATTTCCACTTCCACACCAGTGCTTCCAATGGGTTCACTCTCTCTGTCAGCCGCAGTGACGCACAGCTCACCACAAAAACCCATCCAGTCCGTCATGATTCCCTTGCTTATGTTCAGTTCATTCATAATAAATTCACACGGTAGTTTCATGACCCAAAGATAGGTAAATACTAATACCTGAATCATACTCAACCGCGAACCATGACCCCTTCCGCACATGAGAAGTGGCCCCTTTCATGCTACACTTCCACTCGAAACCATCACACAACTCCTTTCGCTTCGGTCAACTAATCCCCCTTTGTTGCAACACGTTAAAAAAAAGCCACATTTATTCTCACCATCATAGGACAAACACTCAAAAACACAAATGCCAAAGAATCTGAAGAACGCAAGAAATGACTACAAACCATTAAAAATATTTCAGAAGTGTATTTTTTACAATTTATTTAAATCGCCCAAGCTTTGCTTTTTATAGGTATGTACTAATTTACGCATATTGCTCACCACCCCTCTCCACCAAAAGATTTCCCCATAATCTGCTAAACATCCCTCGCCCCCTTCACCCTGGATTTCTGGGCGTCAAATGCCGGCTTCCTTAGGTTGTACCGTATACTAGACTTCAGTCAATATTTTTCATAGGAGTGAACGACCAACCGGCAATAAAATTCTGAATATGGTTAATGAAGGTTTGGGCTTGCCTAATTTTAAAAGAATGTCACTGTATGTTCTGTGGGAATTTTTCACAGCAAGGGCTCATCAAAAATGTTAGTTCTCTGATAATTGAGTAAAATAACTGCTTATTATGGCTGATATTTTGGGTGTATGAAAGAAGTTAAAAATGAAAATATAGACAGTTCTTGCTGTAACATATGCTGAGATTTGAGTATGATTATAGCACAGAAGGTGCTACCAATCACCAACTTCAGGGTGGAGACTTGTATACAAAGTTTGTTGACATGCTGAGTTTAGTTGGGGTGAATAGGCCTTAGTGTATAATTTAGGGAGGTTAAAACTAAACAAATAAATGATAATGATATGTCATAGGTCTTTCTTTAGAATTGCTTGAATCATGTAAATCGTTTTAAAAATAAAATTTAAAAGCTGTTTCTGATTTAGATTATACAAACTTAGTTCTTTTAAGACACTTGCTTCATTAATTTTATAAATGCTTTGATTTGAATGTACATTTCAGATATTTGAATTATATGCATCACAGAGTTATTTTTAATTCTGCAGAGTACGATTGAGTAAACGCAGACAAAAAGCTGGTCAGCAGCCGAACAATACCAGGTTGGTAGTGAAACACCGGCCTCTCAATGCCCCAGAGCATCGAATGCAACGGTACCGAGAGAAGCAGCTTGAACCTCCTGGTGAGGAAGATGAGGAGGAGGATGAAGAGGAAGAAGCTCCTCAGGCGAGTAAGTCGAAAGATGATGAAGCTAGTCAAAAGGATGGTGATGAGGATGGAGAAGGTGATGGGGATGCTGAAAGAGATGGTGAGGAAGATGGAGAAGGAGAGGGTGAACGTGATGATGAAGACGAGAACAAATCAGGCAAGTGAAACTGTATTGCTCTGCTATTATTTCATTACATTTTTTTGTTAGTGTTATTTTCACTTAGCAGTAAGTGAATGTGGAGTCTCATAGAATCAATTTAAGACATTATACTTTTTAAACTTATAAGGGACTGTTGTGGTGTTGGGTTGAGTTGTGGGATTGGGTTACTGTCGTGGAGTTTGTAATGATATTGTGCGTGTGTAGAGAAACTAACATGTCAGGTATCCGATGTCAGTTTCTGCTAGAGGGGTCATTCCCACCAGATATGCCATAGTTAAGGCATAATTCACTAACTACTAGCACCCCTAAAATTTTTTGTACTTTTTCGGATATTGAAATTCAGTTTGTGGCATTTGATAGTTGTCATAGGGGGAACTCACTGTCATACTAGATTAGTTTCCAATATTTCAACTGCAAGTGTGTTTAGGGAACTTTGATATTTGAAATGGGACTATAGAATTTTTTTTCTGTGATGGCTTGTGTAGTTCTAAGAGTGCCTAATTTACTTGTACAAATGAGGCTACAGATTCACTGTAGAATTCATTGCTAGAATTTTAAAATGTTTTTGAGGGAGATAACAAAATAATATCTATGACCTATTAATAAAAACAAAGTTCAGTAAAATGCACCTCTGAAAATTTGGGAAAATGAGTACTAATCGTATTGAGTACGTTATTATATGGGTCTTTATTTCATCAATCGAATGCCCAACACCGTATTCCTCCTCTCTGAAGTATATGATGTGTATTCAATATATAGTTTTAAATAATTTTGAATAGTAATGAATATCATTCAATATCTCAATTGAATATGCAATAACTATGAATCAACAAATAAAAATAAATGTTAAAATCAGCATTAATGAAAGATTCTGTATGAGACACATCATCATTACTTAAGAAGATATCAACTTGGCTGACCACTACATCTATAGTTCTCCTCTTAAAAATATCTGGTTGCAGCACTGATATTCATGGTATTTTTGTAGATGCTGAAGAAGGTAGTGAAAAGGGCAGTGCAGATGAAAATGAAGGTGGGGATAAGAGTGAAGAGGAAGGCAGTGGCAAGGAGAAAAGTGATTCAGAGGATGGTAAGTGAACTTATGATTTGTCTTTTTTTTTAGCTTAAAATATTGTCTATTTTTTGTTGTATGGCCATGAAAGGTAAATTGTTTACTGAACAAATTTGATATTGGAAAAGTTTTGTGTTTACGCAGTGAAACTTGCCAAAACATCCGCCTCAATGAAGCGGTCACTTATGTTAATGTAGTTATTTTTCCAGAACCCATTGATTTTCCTATAAGTTACAAGTAAATATTCCTTCTTAAAACATCGCGATCAGCAACCATAGTACCACCATAAATCTCGATAACTTGAACGTCAATAACTTGAATTTGTGATAAGTTGAAGCAATTTTTCATTTCCGGACGTGTTATACGTATTTTACATGTAAGACAGTTTCATTAACTTGAAATTAGAGGCCACAAATTTCTTGATAACTTGAAGGAATATCTTCTTCCCCTGAAATAATATCATACTTTTAACTCAAAGAAACAGCGAAGTTTGTTTTCACATCTAGAAATCCAGACTCTTGGAGCTATTTCCCACTATGGACCTTGAACATGGACAGCTCCTCTCTGCACTGTTGCTGTCTGCTAGGACTCTGGACCAGTGAAATTTGAATTGCTGCAGTCTTGTGCTAGCTCTGTAGTAGGCAGTATCTTTTGTCAAAAAACTATTTCAATATCTCATGGAGATGTACAGTCATGTTCTTAAATCATTAACTTTAAATTTAAAAAAATTAAAATAATCTTTTGAAGTGACGGAAACTGCAAGAAAGAAAACATATATTCAACAATTTTTAAAGACAAAAACAAAATTTGTCACACAGTGGAAAATTTACATTTTGAACCCCTAAGAAAAAATAATGAAATGTTCAAGTTACCTGCAGCTGGAAGAAGCATTGTTGCTGTGGGTGAAGTGTGCTAGGAACAAGAACATTCCAATTCAGAGTTCATTAATTAAGGAAAAGGCAGAAACATATGCTCAAGAATTAGGAATTAAGTATTTTAAAGCCTAATACTGGTTGGCTGGAAAACTTCAAGCACTGGAATGGAATTGTGCAGAAGGTTATAACTATCGAGAGTGCAAGTATATGTATGGAAGACTGAAAACTATCAATGCAATATCCTACCTGGATTGTTAGAGAACTTCAAGCCAGAAGGTGTGTTTAATGCTGATGAAACCAAACTATTTTTTAAATGCTTGCTGGAGAAGGTGAGATGCTTGCTGGAGATGCTTAAATGCTTGCGGGAGAAGGTTTAAAGGTGAAAAATGTCAAGTGTTGAGAGAAGTAAAGATGGGATGTCAGTGATGGTTTCAACGAATATGACAGGAACTGCAAAGTTGAAGCTCTTGGTGATCAGTTAATCAGGAAAGTGTAAATGCTTTTCAGGAGTGAAATCCCTTGCTATAGAATACAAATATAGTAAGTCGAGGATGACAAGCTCAATTTTTAAATCTTGGCTTAGGGATGTGAACAAACTCCAAAAGAATAATAGGAAAATAATTCTTTTTGTCAACAATTGTCCCATCCATCCCCAAATACACTGAGAATTTAAAAGAAGTTCGACTTATCACTTCCCACCAAATATGTCAAAACTGCAGCTTATGGATCAGGGTGTCATTAAAAATCTGAAGCATTTCTACAGGAAAAGAAATACTGAGAAGTTTTGACTCGTGCAGCCACGTAACTGATTTAAATTTACTTGACGCTATTGGGTGGCTCCAAAGGTTGTGGTCAGAATGAAATCAGAAACAATCGCAAACTCTTTCCGAAAAGCCGGATTCTGTTGCGAGGAAGCAGGACATCAGCATGAGAACTTGTGACATGAGGAAGAGCAGAACGTGAGCATTTCTATCCCTGACAAGTGGCAAGAATTTACCAATTTGTTATAATGCATAGACTACGACATTTTCGTTAATGTTGAATCAAAAATCAACATATCAGACCATCCTACAGAAGAATAAAATTTAAATTCCGTGATGGTAGTAGAACAAGAATACTCGTCAGAAGACGACGAAATAGAACAGGCACATAATTCTAAACCGCCTTCTGTCCCACAGTCACTGAAGTGATTAGAGAGTCTTTTCAGCAGTATGTTCAAGGTCTTATTTCAGTTGGTGAGAACATTTTTTAGTATAGTGAATTTACTGGAAAATTTTGTCTAATAACGACTAATAGAAAACATGAAAAAAAAAAACAAACAAACAAACAAACAAACTTGTTTAGTCTCTAAATTTTTGAATTCAAAACTTCAGCAGTACCGTGTAGAATTGATTTAAACAAAGTTATTTTTAAATTCATTTATTATCTTTATAATTTGTTTCACAATATTTTGTATCTGAAAATAAATGTTTATTATATAATTCAAGAACATCAATTTTATGATTTAATGATAATATTTAACCCTGTCTGTTTAAAACAGTTCAGTTTTTAAAGAATATATTATTTTGATATCTCCAATTTTTGATAAGTCGAAGAAATATTTCACTCTGGAGACTCTTTGAGATATCCAGGTTTGACGATATGTTTGTTTGTTGTTGTTCTTTCTTCTTTTCATTAACCTGCATTAGATAGTCACCATTTCTTTGTGATTTTGCTGTTGTGAGCCACATTCAGTACTTTCCTGTGAGCCCCATTGACGACATTGAGGCTTATAACAGTGATGTCTTGAGATGATTTACTTGGGGGAGAATTAATTTTCATTTCAGTTAACAATAGATCATTTTCATGTGTGCTCTAAGTTTTCTCAGGGTGAGACTTACATATTCAAGTCAGAATGAAGTCCAGGGTTTGGAGGAGATTAACAGTAGTGAGAAAAATAAAAGAGCAACACCATAGAATTGAAAGATTTTGTGTAACGGTTAACATATACTTTGTTGCAAATGAGCTGAAAAGCTTTTAATATTTTGTTTGAAATGTAAATAAAAGGGTGTTAAAAAGCCAAGCATACTTCATTATGAAGTGCTAAATTAAGTCAAATGCTAGCTTCTAATATTCTCAAAATCTTCTCAAAGTGGCCACCAGTTCTAATGGCCATTTTTCTATGGAACCATTAGTGACCATTTGAGACAGGTTTCACTGTTTTTCTGGAAGAGAGATTACAGCAGTGTCAGTGTTTAAGTAGATGTAATTTTTCAAAGTACTTCACCCCACATGTCCATGAAAGTGGACCCTTCCACATGAAAGATGGGGTAATTCTGAGCCCTTATCCTTGTGATTTATTCAACCACTGAATTTTAGGTACTCTGTATCACATGAGCCCATTTATCTGTGCAACAAAGTTGTATTAAAAGCCACCAATGTGTTGTACTGTTGTGCTGCGTAAATTGGGGTGTATGAAGAGTATTTTGAACTGGTAGTGCAAACAATGGGTTTCAATTATTTCTGGAGAATCATTGTAGTCTTGTAATAAATAGTAACTAGGGCTACAATAGTGCCCATGACAGTGAAAGCAAAACCTTGATAGCAGATGATTTCTTCGCTTGTCTCTTTATACTTTGGATCTTGTTTTTGATAGATGATTTAGAGTTGATACTCCTGTAATTCTAGCTCCTTTATTACAATTTTTTATGTGCAGTATCTGTACTGTTTATCATCTTACCATTTAATAATTATAATTTGAACATTAATTTATCCAAGCAGAATTAACCTAAAAGAAATGATAGTCAGTGCTCAAATGTGAATATTTTTCTTATTCTGCAGGTGGAAGTGTTAGTGATGAACAGGGGCAGGATGGTGAAGAGGCCGGTGAAGGTGAAGAAGGAGAAGGTGAAGCAGAAGCAGGAGAGGAAGGAGAAGGTGAAGGAGGAGGAGAAGGAGAAGGAGAGGGAGGAGGAGAAGGTGATGGTGAAGGTGAAGCGGATGAGGAAGGAGATGCAAGTGGTGCAGAAGGTAGTGGTTCAGATGGTTCTCGTAGTTCGTCACCTGCCAGTCGTCGCTCAAAGTCAGGGTCTCGTTCTCCTGCCTCAGGGAGTGGAGATAACAGGAGTAGTGAATCTGGTAGTGAATCCAGTAGTGGTTCAGGAAGTGACTCTGACAATGAGAAGGATTGAAATGGTTGTTACCATGATCCTTCTGTTTGCTCTTACCCTTTAGGGTAGTGGGCATAGTTTGACAGATCAATTTGGAATATCTGTATGTTTTTTTTGTTAAAATTAATGCAACAGTTCATTGATTAAGAGTTCCAGTTGCAGAAATACTCGACAGATGACTTGTATAGTCACTGGTGTATATAATGTACAAATTTTTTAAATAAAGTTTTTTTGACAGTTCTAATTTTTAAAATTGATGAGGTGGGACTTTAATTTGCTCGAAGAAAAGCCCTTTTTTGTAAGTTTTGTTACATCAAACCTAATTCTAAAGAAGTGATGTAACATATCTTTGGACTGTTTTTCACAAGATGACATAATTTGATTAAAGAAATTATTGTGAAGAGTCATTAGAGAATATTTAAATTTGTAGAATATTCATTGAATATAAAATGTATAAACCAGTGTGTTCTTAATTTTTTGGTTATCTTCTACCTTTGATCATTTATAACTAGATAAATAAGTATTTCTTGCATAGTCAAAAGTGTTCAGATAAAGCTTGTATGTTTTGCCAACAGCAGTTATTTGTTATTTCAAGGATCCTAATTAGAAGTTTTGCCACATTTACTTCTATTATTTGCAATGATACACATGGAGCTTTCATAAGACCATGTTCCCCCCTAGTGCAATTCAGAACCCTGCTACTCTTGACCTTGGATCTTCACCACTCTGCTTCAAATTGACATTGAAAAACTAACAAAGGTGAAATTTTGCTAATTATACTAACACCCCCTTGACATATCCTATAATTAATCCATCAGTTTCTGATTGTACTTCTGCGCTTCAAGCAATTTAAAAAAAAACAAATAGAAAAGAGGCCCTTATAGAAAAGGTAAAATAACAACCATGAATTTGTGACAAAACAGGATTATTTTCAATAACAGTTGACTGAAAATTTTTAAAAACCTTAAAACAAAAAGGAGTAACTAGTCACCAAAAGGGACGTCTTTGGGAGGGATGTATATGAGAGATAGAGCCCTTTACATTTTTTAAAGTGAATGGAATTGGTGACAATGAGACTTTTGCCTCTACTAAAAGATGGCTTAATCGTTTGAAGGATAAAACTTAAAACATGTGAATCAAGTTTGTAACAGAAGAAAACTACTTTCTCACCTTTTATGTATTAACATTTGTTTTGTTTAATATCGTAATACAAACATACTTACGCACACAGAAAATTAATTTTTGTTAGCAAAATTGTCAAGAATTTTTTTTTGTCTCGGTTGGTCCCAGGGATCTCCTAAAACCTAAATGTTCTTTAGGGATCTGATCTGTCCCCTTATGATAACATTGTCAGATTTACAGGTTTTGGTTTTGTATTGTTCATTGTAAAACATGATAGGTCAACTGTGACATTATACAACATTACAGTTGTATAATATAACTGGCATTACTTGCCTCCTTTGCTGGGGGTATTGAATGAAAATTATACTAGTAGCTCAGAAGTGCTAATTGTATTGTCCAGACTCTCCTGAATAAAATTACTGTGGTGCTGGGTAGTGATACAACCTGGGGTGCATTGTTATTTTGTTCCTTTTTTTTATGATCAGTGTTTCAATTTGATCTCTTGTAACCTTTTTGACAAACATTTTTTGTTAATAATATTCAAATCTGAGCACTCTTTCAGGTGGGTCATTTCTTTTTAAGTTGTCACAAATTAAATTAACTGGTCACCTCACCGTCTCAGAAAAAGGTCAAACTTTGTAAATTCTCATCATGCCATCCTATTAATGTATTTTACTCCATTCTTTCAAAAAGTTTAAAGAAAAAAATCAGAGCCATTTTTGAGAAACTTTTGAAATGTCTCAGGAGCGAAAGTACCCCAAAACTTAATGAATGTTTTTCAAAATTGCAGAACTTCGAAATGAGGTCAGATCAACAGGTTTATTAGTTGGTAAAAATTCTAAGTATAGTTTAGACAATGTTTATAGTCTGACTATAGTTTGATGAAAGGTGATGACGGATTATAGTTTAGATGATGTTCAAAGATGGATGTTTTGAAAAAAGCTACTTTTTCGGTATCAGGGGATCCTTAAACATGTATTTCTGCTGAAATCTTTGAATTGGGAAGACATTGTCTTGTAGGACAGCCCTTTTCGTTTCTCGTTTTTCTCTTATGCTTTTCTTTTTCTCTTTTTTCTTTCTCTCTTTTTCGCTTTCTTTTTTCTTTCCTTTTCTCTTGACAATGGATATCCTGAGAATCAAAATCTGAGAAGAGTTTGATTAGCGAAAGGACGCCAGGAGAAGGGCAAGTCAAAGGGCGATGGCCGTCGGGGGAGGCAGATCAAGAAGTCGAATGAATAGCGAAAAGTCGGAAAGGGATTCCAGAATGAAGTGCACGGTAATCGGCCTTAGAGCAAGGAATTGCCCGCTGGCAAATAGGATACAAGACCTGAACGTTCAGCAGTCCGCTATTAGTGCCGAGGACGCAACTTGATTTGTGTCAACACACCGGAGGTGAGTTTTCGTACCGGCGGCAGCGAAGTCCGGAATGCATGATACATCGATAGCGGATGCGCCTTGCACAAGGACATTAACTTTTCAAGGCTATCGATGAAATATGGCCTGGAAAATAAAACCTGGCCAACAACGCGCGTACGGAAATGAGAGGAAAGGGTTCTGTGCCAACGAGGACAGAAGTGAATGTAGGCGTAAAGGCGATCAACCCTCAAGCCACATTGTATGTGCCTGACATGCGTACGAAACTGATGTCGGTGAGCAAGATAATGGAGAAAGGGATCAGTGACCTTTTCCCGAAGACGAAAGCCGAGGTTCTAGACGGCGACGGCAAGATGCTCACCATGAGGCGCGAAAACAACTTTTACTTCTTCCGCGCACAAGTGAATGGTGAATGCGCGAAGATTGCCGAAGACAAAGACGTTGCAGCCAGAAACAATTCCCATGAAGACTAGCACATTCGTCTCGGAGATCTGAACGTTCTGGATTTACGCGACGCTGTAAAAAGTGGACATCTGCAAGGTATCGTAGTCAACATCAACCAAGATCTTGAATGCAGAGTGTGTGCAGGGCAAAATGTGCTGAACCCCGTTGCCTAAGGCTGCAGAACATTCATCGGCCGCGGGTGACTTGATTCATTCCGACGTATGTGGACCAATGCGCGTAACATCGCATGGGACGAACAAGCATTTCTGCACGCTCACTAACGACCTTCGCGCTGGTGTGAGGTAATGTTCCTGAAGAACTTTTGTTCGAAACTGTCAAAGAATTTGACAACTCCAGGGCCGCCATGGACACTCAGCAGGGGAAGAAAATAAAGTGCCACCCGTCGGATAATGGACGGTAGTGCAAGAGCCAAGAGTTTGAAGAATTACAGAAGAGGCACGACATGTCATGAAGGTTAATGGCACCGTACAATACAATGGTGTAGCCGAAAGAAAGAATAGGACGTTGATAGATACAGTGAGATGTTTGTTTATCCAGTCAGGACTGCCCTCCTCCTCTCTGAACTGAGACACTGAACACAGCAAACTTCATCCGCAACCGATTCTCCTCGCGAAAACTAAAAGGGAAGACTATATATATATATATATATATATATATATATATCCGACTTTAAACGCTTTGGGAGCGATGTCTTCGTTACGGACATCACCGGGTAGAGGTAAGCTCGAGCCCTGTTCCAGGAAGGGCTTCTTTATACTTTGTAGGCTACAGTGTAGATGCAAAGGGCTTCAGAACCTCTATCCCAAGTGAGGGCAAGGGTGGAATACAACTCTAAGTCCGAAGACTTCTGACCGGAGGAGCACCATGCTCAAAAGTTCTGGAAGCCATGGAAAAGCTGTTGGAAATCATAAGATGGAGGCCAATGTAAATCCCTTCATTGAACTGAACCTCAGCCGGGATTCTCCCGCATGTCCAAGTTGGAACTGGAGAGACAAGAAGGTAATTGATCATGTAGACGGATATTTTCGTGGATTCGCACCAAAGGAGACAGATATTGCGGTCAGGCAGCTACTCGGAAGACCTCGCAAGATTTACCCTGGACAGCCAGGAAGACCTTGTCTGGACCGCCTTGGAGGTAGGCGGGGAAGCAAAGAAGTGGAGGAACGAGTTCAGGTTGCAATCTTTACTGAAGTTCCGATCAAGCAAGCCCTTTATGATAACTCTCAGGAATGGTTAGAGGCTATAGCGAGTGAGGTTAAGTACTCATACTAGATAAAAGACTTGGAAGACGGTGCCCAGACCAGAAGATAGAGGCGTGATAGGGATCAGATTCGTTCTGAGAAACAAGCATGGAAAGGTCGGAGTGTTAGGGAAAGATCGTGGAGAAAGGGTACTCGCAACGATATGGGAAGGATTACCATGAGACCTAAGCGAGACGAACTCCATTCGCCTGACGATCGCCCTAGCGGCACGAAATGGCATGCAAATCCGACGATTTGAGGTGGCCACATCATACCTAAACGGGACTAGATGAGGATGTGCTAATGGAGGTTCCTAACGAAATGAGCCATGCTCTTGAATACATCATCGCCAATGAGAATCATAATCATATTTTTAATGAAGTGAAGTCCCTACTGAGAGAGCTGCCGACTGGGGGAACGGTCTATCAAATGAAGAAGGTTTGAAACAGGCTGGACTGGCTTGGCAATTCAGCCGACTCGATAAGGAACTAAGGAACCTGGGAGCTGTTCCTTCCACAAGAGACACGAATGTGTTTGAACCTTAAGGATGTCAGCAACGACACAATGTTCATTATAATTTATGTTGATGACATACTGGTGATGTGTCGGAAGTCCGAGAAGATATGCTTTCGGAAGTGATCTAGGAAGACTTTTCGAGGTGAAGGATCTAGGGAATCTGGAGCGCTGCTAGGCAATAGAATTCAATGAGCACGAGGAATCTATCCTCATGAATCAGAAGATACATTTTGAGTTCATTAATGAATCAAAGATAGACATTTTGCGTCCATTCAAGTTGTGTGAGAGTGCCATCCCGTTTCCACGCCCATTGCGCCTGGCTCAAACCTCACCAAGGCCAATGGTGAGGTGACTCTGACGGCGACAAACCGCCGTATCGTGAGCTTGTAGGGTATCTCCTGTATATGTCGATGGCAACATGCCTGACTTAGCTCACTCTGTGTGTGTGTGTTTGCCCAGTGCAATGACTCTTTCGGAAAATCCCACTGGCAAGCAGCGAAGAGGGTGATGCGATACCTACAAGGCATTGTGAACTTGGGAGTCATATATGAGGTAGGGGGCTCTCGTGGTATATGTGATTGTGGTATATGCCGACTATGATGAGTCTATAGACGGCAGACGGTTATTCACTGGATGTGTTCACCATAGGCGGTAGACCTGTAATATGGGACTCAAGAAAGCAGAGGGCAGTTGCGATTTCCATCACGGAAGCTGAGTACATGGCCCTGAGAGAGCTGCTTGGACTAGTGAATGTAGAGTGAATCATGGGGGATTGACCCGAGGGGAAGTGTTGGAGGTATTGACAGGGTGATACAATCCCATCCGTAGGGCACCTATCTATATGCTGAGCAATCGACTGACGCTCTGTGTTCTCTTTCACTAGAGCGGTGCTGTGTCTGTGACCGTCGAAGTGAACGCGTGTGGCTTGGTGTGTGCCAACAGGGTATTGTGCATCACGTGTTGTAGTCCGCCTACAATCAGGGGACGATTTGTGCGTCGATAATCTATCATGCGTGCTGTCCATAATTCCAACATTTTCAGAAAATGAGTCCATCGTTTTTAATTTAATTTTGTTGTTGTATAGTGTAAAGGACGTCTGATTTGTGCAGATCTTATTGTCGTTAAAAATTTTGATTTTTCGAAAATTGCAAAAATTCAAAATATTTTTCGACGTCTACCTACAAACAAAATATTAAAGATAGAGATTTCCCCCCATTAAACCCTGTTCCTTAAGGATAGATTTTCAAGTATGATCATGTGCAATTTTTCGAAAATTTCGCGTAATTTTGTGTGAAATATAGGCAATTTTGTTTAAACATTTTTTTCTCAAAAACAGCCCCATCGTTTCTGATGAAATTTTGTTGTTGGATAGTCTGAACAACGTTTGAGAAAATAGTGCTGATCTCATGTTGGTTGAAAACCCTGATATTTCGAAAACTGAAAAAAAAAAGAAAGAAAGAAAATGGCGTGTTCCTACAACTACAATTATGAAGATACAATATTGTTCTTAATGAATTGATTTCATCAAAATCAGATCTTCAAATTAGGTCATGTTGAATTTTCCGAGTAATTGGATGCCAAACTTAGTCACCTGCTCCGAAAACTTTGTGCTTTGTTATTGTATTTTCAGGTGTTTTGAGGCAGTTGGATGCTACGTAAGTTAGAATGTGTATATTACTTCATATTTCTTTGTTCATTTCTTACATGGAAACTTTTATTAAACATTTACAAAATAATCTTTTAGAAATTATTTGAAATAGCCTTCAGTCGCCCGCTCCCAGTTTACGCAGTTGGATGCTGCGTAAGTTAGGATTTGTATATTATTTCATATTATTATTAATAATATAATATTTTAAATTGCGTCCTTTAATTGTGTTAAATTTGAAAACGAATAGATGAGCGGTCATTATATCATTGTTGCTTGTTGTAATGACACACTGATAACAAAGGCGATAATGACGGCTGCTTTTCGTTTGCGGTAATATAAACTAGTACTTTTTTATATTTGTAGAATATTAGTGTTTAATAATTACTATTACAAATTTTTCGATCTATTGGAATTTGTTTACCATAGCTATCAGTATTGTATTATATTATATATTAACTTTTCATTATTTTACTTTCTTGCATACTGCTGAGGAATTTGATGTTATTTTCATGCTTCGTTTCTTAAGGAATTTTTCAAATGGTAGTTAAAGTGTCAGACAGAAAATTTTCGTATTACAATATTACATAACCATCACAATATCCCGAGAACGTACATGTTCTTGGAGCACCACTAGTTTTTTGAACATTTAGCAACTGGATTAAACCCCCTTTTCGCTATCAGGGCCCTGTAATAATTTTTTCTACTGAAAATTCCCCGTTTTTTTCGCGCAGCAACTTCCTCTCTTCTCTGGCTTCGATTCCCGCAGAACCTCATGGGGAATGTTACGACAGAAACGAGTTTGCATGCTTCACAGGGGCTAGCCAGCCCTTGTGAAGTTACCTAAATCCTACCCCAATCCTAATTCCTTCCCAATTCTGGCCGCTGAGTAGTAACGCAGGGGTGCGTGCCCGGAGATGCTTCTTGGCGGTCCTCTCGACAACTGACTGCGACGAGACGTGACGGATATGACATTGAAATATTAATGGAGGATTACTCCATTCATACTTCACGCTCTGTTGATATTGCCATATCGGTGGAATTCCCGCCGTTTTCAGCGGATTTTGAACTCGTACGTCGGAAGAAAAAAAATAGTTTCGCGGACAGCGGAATAAACGGCGGAAATTAATTCCGTAAAGCAGTAAAATTCGTAAAGCATCAGTTTTCCTTAACCTTTATTAATAAGTTATTTTGCGCAAATGTATATTTTTAAAATTTCTAAATCCATGTCACTAGCAAGAATAAATAATATAATACTTATATAATAAATTAAATAATACCCTAAATAAATTGTTATTATTTTGCAAATTTTCACCCAAGTAATGCATTCTATATTATCTAAAAAATGAATTGCAGTTTCAATAAAGCCACTATATTTCCCAATCATATTTTTGTTTTAATAGAAAAAAGTAATACATTTAAATATGAAAAAAATTATTTATTTCACGTTTAGCGAATTTAGGCGGGAAATTTAAAACAAGTTCAGCGGATTTTTGGCGGAAACTGAAACGAACGTGGCAGAATTTCTCTAAACACATCTGGCAACCCTGAATGGAAGATTACTTCGGAAGCGCAAAGCCCTCAACGCCCCCGGGGCTTGGAGATGCGTTGGGTCAATTGAAAGCGTAAAAACTGTAAACATTGTTCTCTGGCAATTTTCAAAAATGCAGAGTTGTCCGAAAATGAAATTAGCACCATTTTCTTTTCTGTTCTTTGCTACATATGAGGAAAAAATCAAGAAAAAAATTGGAGCTCATTTGGGACACTGTTTTAGTTTATACATTGCGTTAACTATTAACAAGAAATTACGTGAAATCTACTAATTTTTTTCCAAATATTAAACATGACCTTTTTTAAATAGCTAATTTTTTAATATTTATCATCAATGTTACCTTTTTGCCATGTTAAACGTGCTATGACAGTCCTAAATACACTGAATTTTACCACACATGGTATTTTGAGTTTTCAAAAACTTCACAAAGGTAAAGTTCTAAAAATATACACACAAACATAGCATAACAATAAATAGTTCAAAAAGCAAAACCATCATGTTTGGTAGGGGTCGCAAATACAGTTTAGGCAATGAAAATATTCCAAGAGTCATCTTGTAAGTACCTGGGAATAACTTTCGATAGCAAATAGAGTTGAGAAAATCAAGTAAACTTTGTCAGAGGGAAAGCCTGGGGGTCTTCGCATTTTACCATGCAAATACTAAAAAGGAGTACTGTGAAAGCAAGAAAATTAACTTACTTATCTCTTGTTTGCCCATTAAAGGAATACGGGACAATTTGTTGGGAACCTTATAGATATTCACAAAAGGAATATTTGAATAGAGTACATAGAAGTTCATGGAAATTTACTGTTCGAAACCGGAGGAAAGTAGAATGAGAGTCTCTAGAAATAAGGAGGGTTAAGGCAAGACTCTGGGCCCTGTACAAAGCATATGCCAGTTATGCAGCTTGGAAAGATATCTACATCCGACTCGATAGATCCACTAACTTGAGTAGAGGGAATCACAAGCACAAAATTCAGTTCAAGCCAGAGAGAACAGATGTTGGAAAATTTTCCTTTACAAATAGAACAATAAAGGACTGGAATAAGTTACCTGTGACAGCCATGGAACCCTTTCCTGTAGGTGTACAAAGATTTAAAAGTATATTAAATAATGATATTTTTAAACTTTATTAATTAGTAAGTTAGGCTTATTAAAATAGTTATTATTTTATAATTAGTATTGTGATAATTACTACTA
The DNA here is from genome assembly GCA_017312745.1 of Gryllus bimaculatus. NCBI lineage: Eukaryota > Metazoa > Arthropoda > Insecta > Orthoptera > Gryllidae > Gryllus > Gryllus bimaculatus. Next base: position 10,709,902 of record BOPP01000013.1, on the reverse strand, counting down.
AATATACTGCTTTATTAAATATGGAGTACATGACGTGTTGTGAAGTGTAGTGCAATAGAGAAGTGAAGTGCAAGTGAAGTGAAGTGAAATGGAGTGCAATGTATTTATTACTTAAAGTATCTGTGCAGGACAGCCATAAAATGTTGAGTTAATGCTATTAATTTTATTAGTGCCTTTATTGTAATGGTGACAATTATATAAGTGTTTTTATTGATATATTATCACTATTATTATTGTCTTAAAATAATTTAAAATTACATTGTATCATCAATTACATATTCCTAATCATAATATGTAAATTTTAGCGTTCTGCCACCAGGTTGTATGAACCTACCTGCAGAAATAATAAATCTCTACATCTCTCACATCATTAATATTTATGTTATGGATGTTTTCTATACATTACTGCACTTACGAACACATGTGTTTCAAATGATTTTCAGAAACACTCAAATGACATTTTCTCAACAATAACTCCAAATTTTTCAATGAAAATTCACATATAGGACTATGTTTTACTCTTCTCTAATATTCTTAAAGTCATATTTCAATTCTACTATTAAGGGACTGAAAATGCGAAAAAAAAAAATAATTTTTTTGGCACCGATAGCAGGAAGAGGGTGGGGCAATGCTGTAAGCTTACCAAGACCAAAGAAATAATAATGTTATTATGAGAAAGACTGTGCCATTTGTACAACACCAGTTTATTTTATTATCTGCAATTGAAAAATTATTTTAAAAGATGAATGAAATGTAGGAAGATTGACGATTGTAAATTAAATTTATGTGCAATGTCATATTATTGGGAGGGTGGCAATTATGACAACCTATTTTACCATTTTTAGTGCACAAAAAGTCCATCTGTTCATTACAATAATCATTTTAATAAACGGCATATTTGCAATATGACGCAACAATGAAATTTCAGAGGACAGGTATGTGAAGTGTAAATTGCAAATCTTTTTTCAAAGATTCAAGTCTTCAATTTTGAAATTTTAATTCTTAAAAAATACTAAACTGATTAAGAATATGAAAAATAAAATTAAAGGAATTTACCAGGAGTTTGGTGTGTGAAATGCTTATGAATTCTGCCACCTCTCCAATTACATTTGTTAGAATGGCACACAGCAAAATCAGCATTGAGAATTAGACATCAGGAATCAGAATCTTTTTAGAAGATAACCTTGTTGTACAATTCAAGTTGGATAAAAAAAACTTCTTTTATTATAAAACAATCGTTGCACAACTTTATTTGAAAGTATTTATATTTTGAAAGACTAAGACAAATCCTCTTGAAAATTTAATATTAATTATTGGTGTATGTAGAAATCTAAATCGTGGTAAAGCAAATTTAAAATTCCTTATCATTAACTAAATTTACAAAATTATTTCTGAACATATCTTTAGTGATTACAAACAAAATAATTCATTTGGTGTTGGAGGTAGGACCAACCAAATTTGATCCAAATGTGATTCTGAACTAAATTCCAACAAGCGATTCATAATTGTACTATGAAATAGTGCTAAAATTAATGAAAATTAGGAAGAGAAAATATCTTGACAATTTTTAAAGTCAATTATAAACATTTGTTGACATAGTTCTTTAACTGTGAGAGAACAATTTTAAAAAGCAGTAGTCATTAAAATATTCAATTACTTTGTACATTTCTCAGTGAGTTAAAAAATAATTTAATTATGATATTAATTTCTGGTCTTTTGTCTCTTCTTTATCACGAGCTGCTAAAGCAGCTTCTATAAGGTTGTTCATCTGAATAGCACGTGTTCGAGCTCGAGATAAACATGCCTGCATGTTTTCATCTGCAAGGGGGCTGCCTCCTGGTTTGTAGACTGAGCACATTTGGTCATTTTGTACTGTTATAGTCACAAGACCTGAGGCAAGACTTTCTTCATCGCTTGTAGGATCAACCAAGATAACTTCACTGTGAAAAAAACAAACAAAAAGACACACATAATCACTTTTCTTTCAAAACAGGGAGACAGTGTATGTGAGCAATGCCTGTATTATGCATTCCTTCTGCTATCACAATCGCATCATTTTCTCCCATTAAGTCTTATCAAACAAGTATCTATAGATTAAGAAAAATATCTTGATTACAGGTAGATCAGAACATGCCAAAATATCTGAACATTTTCATGAAAATAAACTGATTTTTTTTCATGCACAACTCATAAAGGCAAAGATACTAGTCAAATCTTAGATGGTGATGCAATCATAGAAGCACTTAGCTCACAAGTTAGTTTTGTGTTCATAAATTTACGTTTTTATTGCATTACTATTTACCCCTCCATACATTTTTGTTAATCATTAAAATAAAATGGTATTGGTATAATTATTGTTACTATTATAATCATCATCATCAGTCACAAAAACAAAATCCTTTGACCCAAGTAGGCAAACCTCTGCATCGCCAGAGTGATAAAGAGTCGACTAGTACCTTTGTCTCAATGGCCTGTTTACAGTACTTGAAGAGTTTGAAGCATATTTTCAAGAAAATAGTGTTCTATTAATTTGACAGATCAATTCTTATGCTATATATGCACGCATTACTTGAAATCTTATCTCAAACTCACTTCTCAACCTGCAGCCTCCCCTTGTGAGTAGTGAATAAAAGCAATTATAAATTTAAATATCATACTTGATTATTGGATTAAAATGGAAATGCCTGAAACTGAAAAATTCTGAAAATGCTACGTTAGTATGTTTACACTCCAAACTGCCTCATTAACTTTCAATAGAATTAAGTACATACATACATACATACATACATACATACATACATACATACATATATATATATATATATATATATATATATAATGTAAACATTTGTCTGAGATTTCTTTAAGTTTCTGCAATAAATATTGTACAAACTAATTATTGACGTATATTTTGCACATTATAAATGTGAGTACATACTTGCTAGTCAAAAGCTACATCATTCCATTTAATTTCATTCATGTTCACTTTCTAGCATACAAACATATACACAAACTAATATACATAGTTTAGAAAAAGACGTATAATCTTGCAGAACACTGATTACTAGATAATAACAAAAACACACATTCCTGTCCCTGATATCAAAAAATTGTTTCTTCCAAATGTTCATCTGTCAATAACATTAGAACATAAACTATTTAAAGGAATTTTGCCAAAATGAAGAATCCTTGCTCAGACTCCTCCAAAGCCTGTGATTTTGAAAAACATTCTTTAAATTTTGTAGGGTACTTTACATGTTGTTGAAAATATTAGATGCTTTCGTGCAACTTTAAGTGAAATGAGGGCAATATTAAAAACAAGATTTTCTCAAAAACAGCTTAACATTTTTCTTCATTTTCTTTTAGCATGGATAGTGTTAAATGCACTAAATAATCTGATTGTAATGCCATTTTAAAGAATTCTTTTGCTTTTTCAAAAATTCATGAAGATTTTTTTTTAATAACTCTCAAATTATTTATATTTACATTACATGTTATATTAATAGATTATTGCATTTGAGAGTAAAAGTGCTTCATCTGATTTCTTATGAAGTTTCTTGCAAACTAAAATGTGTTCTGTGAAAAGAAGCTCAAAATTGCACTTTCACAAAAAAAAAAAACAAATGTCATTTTCTAGAAAATGAAGATATATCCAAACCTCACATTACAAATACTACATTTTCTCTCTTTGATGAAAGTTCTTGAAACAAAAAAGTTCCTATTTTGCAATTTATAATAGCCAGCCAGCCCAAGTTACATGCCACATCGAATTTTTATAGAGACCTGAATCCAAACTTCCTTACCATGGTTAACCCCAAGCTTTGCTAAGGGTCTTGGACTAAAAATGTTATCAATAATTACTTGTGATGAAGGATAAGAAAACTTTTTCTTTCAAATAATGAATGTTCCTTATCAAAGAATGTGTGAACTTACTCTTCAAATATGGCGTGCGTTGTAGGAATAGGTGCTCCTGTTATGGGAAGACTACTTCGTTCATCGGGAAATACCTTCGTAATGTCCTTATCTGCATCATGTTCAACCCGAGGTAGTCTCACTGCATCATCAATAACAAAACATTGATAGGAGTATTTTTGAATGATTTGTCAGTACTATATTCAACGTTCTTTTCAACACACCTGTTCGAAGAGCTGCCACAGCAGCAACAACACATGCATCAAGAATACTACCATCATGATTCAAACATACTGCATCAAGGTAAACAGCCCATGCTAGTCGTTCTGGCACAACACACAGTGCTCGCAAATCAAGTACATTTGCATTACTTAAAATTTCAGCTAACATGTTCGAAGCAACTTGTGCCTCATCGCTAGGGGGTCCTGGGTGGAAGCGAGGAGAGCAAAGTGGAGGTAATGTAACGTTAGGAACTAACCAACCAATATTACTTTCCTCTGGCTTGGGAACTCCAAGTTCCTTAAAGAAAAGTAGACAAATAGCATGATTATATTCATTAATTCAAGTAAGATATTACAATAAGATGGTGCACATATCTAGTAAATTTACAGGACACAAATGAATAGAAATAAAAATTTGCTTCAAATATCTATAAGCAATTTAATTGCATTAAAAAATAAATACAATTCAAGGTGTTAACCAACGGTCTTACCAATTTAACACCACACACTACAGTAGTGTTGCCAATTTTAACAATTGCTGATCCATCAGCTGTCCCTATGGAATCCACATTAATAACTGCTGGCCTGAATTTCAGCAAACCTCGGCCATCAGGTCGAATTTTGTGTGCCTAAAATACAACAAAACTTTAAAACAAACACATGCAAAAGCTTTATGCGCTAATATAAATACCAAGAATTTTATAAACTTAAGAGTTTTGGAAATTATGTAACAAAGTAAAGTTGAATAAAATGTTGGTTTCAATAACGAATGCACTTACTAAATGATCTCTATAAAACTTCACCGGATCGATGACTCTGTAAGAAAAAAAATTAAAACAAAATTAAAGATTTCGGTACAATTAACACCGATAACAATATTTACAAACAACTTTATCTGCACATAAATAATTGAAGCATTTTCTACTTTCTTAATTTCATCTTACTTATATTGTGCATCCATGGTGTACTCCGTTTGAAACTAAAACCATGGATAAATGTTCATGTATGCTAGTAACCCCTTCAACTAAACACGTGTATTTTGGCAACACATGCACAGTGTTTTTCGTTGTTTCATTGTACAATACTGCTGGGAGAAAGACCCTAGTTCCGACCTAGCAGTTTCATGTTGAATGCATGTTTAAAACTGTGGGGTGACATTTTATAAGTTGGTTATTTGTAAAAGTTGCATTTTTGTGGATTGGTAGCATTGAAGGGGGCAGTTGGTAGCAGTTTTCTTGTCACGGGCTTACCAGGGCTTACGGAAATCGGGGGACGGGAAACGGGAAGATCACCTGGAGCACCAGGAGCACGTTGATACTTTTACTCTCGTTTATGTGGTTACAAATTTAATCATCATGATTGACGTTCCAGTTTTTATGGATATTTCTCCTGATGCGCAGGTAAGGCTGATTGAAAGTTATTACTTGGCTATGGTTTTGATTAGGGAAACCATATGTCGTATGAACAATAACCCTTAACCAAATTTCACGGTTATACTTGATGCGAAATGTTATCGGGTTACGTTGAAGAGGAACTAATTAAATGTTTGCTTAGGCACAAGAACTGAGGTCCTATTTAAAATCTTTGGGTGCAGAAATTTCACAAGAAAAGTCGCCAAAAGGTATCGAAGACGACTTGCATAAAATTATTGGCGTATGTGATGCTTGCTTCAAGGAGGGCGATGAAATTGTTATTGAACGTGTTCTCAACAGTATTGTATCCATTCTTGTTTTGGTAAGTGTAATGATAGATTTGTTTCGTTCCAATTTCATGACCTTGTTTTTAAGATTTGTACGTTTGTGATAATGACTTTTTTATTTACCAGATACCAGTAGAAAGAGCTGAGAATCCCATCCTTGCTTTTTGTGAAAAGCTAACAAAAGCACCCAGATATGAACTTGGAATGGTAGCCCTAAGAGTGTAAGTGCATCAACAACCCAATGTACATCAATTTAGTCCTCTGTTGTTGTATCTTGTCTAAAAACTGTCTTCTGTGGTGATTCCTAAGATATGTTGTAATGCTTTGATAGAGATTTTTTTGTGGGAGACCAATGAAGGGAAAGTGGAGGAGTTCATGTGAGGCAGGGCATGTTGTTTTGGTCGTACATTTGTATTTACATGACATTTCCATCTTCAGTGTATACGTCTGTTGACACTTTGCTGTGTGTTTTTGAATTGGAGATTAGGGTCCACCATTCAGGATTTACAGTAAGCAACTTTTTTACGAGCACTGTGGTATTTCCTGTGTATTTTAAGGTCACCAGATACTTCTATTCGCTCTAGCCAGAATAAGTTCCGGTTAAAGTTGAGGAGGGGGGGGGGCGCTAAGTGCTCTGACAGAAATGTATGAAACTTACCGATAGGCGAATTTTATGGCGGTTTGACTGATGGTTTTATAACCCAGAATAGGTCATTACTAATACCTGAATTATAATTAACCTGCTTCCCGCAAACCATGGCCCTTTCTGCAGGGAACACTTACACGCATGAGGAGTGGCCCTTTCTTGCTACACTTCCACTCAAAACCATCATACAACTTCTTTCGCTTGGCCAACCTTATAAGTCACTTACACACAGCACACTTAAATCCTGCAGCAATCATACTACGTTCTTGCGCCCATTCAATGACAGCCAAACATCTCTTTTGGCACTATGCGCAAAATAAACCCACATTTATTTTCACCATCGTAGCACACACTCGTAAACACAAATCACAAAGAATCTAATGAACGCAAGTAACATAACTGTACAACAGCAGTGTAGTCAAACACTTTGACAGCTACCCCGACAGAAAATCATGTAGTCTAAACCAAGATTTACGTGCCACCACACACTATTTCGTAAGATGAAGTTTCGACAAGATATTAGGGTGAAATTTCCCCCATCTCTAACTTTTGACGTCACGTTCGTGACTAATTATGAACCATTAAAATTATTTCAGAAGTGTATTTTTGTACAATGTATTTAAATCTCCCATGCTTTTGGCATTGGCAGTTTCGCCGGCAAGGCTGCTGTGAGTGCGCGCAGCAGCCTCGCCAGTGAAACCGCCTATGCTTTGCTTTTTATAAATGTGTACTAAGTTACGCATATTGTTCACTACTCCTCCCTACCGAAAGATTTCCCTCATAATCCCCTAAACACCCCTCGTCCCCTCCACCATGGATTTCCCCTTCACCAGAGCAACGCGAAGCACCGCTTTAAATGACTTCCTTAGGTTGTAACATATACTACACTTCGGTGTAAGTTCTAAATGGTCTGTTCATTGTTGCTCATACAGCTCTATACTCTCCTTCTAGCTAATATGCCAATTAATTGGCTACTCCTATTATTAGTCAAATTTCAGATTTGATGCATGATGTACATATCTCTCATGGTGAGCATTTGAGAGTCAAAATATCTTGTAAACCATGTTTAACCTTTGAAAGTGATATGCAGTGTACAAAATAATGGTATTTTGGTATTAGATATCATTATTTGAATCGTTATTAGTGTTGAAATAATTAAAGTGAAATAATTTTTTTGAGTAATGTTTGTGGAAAATTTGAATGATTTGTTTAAAATTTAAATGATTATTATTTATTTACAGAGGTTGGCTGTTATTCCAGTCTGTGGATGAACATTCACCTATGAGATATCATGTGTACTACCATCTTCTTCAACTTGCCAAACAAGTGGATTTTGTGCGATTTGTTTATAAAGACATGGAACATTTGCGAGCACAATTTCAGGCCTGCCCCCCATCGAATGAGCAAATGCAAAAGTTGTTGCGACTTCTTCATGAAGTCTTGTTAGAGTGCAAGCAAGGGTAAGCATTTTTGTTTTTTCAAAATTTCAATGTGTATAGTTTGATGGATTTTTAATGCTTATTTAAACATTTGTGTAAGCTTTTTTTGAAATAAATGGTTGACAACTGGACGTTCAAATTCCATTCGTTTTACTATCAAAACCAGTTTGATCCATGAAAATTAACATTTTTTCACTTTTGACAAGTTAATTTTTGTTGTTTTGTTAAGGCTATTTTTAAACAAAAGATTGGAATTTCATCTGGTTGTTTCCAAATGTACAGTATTTTTTTACAATGCGAGTTATTTTGCGTTTGTTTTATTATTCATGGAATTGTTTGATTGTTATACATTTTTTAACTTCACTTTCCAGAGAACAGGCTGCCAAAGTAATGGTTGAGCTTTTGGGCACGTACACTGCAGAAAATGCTTCTCAAGCTAGAGATGATGCCCAGCGTTGTATTCTTGCTGCTTTGGCAGATCCTAATACTTTTCTCTTGGATCCTCTTTTGGCATTGAAACCAGTGCGTTTCCTTGAGGGGCAGCTGATTCATGACCTCTTATCAATTTTTGTGTCAGAAAAATTGCAAAGCTATCTCACCTTCTATCAAAATCATAAAGATTTTGTGCTTAATTCTTTAGGTAAGAACGTGATATCATTTTTCTCACTAGCCTTAAAATCTTTCTAGGGTTAAATGTATTTTAGAGTTGATATGCCACTTTTGAATTCCTGAACAAATATAAAAATGATTCGCTCTTTATGTGGATGTTTTTTCTTGTACAATGTTGTAATTGTCAGGTCTCAATCACGAACAAAACATGAAGAAAATGAGGCTTCTGACTTTCATGCAGCTTGCTGAGGGTGCTTCGGAAATGAGCTTTGATACTATTCAATCTGAGCTACAGCTTCCTGCTGAAGAAGTGGAGTCATTCATCATTGATGGTATGTATGGCTTCAGACATGGTGAAATCTTATTAGCATGATTTTCAAAGTACCAAAAATTTTGAATGTTTTAAATGGAATGTGGTATTAAAAATACACAATTTGTCATTTTTCACATGTCTTACAAAAATTGTAATAGGGAATTAAAAGTTATTTACTTATAAATAACACACAAGTACACATTAGATACACTAATTTTATTGCAAATACGAGCTGAATAAAAATGAAATTACATTAAGATAATCCATAAACACTTCAAATATTAAATTATTGGGAAAAACCAAAAACCACATCCACAGTATCATTGGTATCATCCATGGCATTTTCAGTCTATCAAATTCAATGAAACGTGTAGTAGGTAACATGGCGTAACAAAAAAACATAAAGAATGAAGATGGCAGAGGCACATTTTTCTGGTGTTGGAATTGTAATCAAGCAAACTAAAAATACTCTCTGATCTCTCAGTACCCTGAACTCAAACATGAAGATGCAGGAAACATTGAACAGGTTACCAACAAACTTTAAACATTGTAGGATTGTTCAAAATGTAAATGAATAATGTTATGGAATAGGAACCTGATCTCCAAAATTTGGATGTTTTATGGGGAAAAACATGCTAGAGAGATTCCAATGTATTGTATTTATGGTGATTCATATTCTAGAGATAAGGTATGTTTTATTTGTATATTGTATTTTTCATGTTGATACTTTCAGAATATTGGCAGAATTCTTCTTTTTTGAAAGCATATTGAAAAACAACATTTCCTACACCAAGATATATTTTCATAACTTACTTTGAGTAGATGATTTACACTTCACTATTATTGAACCTGCTTGCTTGGCTCAGAGCCAGCTGTACTGTTTATCTGTACTGTGACTGGCCAGGAGCACCTAGGGTTTGTGTCCTAACAGTGGTGTATTTTCTATACTAGCGACAGTGTCGAATTCAGCTGATGTTTGGAGGAGCACTCTTGTGGTTGGCTGCTGTGATCGGTAGTTTTCTATGGTTTCTCCGGACAATACTTGGTGAATATTTGAGCGATACCCCAACAAAAGGGCCTCAGACCACTTGACTTTGTTCCTTCCTCTTCGTTGTCCTTTCCTGTCTCTTAACTGTCACTTATTTACACTTACAAGTACTGCACTACCTCACATGTCAGGATCATAGCATTTGTCCTTGTTGGAATGAGTCCTCACTGGGGGAGAAACGTGGAGGTGGAAATACCTTGCAAGCCAAAATGTAGATTGGTGCCGAATTTCACCATCTAACAGGGAAGGTACACCAGACCAATGGGACTAAGAGCCATAGCAGTTGCTATGCCGGGAATCATCAGTTGGAAATCAATCACTGCCATGTCACTCAATTATCCTTTATCATTATTGTTTTATTTTTGCAGTTTTAAAGACCAAACTTGTACGTGCTCGCATGGATCAAGCTGCCCGTAAGGTGTATATTTCATGCACAATGCATCGTACATTTGGGCGGGCTCAATGGCAACAATTGCGAGATCTTCTGTACTCATGGAAGAGTAATCTACAGGTAATTAATTTTTTCATTGTTAAATTTGAGCTAACAATACAATTATATTTGTTGCTATTATATTACTCCTTGGTGAAGTGTTTTTTTACTGGTATGGCAAGTATTTTTTGTATGAATTACAAAACAGAGGCCTTACTGGTGGGATAAGTTATGAATCACACTATTATTGACAAGTTAGGAGATTTGAACCTAGTTGAAGTAGTTGCTTTTAAGATTGAAAATGTCCTTCATAATCTTCTTTTATAAGGAAAGTAAAGCCAACCATTGCATGTCACAGATTTTACAAGAAGTTAAAGAATGTTGAGCCAAATGATGTCTCTCTGTGCCAAATTCTAATCCTTTATCACTCAAGTAATATCTGTACTGGGGTGATAGATCTGCTCTCTATTACACAGTTGCTAATCCTGGAAAAGAAATGTCCAAAATTCATGGCTGAAATGAAGATTGTTAAGATTTCCGTATGTAAATGACGTTGAGTGTAAGATCACTGCAGACAGACTAATTTACAAAAGATTGGTTATATATGTTTTTGGAAAATGCAATGCTAAATGTGATGTCCATTTTGTGAGTAATATAAAATTGTCATCATAGAAGAGGGCTTGGTTAGTTTTCAAAATTGAATGAATGACAAAAAGGCATGGTTGTTTTTTAATGTCTCCATATTAACATGAGGTTGCTGCTATTTCTGGAAATTAAATGTTTTGTGTTAATTTAGGTACAGTTTCAAAGAAAGAGATGAATAGAAGCATTTTAAAAATTTGCATGTCTCCTATCTCTAATTGGCAGAATCCTTTCTATGAAGATGTGTTAAATTGTAAAGATGACGATAAAAAAAGGACAATTGACTAGTTCATTAGACCAATCTGAATTAAACTTCGATTTTGATTTTGGTGAATGTGTTAATTGGCATTTGTCAAATTACTCTGTTCATCTTCAATAATTCTTGAATTTTTATTTAACCATAACTTTCACTGCAGATAAATGACATCTAAAAATTACAAATTCAAACTTGTTTTCCCTCTTTGTTTGCATACATAGGTCACACAAGAAGGAATGAAGAGTGTTGCTGCAGCACAAATGGAAATGCTTCATCAACCATAAAAAAACGTTTTTAAGGTGTGTGCGCTTGAGTCTAATTGTATTATGTAAAAGTAAAAATTATCAAATAAACAAATTTTGGAAATATTTTCTTTATTCTTCAGCACATCCATTGAAAACTAGGAATTAGGAATTCTATTTTAGAATATATGTTACTATGCATATTTTATATATGTTCTCAATAATATTAATATATTCTTTACTGATACTGTATCAAGGAGATTTAGACCTATGTATAGTATGACTTAGGTGATTCTTTCCATCTAATTTACTTAATTTGAAAGAATTAAATTTGTAATGAATCATATAGATAATTGAAACGGAATATTCCTTTTAATTAGCAACTTTCATGAAGTTTGGCATTCCATTTAGTCTTTGAATGCTGATATGTATCTTAAATTAAACATTAAATTTACAGTCTTTTTTATCACACAGTGGAATTTAAGCAGACTATCGAGCTTCCACCAAATTCATTTTCCTTAGGTTGGCCGCAACAGCTACATTAATGAGGTCGTTTCCAAGGAAGAAGTCTGTTGCCACAATGTTAGCTTTTTGCCACCACATTGTTTTAAACCAAGTAGTTACATTGCGATTAATTGAGTCTGCCATTTGGCGTAAGGATCCTGAGGGTTTGAACATCACTTCCAATGGTGTTGGAGTGAGCTCTGCCATTGCAGCCCACAACTGTGGTTCATCGCTACGAGGGCGGGCAGTGTCCATGGTGCGTTGAAGGAAATTCTTCAGTCCCCCTGGCGTTTGTTGGTTGCCCCACATCTGGTTGATAGGTCCCCACAGCCATTTACTCTCTGCAAAAAAGAGAAACAATGGATTTGTACAAAAATGTACTCCCATGAAAGAAATTCATTATTTAATATTTATTTTGAGATACTTAATGAAGATAAATTTGCCCAAAAATTGCTGTAAATTTTTATATTAATATATATAAAATTTTCTTTATATATTTTTTGACGTTAAAAAGCTCAATCAAGCTAAGAAATTAGATAAATTCAAAATTATTTAGACAAAGTAGAAAAAAGTGGATTTTAAGAATATTTCATTCTCATATTTTGCAGTTATGCCCCGTTTTTGCTTCTTCTCGTAGCTTTGATAAGAATTCTGAGGATATGAAGCATAACTGTAAAAATAATTCTTATTGTTACAAGCCGAATAGAGGAACCCTAAGTAAGATATACAGAGGAACATGTGAGAAGGTTATTGTTGATAATTTGGACATTTAGCAGTTGAGAAACAAGAAATGATTTGTAAGAAACAATGTTTCAACAGAAAATTGAGCTGCATGTGGATCAGACTTCAAATTTTTTCTTTATATTTTTGTTTGCTGAAGGTAAAAATTGCAATATAATAATATTAAAATAATTATACTTGCATTATGCACAGCCTGTTCATAAACCTTTACAAAATACAGTGAAACCACTCTGCAAGAGTCCCCTCTCAGTGACAGAATGGTCTTGGAATGCACGTTGAAACTTCTATACTGTTTGCAAAATGTTTCCCCTGTTAACAGACCACCCCTCTCTCTGATCATTGACCAGCTTCTAAAAGCAAATTTTTAAATTTCCCTTTTTTAAGAGACCCCTTTTAGAAAAATATAAGTATACCTTTCTCTGGATTTTCAGAGGTTAAAATAAAATTTTCGACATTATAAAAAGCATTTGCCTGACATGTCCTGTCTTAGCTTCATTCTCAAGGAAATCAAAGGGTGGGGGGGATTCCAAGAAACAATAAACTGGCCACTGATGTATCATTGCTGGTTGTGCCATTAGTTTCATTTCTTCAAATTAGATGGCAGGTATGAAAGTTACCTCACATTTAATATTTTGAATTAACTTAGCCTCCCATGCCTAACTTCAAGGGAGAACTATTGGTGCAGAAGAATATTCATGTCAGAATTCAGGTTTATTAACTTTCCCTGTAACTCGGGGTAGTGAAATAAGATAGGCAAATCTGCATCTCTTTATACTAAAAATAATGAGATTTATACTTTATCCACCTTACCAGAAAACATTTGTTGCTTTGATTCTTTAATAATAATGCTAACTCTTGTTTCTCTAGTTGGCACGTGTATGAAACCGCTCTGAAATTATGCAATTGTTCGATAAACAACAGTTTTGAGTAAGTGTGTACCTGAACTTTGATTTCCTTTTGGTATAAAAATGTGAATCACTGCAAAAGTGAATATGAGTTTCAGAAGGAACATTAATTAGTTCAGTGTTTGTAAAGCACAAGAAATAATATTTTTATTTAGCAAAAGCAATTTATGAAAAGGCTTTTCAGTTAATTCTATTTCCACAAACCTTCAGCCTGTACTTTGTAAGATGGATCATTGTAACTTGAGTGAGATAATGGTTCTGATATCGATAGGGATTCTGGCAATTCCACAAGTCACTTCTGCTTCTTATAGCTTTCTGAATCTTGTTATACGAAAGTAGATGATAAAAATCAATGCTCTTCAATGTAGTGGATGTGATGTGTGTGACATTGTGGACATTGTGTGGTAGAAGTGGATGGCAGTGTGTGTGCATCTTACAGCAGATGATTCGAGTATCAAATATTATACTGTACAGGTACTCAGTAAATCTGCACATTGTGATGTAGAACCAAATGGCTAGTTTTCAAAATCTGCTGCCTAAATCAAAATTAAGAATGAGTGCATCATCTTATGACTCCTTATATTTTAATAACAGTACAAATAATATTTAACATTATTTGTAACAGTATTCTATTTTGTTTATAAACTCACATTACTTTTAGTTAAAATCTTAATTTGTTCAATATTCAAATTCAAGGGCAGGAATAAATGTGCTGATCCTTTTAAGATTAAAAGTGACAACATTATTTCAAAGAAGTCATCTTAATTGAGAGAAGAATGGATGTTGTCAACAAAAGTGGTAGAGTGAAAACCCTCAAACACATCACTGGACAGCGAAAAATTGTTTACTTCGTTGCTCCAAGAGGATAAATTTAAAGACAAAAAAAGTCTAACTCAGGACAATTTGAAAATTTACTACCAAAATGTTAGAGGATTGAGAAATAAAATTATGGAAATTGGATTATTTAGCCGTATACTGCACGATTATGACATATTTGTGTTTACTGACACGTGGTTGGTACCAGAGATTTTGAGCTCTGAATTTAGTTTGAAAGATTTTATAATTTATAGAAATGCTCGACATTGTATTAATAGCACGCTTAGTAGAGGTGATGGTAGTCTCATTCTCGAGGAAATCAAAGGGTGGGGGATCCCGAGAATCAAGAAACAATAAACTGGCCACTGATGTGGTATTATGGCTGGTTGTCTCATTACAATTTCATTTCTTCAAATTAGATAGCAGGTATGAAAGTGACCTCATATTGGAATGAAAAGTGTATCACTGTGTGTTGATTGAAGGTTCCAATGATGTAGGACATCTTTTTCTTCATTTGCGAATCAAAGATATTGATGTTATAGTTTCAAATGTATATTTCTCACCTTTATCTACAGGTAAAATTTTGGTGTCACATTTTTCTAGAATAGATACCTTGACTCTGGAGTACCCAGAATCCAATTGGATGATTTTTGGCGATTTCAATGTGTGATGGGGGCATAATAGAAGCAAGTTACCTTATTTTGATGATAAAAATGCTTTGTGCGAAAGAACTTGTGTGACAACACTAACTGACACAATCTGTTTCTTAAATCTTTTTCAGAATAATTCGACTACAAATAGCAAAAATGTAACCTTGGACTTATTTTTCACTGATTTCATAGATACTTTGGTAATATGTCTTGAGTGGGTTGTGTCAGCTGATGTTTATCACTTGAGCTCAGACAATCCCCTATTTGCCTATTTTATTTCTTTGAATGTATTTTCAGGCAACTTACTCCACTATTCAAGCTCACCTAAGAAATGGCTTTTGCGAGGGTTTTATAGTGCCCATAAATGCCTAAATTAGAGATAATTGCCTATTCAAATGTTAAGACCCTATTAGTCCCTATATTGATTTTTACGTACTTTTTATTTTTTTTTGTTCCTATTACTTTGTATTATACAATAATTTTTTGAGAAATCACTGTTCGTGATTTTTACCAAACTAGTAACAACCCCGTAAAATGTATCTGGACGACCTCTGGCCGAGAAGCTCTACGACCTGTGTGTTTTTGCTTGTGACAGGCAAGGATGGACACCGCTTAGAATGTATTTGATTTTGACAGTGCCAAATAAGCTTATCTATTTCGCCAAAGCCCGTTAGTGTGCTTCCATACAATTATACATGCACCACAGTTTATTCCCAACCAATAGCTGCCACATGAATTCCAACTCGAAACTGTAGGAATCTTACCATCTCTCCTCACAGTTTTATCATAGCTATCCTCAAATCTCGAGAATGAAATTAAGCAGAAATCCCACTCATGTTACCAGTATTAAAAATAGATTTTCCTTCTATACTTTCTTTACAAAGCTTTCCTAAATGTAACAACTCTAAGGTCTCCTTGCAAAAGATTCCTCCCCCAAAAATATCTTTTTTAGGATTACATTATTGACATTAAGCTTGTATTAAGCCAACAATACAAATGTAGAGAGTGAACTAAACCTTGTAAAACCTGAAAATGTTTATAATAAAATAAGGGCACCAGAGAACCGGAAATTGCTGTCGTCTTTCTGATCTTCTCTATCATTAGTGAGGTAGTATCTTTTCCTTACCAAGAACACAACTTTAGAAGAAGTAGTAGTAGGTGAAGTTTTCTTCGATAATAATTTTATATTGGCTTTAAAATTTGGTACATGCCAGATCAGAACGTTTGCTGTTCCTGTTAAGCATGCTTGCTACAATTTCAAAAGTATCGAGAAGAGCATTTTTAAAAGAGTGGATACGCGGATGTTTCATGGCGGACGGAAATGTACTTTTTTTGTCAGTGTTGTGAATAAGTGGTAAACTGTGCCAAACATATTGTTACGAATATTGCATCACTTGCCGAATTCGCTGCGCGTGGATTGCGTCATCTGCCGGCGCCCCTTCCCACCCCCCCGAACTAGACGGTTCCGGACTATCCGCGAGCCGCGGGGAAACGCCGAGAATGTGTCGGGTGCCTGGAGACAAGCGCCGGGCAGGTATAAATGCGCCGCTGCCGACGGCCGCGAGTCAGGAGTGAGTAGAAGTCAGTGGGTAGTAAGACGTCAGTGAGTAGCAGAGAAGCAGTCAGTCCGTCAGTGTATCCGAAGTGGAAGCTGTGCTGTGAAGGGTGCATCGTGGTAAGCAGCAGTGCAGTGGACCCTGGTGTGCGCAGGGAATTGGGTCAGTGCAGTGAACCGTGGACAGAGCATCGGACTGGGTGATACTGCAGAAGAAGAGAACGGTGTAAATAAAATAGTGTGTAAGAAGAGAACTGTGTAAATAAATCATCAAGAGAACGGAATCGTGTGTAAAGAAAAATAATTAAGTGTAATATATCAATAGACCAAGTAGATTTTAGTGTATAATTGTTCACGAATAAACGTAATTGTTTAAATATTGTGTTGGTTTTAATTCACCACGGAGAAACGTTACAATATTCCTTACAACATACGGTGTAACTCCGTTTATAAGTTTCTCATTTATACGTTTTTCACGTTTATACGTTTGTTTGGTGGTCCCGGATAATTGCCCATGCTAAATTTTTTCTGTTGTGCGTTTTCCGTTTATACGTTTTTCACACTTATAGAAGGTCCCTTTAAAACCGTATAACGTTCAAATGATCCCGGTGAGGCGCGGGGCGACCTGCGCCGAAAGCCCGAAACTTGATGAGTCGACACGATCTAGAGCGCTCCCGCGGAGCGACAGGTTGCTTGGTCTCTGAGGCTACTTCCGCCAATGAAACTTGGAATATAGGTCAACTCGGCCTAGCTGAGGGGCAAAGACGGCTCCTGGGCCACCTCCGGCAGCTGAACTTCGAAAAATTTGAGTCGGGTACGTATGGGAGCTCTTCGAAGATGTGAGGCGACGGCTACCTCCGAGGGAAGGCCAAAGGCGTCCGCAGAAGAGAGTAACGACGTAGATGACCAATAAGTGAAGTTTGTACACTGACTGTCCGCTCTCCGAAAGCGCTTTTGCTCGCCCTAATTTTTAGTATACGAACTCCTTTTGCTTTCTTTTGGAAGCGTTATGGCGCAAGTAGCTAATGAAATTGATCGCTTTTCCACGCGGCGCAGCGGGTGTCGCCAGGCTGTGGCAGTCGTGCGTTTCTGCCCTCCACGTAGAGCACAGTGCTTTGACCCATGGAAACTCAAGGAACATCAAGCTTGAAACCGAAGCAACCAGCCGCGGGTTCCTCTTTGCCTGCCTATTTTCAACTATAATGCGTATTTTTAAGTGCCTATTTCCCTACCTATTCTTGACTTTTTTAGTGCCTACATGTCCGAGGTCTATCATCCATTGCTTTTTATTGATTGTACTTTTTTAACACATTGATTGTGAAAGATGGCAATACGACTATTCAAAGGCAGACTACCATTCGATATTGTTATATTTGGGATTTTTACTCCAAAATCTTGACAAATATGACTTAAATGTAACTGACAATTTCCAATGCACTCGTATTACCTATGAAAAAACAAACAAAATAACAACAAAGAAACGGGGCAACGCGGGGTACTTCAACTAGTTATTTCATATTCTATCTGTTCAAAATTGTGACAGTAGGAATTTTTCATCCACAAACAAAAAATCTAAACTTAAAAATATCGAGTACGAAACATTGATGCAGTTAAACTCAGTTGCTTTGAAAACACCCGTGCAGCGCGTACCTCGAGCGACGGCCTTGTCTCCATACGTGATGATGAGGCGGCGCTCGCGCGACCAGATCTGCGCCAGCGTGGAGGTGGGCGTGGCGGCCGTCGACGGGATGATGAAGGGCCCCAGCTCGCGCACCAGCAGCGACACCAGCTTGCGGTGGCGGCCCTGGCGCGTGTGGAAGCCCACGGGGAAGCGGTGCAGGTCCAGCACCACCACCTCCCCGCGCGACGCGTTCAGGAAGCGCTTCAGATCGTGCAGCACCGGCAGCAGCGGCCCCACGCGCAGCAGGTCGTGGTTCACCGAGAACCTGCGAAGCGGCAGGTGCGCGCGCCATTCAATTTCCAACCAATTTCCGTCCTAGATTGGGTGAACTGATTATTTCATGTTTCTGCGCGAGTCAACTGCTATGATAATTAGTCCTGTAAGCGCAGTGCGTGTTTGTTCACTGGAGGTGGCAGTAATCTTTCCTAGCTGGAAGATGAAATCTGGCGCCGACCTACAAGTCGGCATGCGGGGTTTGCCAAAGCCATGTTTCTCCCACCAGCGGGGCACTGCCCAGCTGGGACAAGCTCTAAGCTCTCGACTAGTCTTTCGACATGCGTGGAGGTGCGGTGCCTGTAAGTAAGGGAAGTAAAGGATAAGCCTTGTGTGTGCAAGTAAGGGATGAGGCTAGGATCGTTTGTTAGAGAACAGCTCTCATAGTCGTGCATATTAAATCTCGGGATATGACGTCTCTCCCTGCTGGATTGATATTTCCGTGCCACGTCAACTGCTATGGTCATTAGTGTAGGGTGTGTTTTTATCGCGAAAAGGCGATGATTCCTTTCCCCCTGGATGTTGAGATCCAGCGCCGACGTATACGTCGGCTTGCGGTGGATATCCCATCCAGGTATCTCTTTTAGCATGGCACTGACCCAACCGAGACAAGTTCTAAACTTCCGACTGGTCTCCCGGGATGTGCAGAAGTAAAGTGCATATAAGTGGAGGGGAAAGAAGACAAGATTAAGGAAGGAAAGATCATGTGCAGTTCGTACCAGTTTGTTACGGCACTGCTCTGGCGTTACCACCTGGCATGGATCGAAGAAACCACGGAAAACTACTGATCAAAACAATCGGCTGTTAGATGTCTCCTTCAGACAGTGGTTGATTTCGACCCAGCTCTGTAGGTAGTGTAACGATAAAATGTATCTGCCGTCGGCCGTTGTCCTAAAATAAACGTATTATTTCTTGAAAGGGACGACATCAATCTGAACAGGATAGAGAGCTTTTGCAGAACGTGAAGCACTTTAGCGTATATGCTATTAACCCACTTTTAAGTCTCTGTGCATTTGCGAAAGTCCACGTTATGCGTTACGCTAGTGATAGCGGAGAACGCAATTCCATCAATATTGAAGAGTGTAATTACTTATTTATGTCGTACTCTGAACTGCTCACGTGATCACGCTATGTGAAATCTGTTCCCAACTGTGGCGGCAGAGTATGTTGCTAACTCCACATTGCCAAGATGTACAATTGCCTTGGGGGCATTTAACTGTGTTCTGCAATAATTGCCTATATAATAATCACAATGATTTAGAAATATAACTGTCTATACGGATCGGTGGTTAGGGGAGAGCTTTTGTCGAACAAATGCGAGTCAAGATTATGAGGCATAATGGGAATTTAGCGCAGAATCTGCTGCCACAGTTTGGAACTATTTCCTTTTAGAAAGAGACGTGAAAAAATAAAATAAAAAAACCTCTCTTCACACTTCGCACATTATTGGCTACGTGGTTGGTTAATCAAGTTTTACGTGGAGCTTTTGTAAAAACTCTTATTAAGTTACATCAAGACCCAAATATAACGTCAGCAAATGGGAGAATATATCTGTAATCTTCCATGGCCAGCACTTCATACATATTGTTTCAATCTTCATATCAATATTCCACATTTCATTTGTTTTCATTGTTTATTTCTGAGCAGTTTCGAATGATTTCTGTTAGTCACTAAAAATCTGCCTGTCCAATCGGGATAAAACATCACGATCGTAATTTAAATAAACGAATTAAACTGTAACATGCCGTCTGTTGTAGCTCTGTGGAGATATTGTTGCCTCTGCAGTGACATTAAACAGGAGGTCTATTCCGTCAGTTGAGAATATTCGACGCACAGATGGCGAATGCCGAAGTTTGACCCTAACAAGCGGAAAACGACCTTTTCTTCTTCATCCTCACTCTTTTCTCTCCCCTCCCACACACGCACACACTTACACATTACACTACCACTCATGTCGGGATCTTTGAGATTGTCCCGTCTGGGATGGTGTCCCACTGGGGGGAGATACACCTGTGGAGAAAGTCCCCTCACGCCGACATACGAGTCGGCGTCTCGTCTCCCTTCCTGTACGAGAGGTACTCCACTACCACGGCCTGAGATGTAACTTGCACTACACTTACGGGCCTTACTTCCCGTGCTATCAAAACTCACGTACCCAAACTATTGTATACATTTTAATACTCTGTTTCATTTAACTCACGCAAGTAAATATGTGATCAAGCGAATGACAATTTTGAAAGATGTTGGGTCTTGCGCATCGAGATTTCCTTTTAGATCGCGTCTGGGGCTGTATTATTGAGGTTCAAGTAATCCCTTCATCTTTTCTCGCAAAACTTACTTTCTAATTCTACACGTAAAGTGGGGAACAAACCAACTTAGGCAAGGAAAAGGCTGATTGAGCAGGTAAGCGCGAAGAGGGTCGCCGCCTTACTGCTGTCCAGCTTTTCCTTGCGCTGTATTGAAAATCATTCAGACTCGCTATGTTGAAATAAAAAGCAAAGACAGCACTTGAAGAGTGTCCGAATTTCATGTTGAGCATTATAGAATATAAGTTGAGAAGAAGGAAGAATACAAAAATAGCAAGATAAGCAGAATTCATTCAATCAACTAATGATTCATTTGAATAAAAACCAACTTTAAAACATATTTCGAAAGAAATATGGCAGGCCTGATTCTGGAAAATTGGGAAGGGAATTGTGCTTTAAACATAACGACTATGAAAATGTTAATCGAAAATAGTGTCGACTTCCACTTTTACTAGAAAGGGGATTAGGTAGTCGGTCCCCAATTAACATGCGTGTCAATTTCTAATTGTTCTTTTGGTGGTCGATTTGGAAACGCCGGCGTCTGGTGCGGGAGCACTGACCTGGAGGCGTGGTGCTGGCCCGGGGGCCCCTTGCCGCGCGCCGGGTAGTAGCCGACGCGCAAGTCCAGGTAGCGGATGCCGTGCACCAGCTGGCCCCACACGTCCGTGTCCTGCGTGAGCAGGTAGCGCGCGAAGGTGTCGCGGCGCGTCAGCCCGCCGCTCTTGTGGTAGCAGCCCGAGTTGTGCGTCCCCGGCAGGAAGAGCGACGCCAGCGGCAGCTGCCCCAGCTGCTGCCTGCGCACGCGCGGTCGACCACGGCTCACTGCCCTGCCCACTCGAGCCTTCGCTTTGTATAGAGGGACTCCACATAAAATTACAAACTTCCCTGGCCTAAAGGGAGTTGAAGATGATCCCATTTTGTCGACCAAAGAGTGTAAAATCGCATAAAACGAGGTTAAACGCGTTGCATTTATCCCTGATGAGTAGGCAACTCACAGGGTACAGGTTGTAACATGTATACGTGCTGATAGAGTAAAGTAGATTTCTGGTGTCTTCATAACAACAGTACAACATGAGTTTCCTACAAATCAGGGACAACATTAGTAACTTCTTCAAGAGATTATCCACCTCATGGTCATTGGCAATAAGTAATAACCTTTATTCTCCTAAATGCCATAGAATTTTGTTACATTTATTTTGAGAGAGCTTGTATAAGTGCACACAAAAATAGTGAGACATGTTGAAAATCGTCTTTAAGTCGTCAGTTAAGAAATATGTTTAAGATATACAATTTTTTTAACTTTCGTATTCATAGTGTAACGTATTAGCCAGCGTGCCTCATGGCATCTATTTGGGGACGCTTGGAAGAGGATTAGACTAGCCACAGGAAGTAGGGTTTTTCCGTAAAGGGAAGAACGCGGAAACGGGAGACACAAGGCTTTGGGAGTTTCCGGCTTATTGAAGCTTTTCACTGTCATAACAAGCGACGGGGTGGCGTGACGTAGTAGGTCACGTGGTCCTCGCCTATATAACAGAGTGTACAGAGCCAGTGGGTGGGTTCTGGAGACAGTGGGAGAACCTCGTGCGTGTGCACAAAACTTGGCGCCAAAACGGTGCATATGCGAGCCAGGCTCGCGAGGCTCGAGTCACTAGTTGACGAAGCCTGCGGACTTTAGGTCCTTGGGTGACTGCGGTCACGGGGGAGCGATGCTGTGTGCGTGCTCCGAGGTGAAGAGTGGTTGAGTGCCACGATTCACGCCGATTCTCAATCGGATAAGATCGCTCCTGCGATCGAGGCAAACCAGCCGTTGGTGCGCCAGAACGGACTTTGTGTCCCAGCGTGACATCCGGTCACGGAAGCTAGGCTTTGTGCGCGCTTCAAAAGTAGGAGTGGCGAATGCCACAATCAAAACCATCTTCAATCGGGTTTGGATCGCTCCCGCGATCAGGGGATAGTGGGTCTATCAGAGCTAGGGTGTAAGTAGATTATTAAGTGTATATATTTGTTTTGTTTTCTTGTTAATAAATATATTGTTATACGAAAGCTCTGTGTCTGTGGTCGCTGTGAGTATCCATGACGTCACAATAGTTTCTCAAAGTAGAGGCATATAGAGAGTAGACAGATATAGAGAGTAACACACTTTGCCTTTTACCGCGAAATGCACGCTTCCTCACAGAATAAAACCGATCCCCTGCAGAATGACAATTTTTCGAAATGTGCCAATTTCCCTTGCTCATGTCAGCAAAATGAAATTAGAAACATTTGTTCTTTTCATTGAGAGGAACACGGTGATTTTTTCCACCTAAAATGTCTTATCGGCTGGCATTGTTACTCGTGCAACGGTCGGTCGACGTCGGAGCCGCTCGCTGGGGCCCGAGTGGCGACAGGCAGCGCTGAGCCTCGCACATGGAGGAGAGTGAGCGAGCGGAGGCGGCGGCATCGCATCTACCTCGTAACGTACTCCGACTTTCAAGTGGATATCGTCTTTTTTTTAACCGGAGGTAGAACAAGAAAAGGAAGATGCGAAACAGTGAGGTAAAGCACTGCAAATGAAGCATGAGTAAATTCATTTGATCTCCATTTTTGATACGTAAGTCATTAAAATGCAAGATAAAAATTAGTGGTGGTATGGTAAAACAACACATGCTTTCTCGCCATTAGGAAAGGTTACGTAAGACAGTTACGGCAATTTCTGTCTGGATTAGCATCTCAATAATTTTTTGTAAAATTCTTTACAAAGCATAGATCAAGAGGTGCGAAATCTATTTTCAAGCAAATGTCAACACAAATTCTACAATCAAAATTGCGTATCATGCAGGTAAATGATGGACTGTATATACTGTATATACCAAAGGTCTGTTTCGAAGCTACGATGAATTACGTTCGGAGATCTTATTGTGAAGGAACAGGGCAGAGAAAGCATCAAAGGCCTAACTAAATCCAGCAAGTGGCGTGACAGTGGCGTTCGTGTTTTCCTATTGGTAAATTAATTTGAATAAATTACTACGAATAACGTAATTTCGACTAATTCGGTCCGGGCGTCCAGCACAGTATTACTCGAATTATATTATGCAATTATGAGAATTATGAAGTGAAATGAAATATATAATTAAACCGTGAACACACTTATGAAACAAAAGTGGAAGCACATAATATTTGTATTTTTTTTGTACTAGACCATTTCGCTAATTTTATGATCATTTTTAGAAGATTTGTATCAGAACTCTCAAGTAGATGTTGGTAAACAATACGGAAGCTCTTCCCCTACTTCTTCAAGCAGGAGCCGCCCGTCTTGCGGGGAGCGAGGGGCACGGCAGAAGAGCTCACCTGTGGTCCCACATCCACGTGGGCCGGATCTTGAGGCAGTCCGCGTGCAGGCGGCGGCCGGCGCGGTAGGCGCCCGCCCAGAAGCCCAGGCAGTGGTCGCCGGGCGCCGGGGTGGGGCGGCCGCCGCGCTCCCAGCCGCCCGGCAGCGCCGGCCGACCCGCGCTCACGTTGGTGCGCGCGAAGCCGTCGGGGTGCTCGCCCGGCCACGCGCGCGCCAGCACGCCCGCCGCCCCGCGCCCTGCGCGCAACGCGGCCACGCCGCCTGCTTTGTCAATTGCTCGGCCGGCAGGCGATGGAACGCTGTGTACTCAGGCACTAGGGGAAACTGTATATTTCCATTGCCCCCAAAATGGGACAGCGTATTTTTCTGTTCTCTTGGAACGAGTAAGGGAAATTTATGTATGCTACAGTATTGTGTTTGCAACAAACAATGAGAATAAGTTTACCCTATAGAGTTCTTCATTGTTGTGGGAGACCTTCCTGAAGTGTCAGCATTTGGGCATTTGTCGCTTCGTGAATCATAAGAACATGTGAAAGGAAGTTTAATAGCCAACGTTTTGAAAATAATGGATGGCTTACTAGTCCAGTCAAATGGTGCTAAAAATGGCAAATAGCGGAAAGTTTTGATGTAGTTTTTATATTTGGGCCCTAATTGTTTTTGGGGTCGCTGAACACGAATATCAGGTTTGCCAATAAAAATGTTGCCCGGAAACACTTTTTTTGTGAAAATAAAATGTTGAAAATCCGACATTTTTCAGTTTTTTCAAAATAACTTGAAAACCATCCACTTTTTGTAAGTAAAGGTTATATATGAAGTTTTTAATTAACAAGGTAAAAAAGGGAAATGAATATTTGTGAAGTCGATGCACCTCCCCTTCATCTACGCATATATGAAGTTTTTAATTAACAAGGTAAAAAAGGGAAATGAATATTTGTGAAGTCGATGCATCTCCCCTTCATCTCCCCTTCATCTTCGTTTGAAGTCCCTGGCTTTCCATCGACCTCAGCTTCATAGAAAGAGGTAAATAGAATTTTATTACTCTCGGCATTATATATTATATTATTTCTTGGTGATAAAATTGCCTACATCTTATGTAGCAAGTCGCAAGAGAGCTACGAAACTAGATGTTAGCTTGTATACTTTTCTCTCAGTATTTGATTCTGGCCTTCTGGCGTGTAAGATAACTATTCTTTCTGTACGGATACAGATGCTGGGTTACTCCTTAAGTATTAGGTGTGGTCAACAATGCGTTATTGTTGACCAGTGCGACGCAGCTACTATGGACCGCGCAATCGTTTTCCTTGAATAGTTATCATTGAATAATCCACTTTGAGTTATTTGTGTGTCCAACTGAACAGCGAAATTCTCAGTTGTTGCTGGGCATTGTAGTGATTATTTTCTCGATATTTAATGATTGTCTCGGGAGTGACTGTGTGACATAATGTCCGTATGTTTTATTTCCGATTCTTTATTAGAGGAGGGGAAAAGATGTAAAAGTAATGGCATTGTATCATTTATCAGACCCAGTATGAAAAGACAGGTGGCTACGTTTAAGGGAGAAATCAGTAAATGTGCATGAACGATGTAGAAAGGCCTACGTGAATGAACGGATGGTTGCTGTATACCTGGAAAGGGCCGAGGAACAAACAGGTATCACACCTCAAGTTTTTACGGTCATCAACTCTTGTTTGATTTTCGATCTCATTGGTTTTTGTGTGGGCTGCGCGTTAGTGAAGAGTGCATTGATACACAATCGAGAAATCCAGCAAGGGAGTGCAGTACTGTATCCACTGTTCGACACATTGGGGTTCGACACAGTCCTCAAAGCAGCAAGAGCTCGAAATGAACTATAATTCAGCACGTCGAGTCAGTTGTTGATTTGATTGCAGCTGATGCTCGATACTACATTAACTGTTTGAAAGCTATTATGGTCGTCCAAAGGCCGAAGAACACAAGAGAAGTGGGACATTTTCTGAAGACATTAATAGAGCAATGCAATGTATTTACAGCTACCTTGAAAACAGCAATGATAAGTGCCAATTCTCCATGGAAGAGTTGATGGAGCAGATCACAGAAAATTATCAACCTGACGTAAAAAAGGCGAAGCCTCGACTCGTTGAAAAATATAGAGAAAAAAGTCTGTTCACTAGCAACATGTCGAAAAAAACTGGCGTGTGTTTCAAAAATACTGGAGAGAAGATATTGACTAACGCATATCAGCAAAAATGTAAATCTGCACAGCAGGAAAAACTTCGAGTTGAAGCAGCAGCCGTTTCTTCAGACTCTGACCAAGAACCATAATCTTGTTGACACAATAAAATAATTCAAAAACTCCAGCGCGACTCAGAAGATGGTTGCTGATGCTGGTAGACGCTTTCTTCTTTCATTATATGCTACAGTAAGAAGAAAGCGCCATCACGCAACAAAATTAGTGATGTTTTTTACATCAAATCTGCCTTCAAGTACAAGCCAACCACTGCTGCACTACCACTATCTGCAGGTGCAGCACAACAACACTCTTGAAGAGTCTACTAATGGCTAGGTGTCAAAAATATCCTGAAGAATAGAAATGGAAAATAATTAACAATGGCCTTGCGCCTGTGATAACATTGTTACTCGCACCCTCAGCTTTACTGACACTTGTTTCATGCAAATGCACCAAAAAATGTCTGAAAAATTGTGGCTGCGAGAAGGCAGGGCTTAAATTCTCTAATTGTGGCTGCAAGAAGGCAGGGCTTAAATTTTCTAATTGTGGCTGCAAGAAGGCAGGGCTTAAATTCTCTAACTTGTGCCTCAATTACGAGAAGAGTTATGATACTACTCGTATGCAGGCGGGAATCCATGAGGGATATTATCTTCCTACAATTTTTCAGTGACTATTAATTTTAACTTGTCGCTAAACTTTCAATCAAAAATATTTTTGAATTATCATTAAAAGAAATAAATTTGTATCGCAGCATGAGATGGGTGTTGTCTGCGACGTTTTACAAAATCTATAAAATAGATATTTGACGAAAACATTTTGAATTTTCTCTTCCAAAATTTGTCTATGGAATCGCATCAGTCGTATGATAGTGGTTTTAGAAGGTGACCTAGAGAACGAACTAGAATTGAAGAACGAGATAACGAGATGAAGCCAGATTTCCCAAACTATGGAACTAACAAAGCAGAGGAAGTGGAGCAGGACATTCCACAGGGTATTAGGTGAAACCATCCTGAAGAAATAATACCATAATACCGAAAGAAATAAAATTCCATTTATCTATTTCTTGTAGCGGATGACGATGAAAAGCCAGGCCCTTGAAACAAAAGGATGAATCGATGAAGGTGAGGTGCATAGGCTTTGAAAATATTCATTTTCCTTTTTCACCTTTTTTACAACTTTGCTTTTTTCAGTTGGAATGGCTCAACAGCCGTCGTATATAGTAGTAGCCAACTATATTGCTTGTACTTAATTATAATTACGTACAGGAGTTAGAGAGTTAGTGAGAGAAAGTAAGTGAGGTGCCATTCTCATAGTAACATTCAAGAAATGTTTTGGGTTCCATGCCTGGCAGCGGCCTAACTGTTGATATATATACAATATTCAATATACATATTTGACGAAAACATTTTGAATTTCCCTTTCCAAAATTCCTCTATGGAACCGCCCCTGTCGTATGACAGTGGTTCTCGATGATTTAACAGCTAAATATCTTGTTGCAGAAAAAATCCTTAAGATATAAAGGCAGTTTTATCTTCTTTTATTTCACATGACCTTACAACAATTGGGTGGTTTTCGAGTTATTTAAAACAACTACAACTGAAAAATGTCTGATTTTTAACAGTTTTTTCGCAAAAAACGTGTTTCCGGGCAAAAGTTTGGTTGGCTAACCTGATATTCGTGTTCAGCAACCCCACAAACAATTAGGACCCAAATATCAAAACTACACAAAAACTTTCTCCTATTTTCTACCATTTGACTGGACTATATCGGCTATATTTCATTGCTTATCTATATTACCACACGCCACACTAACTCACCACACGCCACTGTTCTTTTGTCTTATCATTTCATAATGACCGTAAACGAAATAACAGGATTATTATAACGTAATGATTTCACAGAGGTATACGTTTTTATATCAGCTCCTGAAAACCATCGTAGTGACGAAGTCAGTGACAATATGTCACAAAAGATGCTAATGTAAACCATCTTACTGGAAACCAGCTGATATTCCTCTTGATACTCCTGGGTGATGTAGTATGTCAATTCTAGTATCACAGTCAAGACGGTTCCTATCATTACCGTAATACACACTGAGCAACAAGAAAGCCGTAGTAGTTTAGTTTCGATAAGCACCGGCCCAGCAATAATTTAATATAAAGCCTTTACAATTTGGGAAACGTTTCTTTGAGGCCCTTGGCCTCAATATTTCAGGTTTTAAGGCCCTAGAACGCTTTGTTTAGGAGTTATTTAACTAAATAGATTTTAACAAGCGGCCGCGTGTTGCGAGTTGTATTTGACGTGAATATTTAGATACGTATTTTTCAATTAATACTTCATATTTTTAAAGAAAATGTGCAAATCGTCACGTCTCCGTGAAATTCTTTCTTTCGAAGATATCATTTATGAAGATTTGTTGCGTGTGAGAACCGCAAAAGGTGTGAATACTACTGAAATAATATGAGACGATAATAATAATAATAATAATAATAATAATATAATAATAATAATAATAATAATAGTAATAACAGTAACAACAATAATGCTTTAGAACACTGATGTTTCAAATTTGAAGATAAAAATCATTAGCTTGTGTTGTTGAATTATATGTGATAAAATTTCTATTTTTTCGGGTTTTCGAATGAATACAGAATGTGAAACTCATCAAAGATATTTCAAGGTATTCCAACCAACCAGTCTGTCGGGGCTGTGCAGCACCACAGCGCGTGAGAGCGCATTCCTCACCTGCCTCGTCGTTGGGGTCGCCGATCTGGGCGGGCGGCTCGTGGTCAAAGAGCAACACCCACTCGGGCGGGCAGCTGGGGTCCCAGTTGAACTCGAGCTCGCGCTCCGTCACGCCACGCACGTCGTCTGCCGCCGCGTGCCACAGCGACGACACCGTCAGCCACACCGAGCCGCACTCCTGTTGGCCTGAAACACGCCGCACACTACGTTCTACACCCACCTCGCATTGCTCTGGTTTGGTTTGGTTGTGAGTAAAGGGCACTGGTCATTCGCGTCCAAGGATGGGAAGGGAAGGAAGATCGCTTGCGATCCTTTGTCTGTTGAGTAGGGTTCCGCATACGCCTGAATTTGATTGATTGATTGATTAGAGATTCCGGGCGCATGAGCTTCTAAGGTCATTATTCCCTAAGTGTAATGCGGGAGGTGGCGATGATTTTCCCTCGCTGGATGGCGAGATCCGGGGGAGACCGGCGGCTTGCGGTTTTCCTCAACCAGGTATCTCCCACCAGCGGGCCACTGCTGACTAGCACGCCAAATCCACAGTCTTTTTTGCTGGAATAGAGTATTATGTGGTGATTAATATGGCATAGGTCCGATTTTCATTAACACTTCTGAAATGAGAGTTTAATTTTTACTCTCTTTTAGGCCCACGTAAAATAAGTTAGATCTTTTTCTGAATGAAAATTGTCAATTTCAAGTTACATGATAATATTAAGTAACCGTTACAAATAATAGAAATATGCTCGAGTATGGGGTTGTAGCATGACACACATAATTACTTCTTTGCCTTATTACATATCATGGCTTGTATACATTACTTATGTCGGGGCTAATTAGATCAATATCACATTAATAAATCTCAGCTCTAGTAGTAAATACCGACTGAGATGACTGAAGGAACAACTGTTGTCGTTGTTGCGCCTCTGACTGGCAGGCCCTAGAGTTCGGATCCCGACGGTGGTGGATTTTCCACGCTAGATAGATTCTAGATAGCTAGGTAGAATTCTGCCACTATACGGATGCAACTTCTATTAGCCTGTAGCTCTAATCGGCAGTTTTCTGTGATTCCTCTGATCAACGTCAGGGGAATGTCGGAGCAGTACCGGGAGAGATGTCTCAGGGCATCAACTGATGCCACTGCGGACCCTCTGACCGGGGGGTCCTTGGTTAGAGTCCCGATGGTGGCAGGACTTTCGACACTAGCTTGTCAACTAGATCGAATTCAGTCGCTGTCTGGAGGAGAACTCTAGCGGCCGGCTTCTCTGATCAGTAGTTTTCCGTGGTTTCTCCAATCAACACACGGTGAATGCCGGAACAATACCCTGACAAACGGGCCACGGACCGCGCGTAATCTTTCCTACATCTTCCTTGTCCTATCCGCACCTCTTGCACACACACTTTCACCAACACTCATTACACAAGCACACATGCCGGGAGACCGGTCGGTAGCTTAGAACTTAGGCTGGTTCCCCGCTGGTGGCAGATACCTGGTTGAGAAAAAACCCGCTAGCCGACGGTAAGTTGTCGCCGGATCTCTCCATACAGCGAGCGAAAGATCACTGCCACCTCCGGGGCAAAACATTCACTACACTTACGGGACTAATGACCCTGGTAGTTGACGTCCACGGAATCACTAAAACAATCGAAAACCGGAGCAGTACTTATTAAATTGATTTTTTCATCATCTGTATCCGTCCTCTTGTTGGAGTTACTCGCACACATGAGGAGAGCAGTCGGAAGCTTAGAGTTTGTCCCGGCTGGGGCAGTGATGATACTGATCATAGTAGCTGAGGCGTCCGCAATCAATCGTAGACAATATTATGATGCAAGATATTAATAATATAAGATCAATATGTCAAGTTTCGTTGCCAAATGCAACATTACATACATACGTTTCCCTAACAACCCTCAAATATAAGGTATACCGAAATTGATCATACTGCACTGATAGATATGCACAATTGCATGACATAACGAATTCATATTTTTGTCACCACCTTCGCAGAAATTAAACAAAGCAGAATTCGATTTATGAGGCACTCTTTTAAAGCAAATATTTGTGTAAAGTTTTCACATTCTATTACTAAGATAACATGTACTGTGTGTTTAATAAAACATTATATATTATGAAAATGAGAAAAGAATCATCATCCATCAGGAAACGCATTGTCTTTGCTGTTTGATAGATTTGCATTAACACCAGAATATTTCCTCGATTTGTTTTGGCCCTTGTCCTTAAGTTTGAGGACCATTACTTTAATAGAACAGTCGGCCACGTGACAGGTGTTGTGTGACGCAGTTGTCGCTGGCAAACGAGATTAAATGGGGCAGAGGGTCACGCAATCACGAAGCTTAAGTGCTTGACGCAAGTACCCTAGCGGAGCGCGATCCCCGCGTGGAACAGCTGTTAGATTGCTTCTGATTTGGCAATGCCGCTATAGACGTGCTCCTGTGTTACCAAACCCGCTTACCAATGTGTATCTAAGTGTATGTAATCGAGACAAAAGGGCTAATGAAGAGATACGCGCTAGAAGCCGTCTACCTGTAAGAACTGAGAGCCCCCACTTCGGTTCACATGGGTGAATCGTTCATCTCTCTTGATTGAGAACAGTCGTCCTCTTTACGACCGACGTTTAAACAAGTTTAGTAAAGAAAAATAAAGCTGAAAAATGAAGAAAAATAAGTTTCTAAATATTTTAAAGCTTTGAGTGATTTATTTTGTTGTTCATTTTGTAATGCCAATGCTTCGAATAGTAACAATCAAAAATAACGGGAGTGAACATTCAGAACTGCAAACATTTTAAAATAATTGTTTTGCAACGCCAAGGGGGTCAGATTAAACACACAAAATTTTATTTTCCTCTAGAACGTAGAAATAACGCACAAACGTCTGGAATGCAAAAACACGTTAAAAGAAAATTGTGAAGATTTACAAGTCTTACAACCTAACATCAGCTGTTACAGGGAGTGATGGCGTCATGGATCCTTTTTCTGAAAAAAATAGTGACATATCTGTGTGCATGTTTTGAACTTGCGCCTGGTAGTTTCCGCGTTTATTACATATTACAGAAAATAATGATATCATGTCACAAACGCAGGAAAGCCGGGAATCTGAATCCATGTACGCTCATTAGAAAAGTTTTAATATAATTTCAATCGAATTTTAAAACTATTTTAGTATATAACTAAAACGACCATTCCAAATTTGTTTAAAATAATTTAAATGTGTAATATGACGAAATATTTATATTTGTGTCTATATTAATGAGAGATAATGAAGAATTATCATTATTATTTGTTCATTACAATGAGGATGAAAAATATTAGAATAATTGTAGTAATTCTATAGGTTTCTGCATTTATGAAAGAAACACTCTTTAACGCTTCAAAAAGAAACACAAATAACTGCAATAGAAGTATTCAAAATATTTATCCAAGTTTAATGGAAAATAAGCACCAACACCGTAAATACTGCATAAAAGAACACGGTCAGCGGGAAACTCTCCTGTCTTCTACTCCGTTTCTTTCACAGAACCGGAAGACGAAAATCCTGACGCTTTAACGTCCTTGCCATAGTACATACCAAGTTACTTACATAGTAAAGATATAGCATTGTAAAGCTGCGGCAAAAATTGGGCAGTTTTTGACACGAAAACTCGAATAGTGGGGTCCCGATATCGAAAAAGTGGATAAATCTTGATCCTATATGTAGCAAATACTTTTTCTAATGCATCGTCTAGTAAGATATCACGTATTGTGGGTCCTTGCTACTGAAAGATAAGTTGCCGGCAAAACGTGTG
Organism: Gryllus bimaculatus; assembly: GCA_017312745.1. Classification (NCBI taxonomy): domain Eukaryota; kingdom Metazoa; phylum Arthropoda; class Insecta; order Orthoptera; family Gryllidae; genus Gryllus; species Gryllus bimaculatus. The sequence goes on along the minus strand of BOPP01000013.1, from coordinate 10,676,935 downwards.
TCGGTTCACGGTCAACGCTAGCGCCTAAATCATTCAGGCGATTTTCTGAAAAATTGGTATTCTCCAATCGATTGAGGTAAACTCAAGTACCTCCCGAGTTCGAAACGAATACTTTGATTTTTGGAAATACATTTCATTAACTCTTAACATTTTCAAAACTTTCTCTAAAAGTCTTCAAATTTTTAATTTAAACTTTTTACTTGGATAGATCTTAGCTCGCTGAAATAGGGCACAGGTATCATTTTCATCAAACTCTCCAAATTTTCAATTGTTGCAAACAGTTCACTTATTTTCGACACCTTCCTACAACTTAAATAATGAAGGTTCTTGGAAGACAGATATTTAAATCAGGCCTTTTTCGAAAATATGAGTAGTTTTTGCGTAGTTTTGTGTGAAATATAGACACTTTTTAAACAATTATTTTCAAAAAAGCTGTTCAAATTTTGTCTTTAATTTTTTTCGAATATATGAAAGGACGTTAATAATGGTGTAGGTCCAATTTTAAGCGATCTGGCTGTAAGTTTGAAAAAATATACAAATATACAAAATATACAAAAAATATACATACATGGCAAAATTACAACTCTCGCGATTGAAATTATTTTCGTTAATGAAATATGTTATAAAATATTAGATCTTTAAATAAGTTTAAGGACATTTTTTTTTGGAAAACATGTAAATTTCGCGAAAGTTTTACTGGAAGTTCAAGCAATTTATGAACTTTTTTCTGAAAACTTTCTTTCAATGTGGTTCTCGGTTTGAGAAAATAACGCTTAAGAAATAACTCAGGTTTCATTTTCGTTTAGTTGTTGTTTTTCAATATGACAAAAAAATAATGGAAGGACGTATGTGCTGTTCTAGTTCATAGTTTTATTAAACATTTCCGAGAATTGTTGCTTATTTTAGATATCGTTTTTTAAACTTTGTATTAAGATTCAAATAATTTACGAACAATGAACATATACATTGAAATTTTATTAATATTATATAGTTTCGTCAATAAGGAGATAATGTGTTAAAGACAAGGTAGTTTAACTTCCTTCAGGTTATTGAAAGTATAGTTAAGATACATCACGAGTTAGAAGAAACGATCCCAGCAAAAGTACGGGGAGTATTGGAAAGTGATTTTTTGGCAATAGTAAAGACTTACAATAAACACATAAAACCTTAAGAAAAAGTAACGTTGAAAAAATGAAGTTTTGAGATATATTTCTAAGATTAATTACAAGAAGATTTTTTCAGCCTGATAAATGGGCGATTGTCACTGTAAGCGAAATATTTCATAGTTGACATTCATCTGATGGAGATTCTCGAGGAGACACTGCGATTGGAAACATTATACTGACTGTTACGGCTGTTTTTCTGAAACTGTCTTTACATTCTTAATCTAAAGAAGATCAATGATCATTTATTTAGAAGTCACTCGCGCATTTTAGAAATTGGAAGGCTAGTCTTTTTTATTACGGCTTGTTTAAAAATAATGGTACCTCTCGAAACGGCTGTGTGGAAACTGTCATCTTGAAATCCGATTACCGGACGTTTCCCTTACAATCTGCATCGAGAACTTACTGGTTCTTTACGAAAGATTTGTGACTCTTCGAGTGATTTTGGATTTCAAGCTTATTATACGATACGTGACATGCAACTGAATCAAAATCTTAATTTTAGAAATGTCATTTATAATTTATCTTTCAAGTTTCCGAGTACCTGCACCATGTTTGCTTGAACGGGGAAGTAGGCGAAGCCTCTCCGAGTGTCAAGAGAAGGCGCGCGCGGGAACGCAGTGAGCACGCGTCGGAGAACAACCCAGACGCGAGATCGTCTCTGAGGCGACTAGAGAAGCGCTTCCGCAGGCGCAGGCGGGAAGAAGGCGGGGTGAGGCGAGGGGACGCGTCCACCTGCGGAGGTGTGGACTGCACTCACCGAGCGCGGCCGCCAGCTGGCCCAGTGCCCACAGGCACAGGGCGAGAGCGGGAACGGGCCCCATGACGCGACGCGCTGCCTGCACTGCGACTGCCGCCGCCGCCGCCGCCGCCGTCGCCAGCCTTGGCGTAACAAGAGCGCCGCAGCCCTTGATTGGATAATGGCCGCCGGTTCCCACTTCCTCCTTGGGGCTGCAGCCCGCCCGCCGCCGCCGCCAGCGCCGCCTCCGCTCCGCCGCGCCGTGTGGGAGGGATGCGCGAGGTGAGGGCGGCTTCGCGGTAGTTGCGTTTGTGCGTCATCCACTGTGGGTCCTGCGCTCAGGTTGAGAATGGACTATGCAGAAATGACCCAATACACTTTGAAGCGGGGCTTGGGAGCTCGGCTCGTGCCGGTTTCAAATCTGTCATCGTCACTTAGTCCCCGTAGGTTGTTGCACTCTGGGGTCAATGCCACTACAAGGGCTCCTTACATTATGACGATTAATGTTTACACCTCTTCACTTTCACTTCACTAACTTGTCACTTTAATTTTCCTTACAATTGTTTGTAAACAAATGTTATTTTTCTATTAAATTCGCGAAATTATTGTTTATTTTTTGCACCACTACTCTTCGTGGTTATTGAAACAAAGCACCATATTCGTTCGACATCTTGATGCGAAAAAAAATCTGTTTTAATCGTGACGTCACTTTTCAGATGTCTGAAGAAACCACTAACTTCACTCACGCGTAGCGATAGTTAAAACCTCACATTAAAAAATTTCTGCACGTTTAGTGTTCTTATTCGCCATTTCCCTCCAAATTCTTTTTCATTCATTATTAAATTATTATTATTATTATTATTATTATTATTATTATTATTATTATTATTATTATTATTATTATTTTTTCATATTTACACATCTCTGATTTCATTTCTTGTATCACCCTTTTCATTTATGAAGTGGAGACAATCATGCATCATTGAACAGTTTAATACCTAATCACTCATACTGTTGGTACATGGGCCGCCAAATTAATTCAAATTTAGCTCTTTACGACCTAAGCAGCGTCCAGCAGCGTCCCAACATTGTGGCCATGGGTTAAGGGGTACGTGCGATTAGCAGATAGACATCCCTACGCTGTGTGCTGATATTCTCAGTCTGAGAAGAGAGCTTTCTCATCGTCACAAAGCAACAGATACTGGGACAGTGCAAGAAAAGCGCACAATCAATTTTCCCTCGACTGGGAATCGAACCCGGGATTGAGCGAGCACGCTAACCAACGAGCCACGAAGGGCTATCGGGTGAGAATGTAGAATCGCAAAATATAAACAAAGGGCTGTAAGAAGGTTTATTGATATAATTCTGAATACAATGCGTTTACTACTTCAACTTAATGTTGTGTTAAATTCGATGATCTATAAGCGATTTGATGGAATAATAAAAAAGTTTACTACTTCAACATTGCCCAATTGCTTATCCTTCATTTTCAATAGAGTACGTACTTGTTTATTTGAAATGGAAAACTATCATTTTTTCCTTCATTTACTAGCTCATTAATTTGTTATAACGAAGTCAATTGGGAACAGGTAATATCGCACTACTTGTTTTTTGCAAAGAATTTGTGTATCATAAATAAGAGAAATGTTCGTCCGTATCTCATCCATAATTTTTATGTGTAAAAGGAAGACAACAGGGTCTAAAATTGAACCGTGTGGGGCCATATTTTCAATTGGAAATCAATTGGAAAGATAAGTAAACAAGGTTTCTTCATTCCAATAAGATATTTACACTCTAAGATCGAAATATGCGGATCGAAAATATACAGGCAAGAGCAATGTGACGAATTTATTATTTGACGATAATATTGCAAGAATTTAGTTATTGACAAAGACGTCAAATGTTTTCGAATGATTAACTGGTGGTTCCTTTTGCTATATTATCTAAGTGGCGCCTTTAAGGATAGAAAGCATGGATGTTTGTGTTTATTTTGTAAACCCAAATTCGCAATTTAAAAACGCTCTATATTTACTGAAGTTTTTCATTTGCACATAATAATGTCTGACATTTTTGAAAAACTAACAAGACTAAATTTAATTCTAATTTTTTATTCTGAATTTTATTTTTATTGCAATTTTTGAAAAGCAGCTTAAAATCAGGTATTCTGAAAATACCGAAAATATTTTGGTGCTTTAAGATGCATTGAATCTGCTTACAATTCTTCTTCCACACTTACACATTTTCTATATCATTCACACTTCTTTTTGCTATTATCCAAATTCGGTATTGAATTGTACACACTTACGTTTCGTGCAAACGAAAACGCTACATAGCACAGAGAGTTTCATTTTCCCATACGATTTTTCGTGCGTATTTGGAACGTTAACATTTTACATATATTTCTTTATTTTTTATCTCATTATTTATTATAATGAGAGTGATTAGACGATTATGAAATCATATATATATATATATATATATATATATATATATATATATATATATATATATATATATATATATATATATACTGGTATGAATAGGTACAAAAAAAAATTTGAATACTGGTTTTTCTTTCATTATTTATTCGGGGTATTGAATTTATCTTTCATATGCGCTATTTGAATATCATTTAACATATTTGCTTTAGTAAGAAACAAATAGACACAAGGCTGAATGATATATGGTAATATTTCCTTCGCGGACATTGACTTTTGTCGTGACAAACTTTTCTCCTCAAAGCTAATAAGGCGGAATAGGCGAAACATGTTCTCCTAAACAAGCTCTATTAGAGTTAATAGTGCTGATATTTCGAAGAAAATCCTACTCAACTCTAACAATTCTGTGATTGTGTTTCAAGAAGACCTGTATAGAATATGTACTTTCTATATATGTTTGAATTTCGAAACAGTTTTTTATGTAAAAAAAACGTAAGAAGAATTTAAAAAGCATCAATGGATGTACAGTAATAGTCAAATTGACAAAACATCCATCGTGTATCTTCTACATGAAATAGTCTAATATTTCAACATCTTTCACAATATTGTGCGTTAGTATTTTTGGGAGCAGAAGTAAAATAATTCAGTATTTTAAAGAACATTTAGTTACAAATGTATGGTATAAATGTAATATCAGAAATCATCATTATCTTGGAAATAATATTGACAATAACTTCAGATGTGTATTTCCTTACTTTAAATTATGCAGGGAATTATAATTATCAATTATGATTATGGAGGAAACGCCGTGTATTAGTAGTTAAATACACTGTACGAAACTTCTTCTATGTGTTCTACCTTTATATTTTACGTTCAATGTGCGATAATATTAATGTGTTTGAAGACCCACACATTAATACTATGTTTTCTCGTCGGTCCACTCGCATACATAATTTAAAGTGTCACAAATAAAGAGAACCGAAATAATTTTTTTGACAAAATTGTTTACTTTTGTTGCATTTTACTCTATTTTACCCTTGAATGTGGGTGAAAAAGGTGGAATTAATTTGTAAAACTACTCTATGAGAGTTAAAAGGAAAATGTGTTTTTATGTGTTTGCGCTCTGCTTCTTTTGTCGAAGTTTCTTCTTGTGATAATTCTGAAATGCATAATGTATCCTGCCCAAGGTACAGTTGTAGAGCGCTTTGGTAGTTTTTGTTTCACAAATTCATGATGTTCTTTGTAGGGGCTTGAAGATTTTCAGCTACAGAACAATCTGTGCGTGCAGCATCTTTTGCGCCACAGGACTAAATTGTGACCACTCACTCGCCGCTGAATGGGCTAGAATTGAAGAATACAGAGCGATTGTGTTTAAGATCTGAGTTCAGTGGTCTCATGCCGAAATGAGAGTGAAGTGCAAGTTCACTGTATAGAAATACACAAAACTGACACTGATTTTGTAAATCTCCGCAGATTAAGGGTATCATAAATCTCTTGTTTACCTCGGTAAAAAAGAAATTCTCGCAATATACGTGTAAAATACATATAACATACAATATAAGAGAGATTTGCTGCTAAGGACGGTTAATTAGCAATTTTCCGTAATATTGTAATTTTCTATTTCTCCTTTTAGGAAGGTAGTTTTTTGAGAGGGAGTTGAATATCATGCAAAAACGGTAAAATATTAAGTAGTTTTACAAATATATTATGAACTCTAATGTATCTGAAGCCCGATGGTATTTTTGATACTCTGGTAACCCTTTAAATTAGTTATGCACTTCAGATACACCTAATTTGATTGAATATTTATGAAGGGAAGTAAGATGCATAATTATAATTAACATATGAACATGAGCCTTTGAAAAGTTTTGTGAACAAACTTTTATTGAGTAAGCTAATAAAACTATTAACACATGAAATGACATTAAATGCAAGAGCTAGCTTTGCTGATTATGGCACCAAGTTTTTTATGAACTTAAAATCTAAAATACGGAACCGCTGTGGTGCCTTCCAGGCTGAGTCTGCAGCTTGTTCTTTCGGCACCACTATCGTGAACCATCACCGTCGGCTTGAATTGTGTTCATTGCCTTCACCACAAATAACACTTGTAAAGGTGTGCAGAGTTTGTTGAGTTTGATTAGTTCGACACAGTGTCGCTGATTACGACAATAAGATTGATTACGAAGACTGACTTTCCCTGAAGTCATGATGTTTGCAATGGCAAGTGAGAGCACGGGCTCTAACGGTAGACTGACTGTCCGCTGCCTTCCCGGGGAGCGTGGGCGCCTCGGCCCCGTCGCTCGGCCTGTGAGCACCTGAGTGCTAGACGCTCTGTGGTGAAGTGACCGTTTTTGTAACAAACTAAGTTACATAAAAAACCTTAGAATTTCAGTTTTACCATCAAAACCGATGTCAATGATGTATGTAGTTCATTCAATATTGATTGGCATTCCTTTTATAACTTCTGCAAAGTAGCAGTTTGAAGTGTGTGTCGACGCACGCATGAAGATAGACTGGTACAGTCTACATCAACCAAATGGTGTTGCTGCTTCCCATAGGCAGCAACTATCCCAGTTTACCAATAAGCTGGTGAATGTCGATAAGGCAACATGTCAGCAAACAAGCATGGGCAACAGTGGACGGTGTGGTTTCTCTGGAGGGAAGAAGTTGTTAGTTCTTTCATGCACAAGCGGTTAGTAGCCGTATGTGTGGAGTCATCACAAAGTTGCGCATTCGTGTTTCGTTGAGAATCACAGAGGGCAAAGACGGCAAGGAATGTGTTGAAAAACGTAAAAGTAGTCCAGTAACTGCACGCCAACTAATGTCCAGCGCGACAATGACTTGATAGTGACGAACAGGCAACTCACGTTTTATGAATTAGAGAAGGCAACAGGTCTATCGTGGGGAACCTCAACGCCATCATCCATGAGTATTTTAAGATGAAGTTGTGTGCACAATTGGTTGCCCATACCCTTACCATTGCGCAGAAACAGAATGCTGTGGAAATATGCCAACAGTTGCTTAAACAGTACTGTGCTGCGACAGCGGAGTTCTTTCGGTGTCTGGTCACCGTCGAAGAGTCATGGTTCTTCCACGAGACTCCAAATCCTCAATATTCGTCGGATCTAGCTCCTAGCGACTATACCCTATTCGACGCAATAATAGAGGTTATGCAGGGTAAGAAGGCACCAGCAATGACAAACTTCATGCAGTTGTCCAACTGCGAAGCCGGGATACACAAAAATAATGGTTTGCTACGCAAATACGGATGCTGCCTGAATGACGATAAATGTGCACAGATATTTGCGAGGAAAACCTGTAATATAATCTGTATTTGTTACTTACAGTAAATTATTACTGTGAATACAAACAAAATGTAGAGCGAATTATTTCTGATCGCCCAAGTATGGTAAGGATTCAAAATTGGTGATCTCGGTCCATTTAACTTGCCATAGGCCGCTGCGAATTTAATTGAACGAGTCATGATCGGGTACTCTGAAGTGCGAGGTCTTTCTCAAAGGTGTTTCACGGAACGCATTTCACGGAACCTCACAAGTACCGATAAAGATGATTTTTTTCCCTTTTGATAAAATGCAATTTTGTAACATTGCGATCTGTGAAGAGTGTGAAAATTTCATAGATTTTAATAAATAAGGCTTGAGAAGATCTTTATCTCTGGGAACCAACCCATACGAAAATATCAAGAAAACTGATTTCTCGAGCCACATTTAAAAGAAACGTGGAGCCCGACATGACCAATCCTCGGGTATTCTGACAAGTCCCGGCTTCTATCAAATGTTGGGCTGTGAACAGAAAACCTGCGTGGATGCACATTAACCAACACTCAACTTAACTTACTTTTGTAGATGATTTGAATGGGACACGATTGTAAACAAGTCAAAAAATTAGTTGCATTAATCGTCTTTGTACCATTGCGCCATCGGCCACTCAAGATCAAGCGTGCGGAGGACAGGTGAGAGCATTTGTGAGAGGAAACATTGATAGGGCCCCTCGAAACGTGAACGATAAAAGACGACAGAAGAAACAAGATTACAATACTATTTTATTTCAGATTTGTTTCGCATATAGACCAACTCAGACCACGCGTGCATCCTGCTTCAGCAGGTGCAAGTACCTTTCGGGTGGGGGGTGGGGGATCAGCCCTTAGCTGAATTCCGATTTTTATCCCCCAAGGTTGTTAGCTCTGGAGGTGTAGACGATGAGATGATGATGATGATGATGGAGAGGGAGTAAAGGACGGCAAAGCCTTTTTTATTAGCCAACTGCACAGCCCAATAAGGACAAGGGTTCCTGCTCGGGCAGGGACTTATTAATCCTTCTTAATGAAGTGATAGGATAATGAATGGTGAAGGGAAACCACAAATACAACCACGCTCGAGGCGGGATTCGAACCCGCGATCCTTCGATGCGAGATCGCCTCACACTACTGCCTACTACACAAACATTTAAGTGTAGTTTAAGTAGCATGTGTTTGTGAAATGAAGAATTTATTTTAAATATTTATATTTATGGTGTTAACATTTTGAACTTTACTATCTCGACTAATTTTTTAGGGTTAAAATGGGGAGTTTGGGGGGCAATCGCCCCCTCCACTAACTAAATTTTAAGTAGCAAATGTTTATGAAATATATTTAAAAATAATTATATTTATTGCATTGACATTACGAACTTAACTAGACACGACTAGTATATATAAAACTCAGAGTTCGGTTCATGGAGTCGATTGCTTTCTAATGAGCTGAATCAGTGATTCAAAGTAACCGTGCCACCATAAACTGAGGATTTAACTTTTTTAAATTTGAAGAATTTCAAGTGAAAGCTGAGAAATCAAGACTGAGTAATGCTAGAGAATGAACGAATTTTATTACGTTCGACTTCTCTCTTTTACATTCTAAATCAGCAAATACCAATTTCAAATAAATGTGACCCACAACTTCTTATTAAACTGAACCTTATTAACATAAGCATACAAAACAGTCCTCTTTTAATGTTTATATAGATTTGCATACAAAAATATAATAGAGCAATTATAGAAGTAAAAGTGAACACAAATTAGTCTGCGCTTGTAAAGTTTTAATCTCATTAAAAATTAAGAGAGAAAAATTTGGAAGTGTTCAGCAAATCCGGGGAAGGATCAAATGTAGTTGTAAAAAGACGTTGCGACAGAATTATGTGCTAATGTGCTATGTGCAATTTTGTGCATATTAGCAAAAAAGCGTAAACAATGTAGCTGTACTAAATTCTAACTATTCGCATCATCAAAATCTGCAAGTATCTGTAACGGCGATTATCATTTTGAAATTGCAATATTACCAGTTCATATCCCGTATGGAGGTAACATGCGAGGTCAAACATTTAGTGTTAGGAACTTTTGAACGGGAGTATAATATTATCAGGTACTACGATTGATTGTTACGTGCAATGCAAGATACTGGAAGAACGAATTTGAACAAAGATAGGCATGAAAGAAATGAAATATTAAAACACATTTTCAACGCATGAAACTATTTTTAAAACAGTTTACAGGGCGGCAATGCCATATTTTACTAGTTATGAATATTTTGCAAAATTGCTAGCTTGAATTTTCCGCCCCAAATTTACATAAAAGTCAAGAGATATCAAGGCAAGATTACAAAGAGATATCAGGCCGCAATACAATGATGGAAAATCATAAATTATGTCTAATTGTTGGGCGATACTGTTTTTTGCTGTATGGAATGCAGTTTGGTATTGCCGAATTTGGTTTGTTTTGTGAATAATTTTAAAGGAATTCGTTTTTGCACCTTGTGCTACGAATTATTTTCATTCATATGCTCTCGTCAATTTTTGTAAATCAGTATTTTGATGCTTTCTATTTGCCCTATCGATGTGGCTTAAAACAGTGTGAAAAAAATTACTTCCCACGACGACAAACTACGTATATTTACGTATATGTTTTCGTTGCAAAAATGATTGATTTCTAATTGACATCATGTTTATCGATTATATTTTGTGAGTGTAAATATTTTTATTTTTAATTAACATTCAAGAAAACTTACCTTAAATCTTGAAGCTAGAAATATTGGGATAGGAAAACGATGGGTCTCATAATCAATGAAAACATCATACGTATTGTACTATTAATATTTGTATAATTTCGTATTAAATAAATTTATATAAGATATACGCACATATATGCATCCAATAATATATAATTTATAGTATATCTCCCTCCTAAGGGATTAAGAATAAATACTGAATCTGGGTCTGGGTCCGTGGCCGAGGTAGATGACACGCGAGCACGCTCGCAAAAGACAAGATGGCCGTGGTCACCCTCGCCCGCGATGCTGCGTAACGGTCGCCGTGGTCTCTGCACCATAAGACACATCTCGCATTTAACTATTCAATACACACACCTAGTTTCCTCTGCAAGTTTCGCAAATTTGTTTGAAATACAGAGTATTTGACAGCATGTTTGTGTTCTTTATCATATAAACTAAAATGCAATGGGGTAAAGAGGCGGAATCCGTATTTCAGGTATGATCTAACCTACTAATTTACCCTAAGTCGTTGTGTTACTGAAAATTAAAGTGATTAAAATAGTATGTTGTACTTTGGTTGCACGCCCAAATATTTGAAAAAAAAAATTTATTGTGCTATACAGTGATGAGATTTATAAATAGGCAATTTGGTTGCACAGAATTTATAACTATTCTATTATTATTTCATATTTCACTCAAGTTTTAATTATTAATATGTTCAATGGATTGTACTAGGGACAATAAAGTCAGGTCATTTTCGACGACCTTACTACTTACTCTCGCGTAGCTCGTCTCTCCTCTCTTCCTCATGGAATAGAGAAGGCAGAGAAGGGAAACGAGCAACTTAAATAAATTGTCACCGCTATAGCTGATTTGGGCAACGTAAATAAACCAATTTTATCCTTATTGAACGAAATATTGAATTAAAATTAAAATTTGAAGTAAAAACTTAGTGAGTACATCCCTTTAATCTTAAAATAACACGTTTATGTGAACGGATATTTTCCTGAATCGCAATTACGAACGTACGAGTATTAGACGTGATTTGAAGAATTTTGACTTTAACCAGTATTAATAATTTACAATTGTTTACTGGGCATATTGATGATAATTTGCAAAATTAAATTCTAAAGATACATAACACATTAATTTCTCTCGTATAGCGTTTACAGTGTTCATCTTTTAATTCTTTGCTTGCAAGACATTGGGCCTTTTAATGAATTCTATGACGAACATTAGATCTGCCTATTACTAATTACTATTTACACACAACCTTTATAGCGATCCCAATTTATATATTTAAAATTTTCGTTCTCCTTATTATAACGTAAACGAAACAGAACCAATGTTTTTTACATTATTTTTTACTTATTTAGACGTGTAACTGAAGTGAACTTTTGAGTGACATTCTGATATAATGAATTTAACACTAACAAAAAGTGAATATTGCAGTGAAGAAGCAATTAGGTTTACCCTGAGCTGTTTTTGTATTAAACAACTTCTGAATAAGCACTTTATTTATATGATCATAACAAAGTTTCAAAATTCCTCTTTAGTCAATCTTGTTTAAATTTTGAATCGTGAATGAAGGGTTTCAAAATTATTTCACAACCTAGCATAATATCAGCCATCAATTGTTAAATCAAATTATAATAAAAATGACGGCTTCAGAATTAAGAGTTCTGTGTTTTGATAACAGGAACTCGACAAAGTTGATGTCAATATCAACATTTCCGAACGAAATTTAATTTATGTCATCATGCAAACTTTTAAAAGATTTTATTTTACCGTACAATAATACTGTTCGATGAGACACTGCCAGTGTTGCAAAGCAGACAGTTGATGCTTATTATACATACGTGGATAAAGGATATGGGCTAAGATATTGTCTATAATATAGTATACTATGTAAATTGGAATTTACATCAAATCAATCATTAACTTTTCATATATGTCGCTTTTCTTTGATTAATCGCTAATACGCTAAGAAATTGATATTTATCACGACAAAATCATGATACTTGGCTCAATTTCATTACTCATTATTTCACAAAGTTATCAAAAATGTCCTACTGTGCTGGTATTTTCACCTTAGTCTAATAATACTTTTACAAATGATAATGAAATTATGCGATGGCCGTGCAAAAGCAACACGGAAGTATCGTTTTCGGTGCTAGTCCATGTTCCCTGTACAAGTGATTGTTAATACTCGAATGAAAATACTTGAAAGGTACAATGTAAAAGTTAAAAAATAATATGTATAAATTGTAAAATTTCAGACAATGTGTTCATGCAACAACATTGTAAGTTTGAACGAAATAGTGCAAAATTAATGAGACCTCATCTGAAAAGCCCCTGACAAAACGTAAGCAGTACTTCAAAGAACTGCACTTATAAAGACCCTTACCCGTACAGTTAACGCATATTTCATTTTCATTTTGTCATTCTATACTTTTCGCTACACATCGTAGACTAACGAATTTTTAAATACTTAACTCTTTCAACACAAGATAATATATTTTCCAAATACAAACAGTTTAGTCGAAGAATATTTGTACGCAGATATTTCTTGTATATTCTTTGTAGTTATCTAATGTATTATGCTAGGAGAATGATCCTAAATAATCAAGTCGATTGAAAAATAAATAAGTCAGAGAGTGACTTCCCTTAAACAATAAATATACACTAAAATATTGGACAAATTCAGTGAACTCAATTAATGTTCTTAACACTATTAATTTATGAACGATAAAAGTTTATCACATAGCATAAATATTCACCTAAAGCGGAATGTGTTGTAAACTAAACCTTTTTCTCATTTCTGTTACAAAAAGTAGATAGAGGTACCTTCGTACATCGTCTTAGACAACATACTCGGATTTGGGCGATAAAAGGGCACGGTCCCTGCTTAACTTAATAATAAATTTGTATTAAATTTCTACTTAACTTTCCTCATGTATATTATATTGCTTCAGAAATTATTTTCTTGATGTAGGTTTCTTTTCAATTTTAACGCAATTTAATTGTCAAAAAAGTCGACGCTCTCGTGGATTTTTATTCTTCATTACCTGTTAAGTTGTAATACGCGTGTTATAAGATTCGAAAAGCACGTGCATTACTATTATTCCTGACTGAACACTCAGAGGATTTGTCAGCACAATGTTTTCAAAAATCCATAAGTAGCTGTTTTGCCAACTGTTATACTGGTTGAATGAATGCTGTTCATCGACCTGATGGTATCGTTCGGCAACATGTACACTTCAGTTGGATCGTCACTTAAAACAGTCTCATTGAATCGTGAAGCGATGACGCGAGTTGTGCAAGCCATCCACGCATAAAAAAACAAACCGGCGAAACGACAAGATCCGCTCTGCCTGTTCCACCGCCGCCGCCGTCTTCCGCGCCGGGAGCGCCGCGCGCGCAGCCGGTCAGTTGCCCTGCTGCGTGAGCAGCTGCAGCAGGCGCGCGCGGCCCATGCTGCGCAGCGCCGCCAGGTCGACGCCCAGCGCCGCCGCCGCGCTGCGCATGTCCAGGCCGAACGCCTGCAGCAGCTCGGGCAGCTCCAGCTCCTGGCCCGTGAGCGGGTTGAGCAGGCGCGGGCACCACAGCGTGCACTGCGGCCACGAGCAGCGCTCCACGGCGCGCAGCGCGCATGCCCCCGCCCCCGCCCCCGGGGAGCGCCGCCGCCGGCGCCGGCGCCGCCGCGCCGCCGTCGCCGCCACCGCCGCCTTCGCCTCCGCGCGAGCACCTACGCGCACACGGGGGAGGAGGGGTTATAACTGTCATTAACGGCCGACAAACAGCGCTTGACAGTCGCGGTTGAAGTTTGTAAACCGAGGCGATAGCAGAGGTTTGTAATCAACTGACACTTTGTTTGCATTAACGATAGTGTGTTGTTTCGTAATGCGTCTCATTATAAGAAATTCTATGATAGTGTTTTTTAACATAAACACGAAATTCCATTTCATGGCAGAAGTGTACTTATACACCATCTTCAACTACACGTAATTTGATTCGATTATTCTTAACGGACTGATAAATTGATAAATTCTGATACATGAGCTTGTTGTATCCTCAAGCCCTTCAATTCTCTTATGTCAAATTGTAATAAGATGTCTTAAGATTGTTACGTATTTCATAAGTAACTACATAATTTTTGTATTCAAGAATTATAAATGACCTTATTCTGTTGCAAGAAGTCGTTCATAATCGAATCTGTGTGGATAAAGGTACAAATATCGTACAAGGTGTTATCCACTTTGTGGAAATTAAAATTTACATTTCTATATTCTTCTTAGGAAAGATGATCTTTTAGTAGTTAATTGGAGGCCATTGATTCTTATTAATGTTATGAGTACGTGGCAATGGGCAGCGCGCGCGGCTGGGTAGTGCGTACTTTTGGGAGAGGCCAGCCCCAGCCACTGGGCGAGGCGGAGTACTTTGCCTGGGTACAAAAGGGACCGCGGGCACTAGAGTGACATTGTAATTTGGAGAGTGACAACCAAAAGCTGTAGTCGCAAATTACGAGTGATTAGTATTGCGAACTGGATGTGGCCCTAGTTAATTCTACTGATGGAACTGATTCATCTGATGGTATATTGGTTACTGGTTTTTCGATATATGTATAAGCAGAAGATTAGGAAGTGTTTGGAACAGATTTGGATATAGAATATAAATATTTAACTTGTGACGCATTCTTTGGAATATTTGTGATGTAATAATTCTCATTACAACCTTGATTTTAGTTGCATACCTAAGGAGAACGCAACAAGCTTTAGTTTTGAGGAGAAGAGTGCAACAATAACTCGTATCCGTGTAATATTCCGTCACATTTAAACAGAATTATAAAATGATCATCGTACTTATAAATCGAGTATATAAGTTTGACGAACTTCAGAGGAAGGAACTGACAATTTACCCCTACGCCAATCCTTTCTAGTAATTTTAAGACAGTTCTTCAAGAAAATGAAGCATTTTAAGCGCTGAAAAGCGATATGGGATGATTTAACGCAGTACAGAGGTCATGAAAAAGCTCATTCGATTTCTCTCGTGAATACAGATCGATTGACATTAGTTTGAGCTGAATATTTGTAAAATGTTTAGAAAGAATTTTAGAAAACGTTTTCAGTGTTTCGAGGCATTTACGTTGGTGAAACGCTGGGAATTATTATATTGCCTTTCTGGCAGAACATGAATCGTCACGATTTGATTCATCAGTCAATACATGACAATAATAAACCATTACAATGAAATATACAATTTAAAAAATCGTTAGCTTTTACGTGACTTCGTATGCCTGAAGATAGACGAGCACAAGCGACGATGAAAATTGATAGGTTGATTATTATTGTGCCTGAAGAGAGACGAGCAGCATATCATGATAAAAATTTCTTTTTGTTATGAACTTACTTATCTCAAATAGAAATTTTTAACATGATTACCAGAGAGGCCAGAGGGGTGACGATAAGCTAGCACAAAATGAGTGCAGTGCATGTTATATTACAAGACGACGAGGTTTTCCTTCCGCCCTGAAACGTCAGTTCTTTCCAACTACACGTCCGCTTGCAAAGGGCACCTGCAGGTATCTCTTCTTGTGAGGCACTAGAGTATGAGCAAGATCTCTCCTACTGCACGTAAGAGTAAATGTCTGTAAGGAAGGGGCAAGGAAAGGGCAAGGAACAGGAAGAAAAGGTTGCTCGCGAACAATAGGCCGTTTGTTTCAGCATTCATCTGACATTGATCAAAAATACACAAAAAACAAACCAATCAGATCAGGCGGTCACAAGAATCCTCTTGCAGGCAGCGGTTACATTGGTCCCGGCAAAAAAGAAAGGAAGAAAAACCGAAAAAATAAAGACTGAAAAAAAAGACAAAGAAAGAAAAAGAGAGAAAGAAAAGAAAGAGAGAGAAATAGAAAGAGAAAAAGAATGAAAGAAAGAGAGGAAGAGAAAAGGAATGAACGAAAGAGAGAGAAAGAGAAAGAAAGAAAGAAAGAGAAAAAGGAAGAATAAAAAAGAAAGAAAGAAATATTACCCTTCCGCTTGCGGTGCCTGCCCCTGGCGCGGTGCTTGCGCCGGTGCCCCGCGCGCGGCCGCGCGAGGCGCGCCGTGGACGCGGCGGCCGCCGGCGCAGGCGGGCGCGGCCGCGGGGGCGGGGACGGGCGCCGGCCGTGGGACGCGCCGCCGCGGCGCCACGCAGCCCCGCGCAGGCTTGAGGGCGTGGGCGGCGGCGCGGGTGCGGGCGGCGGCGGCGCCGGCAGCTGCGACTCCCAGCAGCGCAGCGCCTGCGGCAGCGATAGCCCGCCCACGCGCACCGCCGTCCAGTCGGCGCGCGTCAGCACTGTGTGCGCCACACACGCCGGCGCGAACACGGCCCTGCAGCACAAGGGCGAACTATAAGAAACCATTTTATAGAGATCCACTTCAACTACCATAAAGTCGGAATAAATGATACAAACTTCTCTCGTGGAGGGGTAAAAAATGATTACTTTTTGCCAATGAACATACGGTGGGAAATCGCATGTAATACAGTTATGAACATTGATTTTTACTTCTAAATATTGGGGCAGTCGCATGTGCATAGATATTGGGCAGATACGTGAAGTGTCCTCAATATCGTCAGAATGTTACCTGCCGAACATCTGTGCGTAAATAGTTGCTTAAAATTTAGGGGAAAATGTAACATGTGTAACTCCGTTTTATGGCATTCCCCACTATATGTTAATTATCTAAATATATCATTTTTGACCCGTTTACGTGATCTACAAATTTGTAATATTTATTCTGAGGTATTCTGTATAATGCGCTAAGAATAGATGATTTGTGACGATTTATTAGACACAATAGGCACAAAACCCTGTAAGCGAACTAAATCTGGATAGTAAATTACTCCCCTACAAATTTAATACGAAAAAATAGAAGTTTTCAGATTAAGAAAAGCAAAAACGATTACTGCAAAACATATTATAATAGCACATAACTCGGAAGCGATTTCTCCTGGATTTTGGAGTGGTCAAAAGAATGGTATGTGGGGAAATGAAAGAAGTCATGTGGGGGACATGTGGAGCCCGAATTTGGTTTCTAAACATAATTCTACAAAACGAGACTTTTTGTACTTTCAATTACATTTTTAGAGATTTAGTTGTTTTGTATGCTCCCATTCAATAACGTGGTTGGTAAAAAGAGGGCAGAAACTTGATATCTTTGTTAATTTAAATGTGAACGTCAGTAATTTTCTTTCACGATAATCTTACAGAAACTGATTGATATTCTAATCAATTTAATTTCAACGCTGAGCAATATTAGAATGGTTACTCCCGAAACTACCAGTACGAAATTATTATGGTTAAGTCAGAATGCGTTGTTAAATTCTTCAGGAACGTCCGTTCAGGAGCAACCGTTGTTTATCAAATATTATGTTGTTAAAATTGTAATAAAACGTAAATATTTTATTATGTTGCAATTTTATTTGCGACATTTATTATTTATATTAATATAGATTATTTAGCCCTCATCTGCCTTTTTCTCATTATCTTTTTGCCGAGAATTACTGAACTGCTGTTAGCGCAGATTTTACTTAAGATTGCTGAGTGTTTACAGCCTCTTAAAGACTTGAACGGCGTGACAGCGCGACTGAGTGTAAGGGAGGCGAACGGGGTAAACGACGGCAATAAACGTTTTAAGGCTCATCGCGTGAAACGGCATTCGTGCTTCTCGATCATTTAAGCAGGCACTATACATGTGGGGCTTTGCGGGCGAATAATTATCGCCAAGGTCGTAGTGATTCAGGCGAAGGATTGTGGTGTGTGAGGAGAGACTTTTCTAGAAATAGAAGATACAGACATCAAAGAGTAATTTGAGTAAAACAAGAGGTAATATCTAAACACTGTAGACACTACTTCTGTGGTCAATTTTAAATGGTAGTGAAAGAGAGCTGCAACAGCTTTGATAAATATTCCTATACGATTAAAATAAACAATTGAAAATAAAATAGATTATTTTCATATTGCAATTTTCTGGTGCATTATTTACTACAGAATTTTTATAACATAGACATCATCGACCGTTGATATACAATGGAAGAACAATCTTAATTCATTCGAAATAACATTTTGTATTAGAATTGATTTTACCAACTTCACAGTTTGTTGATAATGAATAATTTGTTGTTCAAAAGGGCATAAAATAGCGAACTTGAAATACCATCCAGGAAGATGATACATCGTTTCCCATTGAACATCTAATACACTGATACATTGATCGATAAAAAGAAAACATATCAACAACTCGATTAAATATGCATGAAAATGGGTAAGCAAGCAATAACGTTTTTCCCCTTTCCTCGTGTTGAGTGCGTCAGTAGTGTTTTCGCGGTTAAAGCGCGCCGGCGCCGGTGAACTTGCGACGTGCACTCACGTGACGTTGAGCAGCGACTGGCGCAGCGCGTCGCCCGTGCGGTGCACGTGCTCCCACTGCTGGTGTGTGAGCGGCGCGCCCACGTTCTCCGCCGCCAGCTGCGCCTCGTCGAACAGCCACTGGAACACGAACACGGGCGCTGCCCCGTGCGCCCCTCCCGTCACATTCCCGCTCACTCCAGGGGCGCGGCGGGGTGGTGATTGAGTGCGAGGGCCAGGTTAGTAAGTGGGTGGGTCAGGTTATGGTTGAGTGGATGGACCAGGTTAGTAAGTGGGTGGGTCAGGTTATGGTTGAGTGGGTGGGTCAGGTTAGTAAGTGAGTGGGTCAGGTTAGTAAGTGGGTAGATGAGGTGAGTAAGTGAGTAGGTTATTGTTTCCTCCAATGTTTGATTGATTGATACGTATGAGCTCGTCAACTGCTACTATCATTAGTCCCATTAGTATAGTGAATGTCCCAGCGTGGGATGTAGAGGCGTTCGGTGTACTTTCCCCCGCTGGATGATGAGATCCGGCGCCGACTACTCGTCGACTTGTGAAGGGACATCCTCCTCTAGGTATCTGCACAAGCGGAGCACCCTTCTGTCGGGACAAGCTCGAACATCCCCATAGTCTCCCGACATGTGTGGTGCATATAAGTGTAAATGTGTGTAATTGTGGGGTGAGGATACTACTTGGAGAAGATAAGGAAAGATCGCGTGCGGTCCGTGGCCCGTTTGTTAGGGTACTGCTTTGCCATTTGCCTGCTGTTGATAAGAGAAACCACCGAAAACTCCTAATTAGAGCAGTCTCCGCTAAATTGCTCTTCCAGAAAGCGGTTATATCAGACCTTATTAAATAGCTAATTTCGAAACTTTGTCTACGTTGAACCCTAGGACTTCCCTGTCAGGTACAGGCAGCAGCAATGCTGGCTCTGAGCTAAACTCAGACAGTCCGGGCGCTTCAACTACTCCGGTCATTGAAACCGTAAGTGAAGTGCATGTTCAAGTGCGGAATGTGGCGGTGTTCCACGAGGGAATTAGATTCTAACCATCCACTTGCGGTGTTTTCCTTCTCCCCGTATCTCCCCTTTGGGGACCGCCCAGGTGAGCCAATCAACTTCCGACTAGGGTTAAACACGTATGGTAGTGTGGTGCATGTAAGTCCAAATGTGTATATAAAAGGAGACCAGGGGGCGAGGATGATGAAGAATAGGTCTCGTGTGGCTCAAGACCCATTTGTTAGGTTACTACTTCGGCACTTTGTTTGTTGGAGAAAGCACAGAAAAATACTGATTAGAGCGGCCGGCCGCTAAATGTCTCCTCCAGACAGTGGTTGAATCCTCTTCAACTGTATTCCTAATGACGAAAAATTATCAATTTTTGGTATTGGAACCTTACACTTAATGAAGGAGATTACACTTACCAAACGTTACAATTAACGAACCTTACACTTAACTTAACAGGACCTCTCACTTAACGAAGCTGCAGAGGCAACTTTCTTGCCCCTGTGCCATCGCAGCGGCGGATTATGCTAGGTTTGATGATGTTAGTTTAGGTTGGTGCCCATAGTGTTGCGTATTGAATTTTTTTGCTGTTAAGGAACGCGTTTAATAGAGGAAGGTTAAAATATTAAAGAGGTTAGCTTTGAAAGATTAAATCACTGTCATACACAGCGGAAGATAAAAAGAAATGAGAGCGAAGATAAATTATTTTAGAGGCAGAAAAATGGTGTTGCCCTAAAGGAAATTAAATATAGACAATGAAACCAAAAGTGGTCGCTTCACTGCATTTTTAATTTTAATTTCATACATTTAAATTATGGTAGAGTGTTTTTATTAACATGATATTTTTGAATATTTATGACTATTTTCTTTGATTTTATTTTTACATCCAATTTCATATCAGAGCCAAACGGGAGGTACAGTAATATTATGCAACTCAAATATGAAATAATAATGTAATTTAGTTTTGGGATCAAGCTGCTAGTTGCTTATGACAAGTTTCAAAACAGAAGTGTTTTTCATTTCCTTCTAAAAAAATCTCTAATAATGTGCTGTCATAATGTATTAAATGACAATTATTTTATTTCGAGCATTTTCTAAGTTTTATAGACTCGTCTGTCCGCTTTCCCCCTTCGTCATGGTTGTTGTCCTCAGCCTTGTTGTACCAACAGGCGTTTTATTCTTTGCATCGCCGCGAACAACACACCATCAATACGCCCACAGGTTTGAAATGTGTGTACCCGTTTATCGCAAACGAATCGCGCGCCACCGACAAAGCGCTGGAGACGCAGCGCTAGCCTGCGCGGCGACTCACCTGCGAGCGTGGGGTAGAGGCGGTAGCCGAAGTAGCAGCGCCAGGGCTCGTGCGCGTGCGCGCGGCGGCAGGGCTCGGGCACGCGGCCGCGCCACAGCGCGTGGCCCCGGCGCGCGGCCTCGGCCGGCGCGGGCCGCAGCGGCGACGGCGCGAACAGCGCGCGGTCCAGGAACCACCCCGAGTCCGCCACGCCGCGCACCTGCACGCGCCGCAGCCCCGCGCCGCGCAGCTGCGCCGCCACCGCGTCCACGTTCAGCAGCACGCCCGCCGCGCCCGCGCTGACGCACACACACGGCATGGGGTCAAGCAACGGCCTTGTAGGGTCTAAAAGCTTAGAATTTTAGCTTCTAAAAATTACACACACACACACGGCTTGGGGTTAAGCAACGGCCTTGTAGGGTCTAAAAGCTTAGAATTTTAGCTTCTAAAAATTACACACACACAACTGCCTTGTAGGGTCTAAAAGCTAAGAGTTTAGCTTCTAAAAAATCACACACACACACACACAACCACATGTCATTGAGTTAAGCAATGTCCTTTTAGAGCCTAAAAGTTTCGAATGTTAAGCATTGGGTTCTAAAATCTAAAATATCCTTTCGATAGATTAATAAGGTTCATTTGTGGCGTCAACTCAGTAATGCCAAAGTTGTTGCCACCTGCGAGATTAGAAGGACAGGAACTGACTGCCGCGTCCATGTTCAGCTGCATGCCTGCCGCGCCCGCGCTGACACACACACACACACACACACACACACACACACACACACACACACACATTAAAGTTAAGCAACGACCTTTTAGGGTCTAAAAGCTTAGAACTTTAGTTTCTAAAAATCACACTCACACACACACACACACACACGTCATGGATTTAAGCAAGGGTCTTATGGGGTATAAAATCTTCGAATGTTAAGCACTGGCTTCTAAAGTCTAAAATCTCATTTCGAAAGATTAATGAGGTTCTGTTGTGGCGTCAACTCTGTAATGCCAAGATAGTTGCCATCTGTGATTCTCACACATACGCTATCACACACATACCATGGAGTTAAGCAACGGTGTTAAAAAACGTTTCAAACCAACCAACCAACGTTTTCAAAACATGTACTGATGCAATAAAACTTAACATAACAAACTAATTCCACTAACAGCTGTCACGATCGAGCGAGCAGGGAAGCCAGGCGAGGGGACGGGGCGGCGTTACCTGCTGCCGGCGAGGAGAAGCGAGTCGGCGGCGCGCAGCGAGGGCAGCAGCGCGGCGACGACGGCGCGCAGCACAGCGCCGCCCAGGAAGCGGAAGGGCACGCCCGGCGCGGGCTCCAGGCGCCAGCCCGCCCACGTGTCGCTCGTGCAGTACGGCAGCAGCCTGCGCACCCCACCACCCGCACAGCGCGCGTCAGGTTCTCGGACGCTGCTCAAACGGCCTTCGTTTCTTTGCGAACGTGTGCGTGCAGTAGGGCAATTTAAAGCAAGCAAAGTTACTTATTTTTCAATGACACGTTATTGTCTCCCATTCCTCGATATACGCTGCGTAACCCACGTGAATAGATAGGATCGTGGTGACGGCGTAAAAATGGAAACAGTTGAATGACGCTACATGGTCTCTTATGGACTGAATTTTGAGAGCATTTGTATTGTAAAGCTGTCATTATGGTGTTAACTATTGCGATAAATAAAAAAAAAATATGAAAGGAATCTTGGGAGGGAAATATGAAGAGACGAACACAAGTCCGAGTCAAGTTAAATTTTAGTTAATTAGTAAATAAATAAATCTGAATCATTAAAATTAGTTACAAATAAAATATTGTACTACGTATCATTGGCGTTAACTAGTTCTGATGATCTTAGGCGACCAAAGCCTTTGTAACACCCTTTGTACATAAATGTTATGTTATCTACAAGTACGGCTCATCATATTCACACACAGTTAGAAAAGTCTTTCAAATCAACTGATCTGAAATTTACAATAATTTTGGACCGTTAACAGCGTAATCCTGTGGCATGTAATGTTTAGCTTTTAGAACTTCAAATCTTCATTCAAAATTGCCATTTTTTCGCCACTAAAATTAATAATAAACAAAATAAATAGCAAAAACTAATTAAGTATTGGTGGTGGGCATTTGTAAAATAATGCACAAATAGTTTCAGGTTTACAATCTATTTCATACAAAATCAGAAATAAATTATCCTATTATTTTTGTTCCGACTTATCATGATATCTATGGAACATTTTTACGAAAGATACATTTTCGAAAATTATGCTGGAAATAACATAAAATATATTGAGAAGAAGGAGTGGTGGGAGAGTATAACATTAAATACATTCCACGATGTATTACAGAAGCTAAAGGAACTTTTAACACGAATTATAATAATTTTCTGTACGATAAGAGTTTCTTTGCCGGTCTCGAAGACCCTAGCATACTTAAAGAACTACTGGGGTACATGGTGGCTCTTGAGGAGCTAAGACCTTCATGCGACTGTGCTTACGCTACAAGGACCGTCTGTGGCTGGACTCCGATACTGACGCAGCGTTACGCGCGGGTGTCGTGCGGGTTGTCGTTCGCGTTCTCTGCAGGCGCTCCCGGTGTGCTCGCACCGACAGGCAGAGGGACAGTCGCTGCCACGTCAAGTTGAAAAGCTGATCACACTAATATCCCCACAACCTTTCTAGACTGATGGCTTGGAGAAATGTGCATAGAGTATGGGTATTCACGCACGCATTCATTTCATATTGTGTATTCACTTTTTGTTTTGCATGTAATATTCCCTTTGTAGTAAATGCTACATTTCGATTCAAACTTTAAAGGAATTGACAGCTACCAAGTTACGAAAGAAAGGGGCTCCATTACCCAATCGGAAGCTGGAATTTATGATTTCACAACCGAGTTGCCAAGGTTCATCGAAAAACGTATACTTCTGTACCGGGTGAGTCAGTGGTAGTTGAAAGACACAATGCACGTCGCTCTTTTCATAGATTATTGTATCCTTTTGAGTTATCTGCTGTTCTGTTGTTTTCGTAGCATTGTTTGTTTTTTGGTGTGTGTAAATTTTTTTGTTAACGATGCTACTGCTGTTACTCATGAAGCGTCATTGTTGTTGTGGTGTGTATTTTATTATTATGCACAATAATGCGAATTTCGTATGTACAATCGCCATTACTTCCTTCCCTATAGTTACTTGTTGTCTTATATCATAAAATATGGATGAATAATAACTATCATAATGAGAAACTAATTTGTCACAACTGAAGGATCACGAGCGTGTCGTGCCTGCGGCCTGCACTGGGCACCGCAACCACGTGTATGCCGCGCGACTGCTTGGCAACACCGCGTCCCACACTCTCTCCTGCCAATCCCTTAGATATTTTTATTGGACCTTAATAAGCGAAGAAGCTGTTGACGCGGCCCTTCACTTGCGCGAGGAGGCGACTGTAGACGGGTCCCCGGCCGCGCTGCGCGGGGCGCGAAGAAGGAAGCCGCGCATTACGAATTCCACTTTCTCCCGGCGGACACGTGGGTGGGTGAACGGGGCCCTCTCAACCCTCGAGGGGAAGTCGCTGGAGTGCTGTTGGTTTCAAGGCAATTCAGATTTGGAGTTCTATCAAAAGCCCTCCTCTTTCATTTACCTTAATTGATTGAAAGATTAACGACCTTTCTGTTAATATTATTTTAGTAATACTGTACTGTTATATCGTTATAACGTTACCAGCAACCGACTAGGGGTACTAAAAGCCACTTTTAGAAGACGTTGTTTGTTGAAGAATTTAACATCTAAGTAATACGAAATATGAATATACGAATATAATGTAATAATTTACATAGTATGGAGAAAGTTATATAATGGGAAAAAAGGTATTTTTCGACACAAAAAAATCGTATTGTGTCGGAGCCCTGATAACGAAAAAGTAAATAAACATTCTTCCAATAGTTATATGTTACTTCTAACTTTTTGCTGCTCCTTGAAAAGCAAACAAAACACAAAAAAAATAATAATTCATGTGTCCCTATGTCCTTTCATCCTGAGAGAACCACAACTGCATCTAAACTGCTCGCAGAAATTGCCTAAATGAAGACCTATCGATATGGGCTGGATCACGGCCTTGCGGATTTGAAACGTATTATTTGAATTTTGGGGGTACCTTAAATAAAGCTCATAGATAACTTTCAACAATTATTTAAAATTTTGTCTTTAAATTTTTTGTACACATTGAATGAAATATACACATAAGGATAGCATAGGTCGACTGTCACTATTAACTCTAAATTTTAAAAAATTGTAAAAGTTTGAAATAATGTGTGTAATAAAGAATGTGCTGTTGACAAAACGCAAGTTATTTTTAATATAAATAAACTAATTTGTGCTCATGTGTTCTCTGAACTTAATTTGCGATTTTTTTCTAGAAAATATTTCACTTTATTCTTCTAATGTTGAATTACGGTGAAAATCGAATTTATATTTATTTACAAGATACAATTCAAGTTTGCATTTTAAGATACAATGCCAACAAATGAGCAGTACTTTATGAAAATAAAATTATCCACAAAACATATACACAATGACATACGTCCGGCGCCGAATCTTAGGAAAAGGTCAGAAAAAATATTTTTGTTGACATTTATTGAAAAGAAACGGCTGCTTAGAGGATGATAATATACATTGCGAAAGAAATGACATCAGGTTAGATTGTTTTAACTCTTTCTTGAATCGGAAAACTAGCTAAAACGTAATGTGTATCACGGTGGTATTCACTAATTGGAGCGTGAAGTAATTAAATCAGTTACCTTTTACTCATATAAGTACTTATTTCACTTTGCATAATTTTTACAATAACAATTTTAAATTAACTTTTTGTCAATTGTTCTGGAATTGTCTCGTCTTATTTCAATAAATTTGCGAGTATTTGACTCTCAACTAATTGCACCAGCATTACACTTTCATGTAATTGTTTTAAACTCTCAGTCTGTTGTTATTGTTTTCCTGGAATTTGTTCAATCGTCTGAAAATTTATGCGTTATGTGGGAAGATTAGACTGACAATGAATTGGAAATAAAACCAACATTAATAATAATAAAATAGTAACTTTTGTACATTTCCAAATACATACTCATACTCACACATGATTAGCATCCCACCAATGGGGGTTCTCACGCGGGCTGGCTGACAGTAGGCCTCCGACTGCGACAGAGCAAAGGCATGTGATAATGACCAATGTACTGTGATGAATTTAAAAATAAAGAGAACAAAGACCAAAAGCAGTACATCAATTACTTTACGTTATGTTTCTAACTTAAAAGTATGCATTAGTTTATAAATAATTAAATGGCCTCAAAAATAACTTTCTCTAATAATGATAAAATTACTTTTATATTTGTTAGTATTGACAGATTCCTCACTTTATTAATTTATGAACCAATGTAAAAAAATTAGATACAGATTGCTTGACTTACGAAAGTAATAGAAATAAGAATATGAAATATTGAGTTTAAGCACAATTTCGTAGTAGCTGAGTCACAAAAATAGGCGACAATTGCTCATAGGAATATAAAACTAAAGAAATTTATTAATTATTAAAATATAGTAATTTCAATCACACAATGGGTTAACTTCTAGACTTATTCGAGTAGAAAACGTGATTTTCAAAAAAAGGAACTTCGCTAAAACGAAACTCCCAACAAGGCATCTTGGGGCTACGTGCAGGTTCGTCCAGAGGGTGGGGCAGCTGAGGTAACTGGCCCATGCCCGCTCATAAGTGGGGACCCGAACATTTATACAAAATATATTTCCTTTAATACACTTTTTGAAAAAATATTTAACTATACTTGAAACACGATTAACTTTAAATATATTAACAGTCAGTGATAACAATAAACAAGTGGATCTTTGTTTGGGGAATAAAGGGCTCTGATGGGTCTACTGTGTTTCCTGTGGGCGCCCCTGGCTGCGTTCGAACCAAAGGCGCATCGAGGCGAGTACCTACCGCTGCGCGCCTTGGGCCACTGCGAGGACGACATGAGGTGGCGCAGGCGCGCCCAGCGGTTGGCGCAGCTGCCGCGGTCGTAGCAGTACCAGCCACCTGCGCACACCGCGCTGGGTCAGAAAAGCTTCAACAAGTGCGCAACGTTCTGCTCTTTCTGAATTGCATTCTACGTTTGCAAATAATCAACATGTGGTCTTTTTAATCCATATGTATCTACTCTTCAACTATACAGACGCTTTTGGATTTGACTCTCGTACATACGCATACACATTTGAAGTGTGTACTGCGACGATAATCTGCTTGAAAGTGACAATTTTTGTAACGAATAGATGCAAACAAATAGTTTTCGAATATTAAAGATAATTGAAGGCTCTGAAGATCATCAAAGTTTAGAATACTTGTTAATTGTTTACATCGTTTATAGGTAATGATATTACATTTAAGGATTGAGGTACTTCCTAAAACTGTATTGCACTTGCTTCTTGATTTGAAGCACTGTGTAACTCACGTCCGGAATTATGAATAAGGAAACCAAGCGATTGTTACTATCTCCTCTGCTACGATCTTACATAGTAAAGAAAAAGTATTACGACTATACAGCTGAAAGTGACGATCTTTCGTTAGAAAAACTGTTATTGAGGGGTTCTGAAAAGTGGATTAATATTGTTCCGATATGCAGTAAACCTCTTCGTCTAAAGTGTTGTTCCGGAAACTTTGTTTTGTAGGTCCTTGATACCAAAAAATTGGTTTATGGCAAAACATCTGTCTCTGTCTATCTGCTCGTCCGTCTATCCGTCCGTCTGACACTCTCGTCTGAAGAGTTAAATTAAATTTGATATTCTCCGTTCTTTTTGAACGAAGGCTCTCAAGGCGCTGCACATTTGAAACGGATACTTCTATTTTTGGCAGTACATTACATGAAGCCTAAACAACATATTCAGTTTTCACAAAAATAGGTCCTCATTTTTGGATTAGTTTGTCTCGGAGAGACCAAAGAGAGTTTTAATAATGGCAAAGGTCTCGGTTTTGTTAAACGTTTTTTTCGAATGCTGCAGATGGGCAACTTTTTTTTGGCGTCTTCCTATAGCTATAATATTGCAGATTGATTTTTTCTTACGAAATATGATCCTTAAACGCATTTTTGAATTAAGTCATGAACAATTTTTTGAAAGCATTTGTAGTTTTTGCGTGATATTGCGCAAAATATAGGCAATTAAAAAAATCGGAAACTGCTGTAATGTTCTTTTTATTTTGTTTCTCGAGTAGAGCAAAGCACACTTAGGTACAAGTCCCATTTTTGGTGAAATATTGGTAATTTTTAAACTTAAAAAAAAAGTAATAGTAAAATTACAGTATCGATGATAAAAAATTCTCAATGGAATGTCTTTCAAAAAATTAGTTCTACAAATAAGGTCTGTAATAATAAATGTAATTAATCTGCAAATTATGAGTAGCGTTTGCGTAATGTTTGTTTGACGGCAGTTTTCAAAGAAATACTTTCTCAAAAACGGCTTCAAATTTGGTCTTGAATGTTTTTCTCGAATAGAGAAAAGTATGCCCATAATTGCACCGAGTCAATTTTTGTTGAGTTCATTGAATTTTTGAAAATTGAAAAGGTTTCAAATTGTGCGAGAAAGTATGTACTGTTGTAGTTGCCCTAGTCCAGTTTGCTGTGCAGCAAGAGAGAATGTCAAGACATTTCCTAGCAGAGTTACAAGATGAGATAAATAAAACGTTGAAGTTTGACTACTTTTCGAGATCTTTGTGGAAGACCTTAGAGCAACTTCGTCTTCGTTCACTGGCAACAGGAATGGCAGAGACTAGTTACGAAAGATAAAAATTATTTAAATGACTATCAAAAGAGTTTTCCGTTAATAAATGGACTTTTTAGACTGAAGTATTTGAATTCTCACTGATGGATTTTAGAAAACGTTGTAAACTTAAAGTATTAACCCGTTATTTAGAATGTATGATAATAAACACAGTGTACATTTTAATGCTAGAAGAAAAGTGGCGGGTGTTCATTTTTGAGCAATAAATTGCACAGTTGTTAATAAGAAGCGGATTAAATTTAAGGTTGAACGTTAAAATAACTTTTGGGTAGTTGTAAATGGGAATATGCTGTAGCTGTAATCGTAATACATCATATTTAGATGCGCGATTAAGTTTATTTGCAGGGACACTTTCTACGTTCGTAAAAAGAATCAACCGAATTCTGTCGAATATTTATTTATGAGTTATAAACAGAGACCATTCATCTTGAATATTATAATTTAGGGACTATTTATTTATTTATTTATTTATTTATTTATTTATCTTTTATTTTATTTATTTTATTTTATTTATTTATTTTATTTTTTATTTATTTTATTTTAATTTATTTATTTACTTTATTTATTTATTTATTTATTATTTTATTTACTTTAATTTATTTATTTATTTATTATTTATTTATTTTATTTTATTTTTTATTTTTATTTTTTATTTTAATTTTATTATTTATTTATTTATTTATTTATTTATTTATTTATATTATTAACGTCAAAAACAGTTAAAACTGTGTGTGACTTCTAGAAATTATTCACACAAGTCTTTTATCCTCACCTTCAAGGAAGAGAATCCATCGCCGACTGCCGGGAGACTCACGGACGTAGTACCTGAACACACGTTTCAAGGGAGTTAAAGCCTGAGTGCGATCTGAAAATAGGTGATTTGTTATTCTGCGTTGTTCAGATCATTGGTATATTTTTATTACATAATGGTTGTTTTAACTATATTTAGATAAAAGTGTAGCCAATCTAATATTAATATTCGTAAGAAATATAACAAAGTAAAATGAATTAAATCTAATATATATTTAGATAAGTAGTTTACCAAAGTAGCATTTCCTAATTTGACTAGTTTACAAAACACATGAAAATGTATGTAGTTAGAGAGAAAAACTTTAAATTTTGTATTTTTACCCTTAACTTTTTATATCTCTTAATTTTTTACATTTTATCTCTAAATTTAGTCATCACTACATTACACTTAAACAAAATTGAACGCTAAAACTTAGTATATTATTTCATTGAACTTGATATCACTTAATTTTTATAAATGTTCTACACAACGATCCGAAAGTCATAATTAACATTTCAATTTTTTAAAAATTAAATACGAATATATGTACAGATGTCCAGAAGTTTCCGTCACAAAAAATACCCCAGATTCTGTGCTGACGTTCAGGAAGAATGGCAGGTCCAGTATCTCCGAAAAAAAAAATTCTTCGATAAAATTGAGTTTTAAAGTTACTTCCGGTGGTGAAATTCAAACCCGCTGTCGCAAGACACCAGACACCAACACGACGTCTGCCAATGGGGCTGGGCGTGGTCTCGTTTCTTTGCGTTTTCTCTGAAAATGTCCCGTGAGGTAAATGGCTTGCCACTCATTTTAACAGCACCAAGTGTTTTATGTGTATTATTCATGTAATCTATTAAATGTACTAAATTGTTCGGAGAAACTGGACCTGCCATTCTTCCTGAACGTCAACACAGATTTTGGGGTATTTTTTCTATCGGGAGCTTTTGAACACCTGTATGTAATTTATATCAGGAAACATTATTTGATCTCACTTTGTTCAACAATTTAGCCAGAAAAAATATAATTGAATAATCTAGTACGTTACATTTTTGCATTGTAGATCGTGTTCCGAGAAACAATCTTGACGTCACTATTTTATTACATGCTTTGTTACTGATTCTTAACGTCAAATAATTTGAATTTCAAATTCGTAAATACCACCAGAATTAAATATTGCCTTTGGATGTACTTAAATGAGGGGCGTTCCTTTTCTGTGAAACACAGGTTAAGAGTGTTACTGATCATTTTCTTCATCATTCTACCACTTTTCTGAGGATTTAAAGACCTATTCATTAGTATTATTCGAATAGACACTTAGGCTACATACAGTGAAATACCACTCTTAACCCTCACACACGGGTTCGGGGTATGGTTCAAAAAGAGTCGGATAATGAGATGAGAGGAACAATAAAAAAGTATGAAGTCGCAAAGAAATGAGTACATTCATTATATAATATCGATATATTTATATTCCATATTACGTATTGCTAATATTGTTGTACCCACAATATGCAGGGCGCCAGGAAAGCCTCCGCAGTGGCACTTGCTGGTGACAGTTCTGTCCTCTCCTAAGGCTCAACAGCCCGCTACGGGCCTTGGCCGACCAGCAACGACCCTGCCTCTCGGCCTTGGGATAAGGAGTTCTTGTGGTTAGCACAAAGACATCCCTTCACCGTGTATTGTAGTCTTCATAACCTTAAGGTGGGCTTTCTCATCAACACACAGCAATGGAAACCGGGACATTACCCAGGAAAGTGCACAGTTATTATTTCACCCGGGAATCGAACACGGGGTTGCGATATGGAAAGCGAGCACGATATTCAACGAGCCACCAAGGGAGAGTGGTGAGAGTTTTGGCCACAGAAATTATGTTTGTAGCACGCACTACAGCTTGTAACAAAAGAAAGCGTAAATTACGTATTCACTACAATCATAACAGATGTTGGAAGTATTGATCCTGAGATGGTAGCTACCAACAGAAATGCAATTTTTAGTAGGAGACCCGGACTGGGCTCGAGGTGGAGACTTTCCTGGCCCACGAATAATACTTTCAATACGTATCATACGTATATTATATTGAAGTACTACAAGAATGTGCAATGGTAGGCATCGAGGAGTCGAGAATTTGAGGGAAAGAGATGGGAAAGGGGATATGATATCTCGTGGACGGATATGATAGAGCAAAGGGACTTAAAGGGAAAACTCGAACGCTTGAATATTTTTCATTCTATAGTAAATATACAATGTATACATTTAGAAGATAGTAAGTATTTTCATTATGGGTTTCGAGTAAAAGTTGAAATTCTGAACGTTTTAATGGAATTCATAATTGCTCATAATGGCCGTTTTCACTACTAAAATGTTAGTGAGAAATATTTGGAAAATGGAAGAACGGAACTTAGTGTCGTCTAAAATGAACTTGAAAATTCTGTAGATCTCATTTCCGTTGATGACCGTTTTCAAAGAAATCGTCTCGTGTGTACGATTTTCGTGTCCTCACTTAGTAACTAATATTTATAGCTCAGTGTCATTGAAAAATTGCTTCTACATTCAAGCGAAACGAATACACTTCCGGTGGGTAATATCATGGGTGGGAGGTAGGTCATGTAATTTTTTATTGTTATTACGTTTTCAAAAAAAAACATGACAACGGTATGAAGTTTATTCAACATGTTTAATATATAATTATCTAAACACATTAATAATTCAATTATAAATATTTTTTACTCACCAGCAACAGAAGGGATCCGTTTTTTCATTGCCTCTACAACTGTTTCTAAACTTTTCGGGTTTTTATTATCATTTTTAGAGATTAAATTCGATGTACTAGAATGCTACTGCGTGGTCCTCTTTCGCGCTTGACTGAAAGATTAATCAGGTTTGTCAGTCTCTCATTTACCTCGAAATCTTCGAACAATGAATCGGTCCATTGTCGGTTCTTTTGGATACAATGGGATACAGCCAGCTCGCCATATACATATTGAGTGAGGCCACAACTGCTCATCGCTCCCGAAGTTTGAATATTGAATAATGTTTTTGATTGATTTCGAAAATATTTTTTCCACCAGATTGATAGGGGTAATAAATGTGTTAAATTCGATTTTTTTCAATTTTTTTCCACGTGGGTCATTACCCACCCGGAGTATTTTCGTGTGGGTACGCTACCCATCGTACTAGTCTCTTCCCCCGGCCCTGTCATTGACACGCTTCAATACATTCGGCTAGTGAAGAAAATAAAGTTTATTTTCTTCACTAGCCAAATGTATATTAGAATAATATTACAATACTTATATATTAGAATAATGGTGACTCAGCTATTTACTGATAATTATTAAATCTTATGAAATGCGCGTTAATTTGTTTCACTCAGTAAAATACTTTTACCTTTAACTATTGTAATACTAAAAAGTATTTGATAACTGCAAATAATTTATGGAAGCAAAGGCTTAGGAACTGTTTCATATTGTGTGTTATATTTACTTACTATTACACTAATTTTATATTCATTTTTCAGTTTTCAATTTTTTTTATAAATTAAACAGCGAATTAAATTTACATCATAATTAGAATACATCATTTGGAAGTTCTGAAGATGCACGAAAAATTTTCATGAACTCGCGCGGATAGCAAACAAATATCAAATTATTGCACTATTGGTACTGTTTGGGTTTCCGATTTAGTTACTCCATTCCTGAACAGCAATGTACTCTTTGATAGAGAACTATTTTCTGAAGAAATGTTATATGCTGAGTGTGATTTCAAGCTTTGGTGATGTGTGTTACCTCTTTTCTATCTTCTTTCTTATAAAATGACTCCTCCGTACGAGATGTCGCTCATTTGCAGGCAGAAGTCCAGATAGTTCTGGGAGAAGTCACTAGATAACGCGCTAGTGGCTTGCCAGCCAAATCTCGCTGATCCGTTGAATCGATTTGTGAATGAAATACAATATCAACTCGTTTCCATCTGGTTTTCAGAGACCTCAATGTTCACAAAGTGTTTTAGACATGACATTTTTAATATCTTGAAAAGTAACACAATTAGAATAATGTTAGGAAACGTCTCAGAGAATTATTAAATAAATGCAAAAATTTCAGGTCGCGAGATGGACTAACGAAATTTTTCATTCAGTAACCACCAGTGATGAGTTATACATTAATAATTTTAAATGACAAGTAAATATTGTCTTTATTGTTGCTTTTAATTTATTGGTTCCTATATCTACATCTAAAAGTGATGTCATTAACTTTAATTTGGATTTTTGTCGTTGTCCTGCGGTGACGTGTCTTCATGTGGAGGAAGTACGCACGTAGAAAATCATTATCTTAGAACCGCAAATGCTTTATTGTTTTCCAAAATAATAAACGCTTTTTTTCGTTATAAGAAATCGTTCATAAAATGACATTTTATGGCATAGTTTATGACGTATTTGCCGTTTTTTGGCACGAATAATTGCGTTCATTCAGCCAATCGCAGCGAGAGGATTGTGGGAAACGGAACAGCCAACCTCCGTTTTTTAACACGTTAAATAGCCATAACACAATAAAGTTGTTTTCAAAATTAACTATGATTCTCTTATAAATTTATACTGTTATTAAACGAAAAGTAATGTATGCAACTCGTTTATAATGCTGGTTTATTACATTCGTTCAAATTTGAAAATTCGTCCCTAATGTCGCTCGTTTTCAAAACAATTACTCATGCACTAAGCTTAACATTATAAACTAGTTGCGTAATTTACTACATGTTTACATTTGCGTATACCCGACCAGCACTCCCTCCCGGAATTAACGTTGTTCACAGGAAGTGGCTAAATCATTTGAAACCTCTGACAAAGCCACGATCAAATACAATTGCAATTTTGGGAAAGTGGTAATAAAATCCGTTTGGAAACAGATTGTTTTCGCACGGGGCTTTACAGATGATTTTAAGATTTTTGGAAGGCTCGATTAGTGGATAATCTTTAAGCTTTTCCAGGTAGTGATAATCTGTTGGTCACGTGTGACAGTGGTCCAAGATGGAGTTTCAGTTTGTCAACCTTGCGAAAAAGAGATATTGTTTGTATTATTTTTAATTTTTAATAAATTTAATTATCTTCGATTTTTAAATGGAACTATATTTTATCTCAATGGATAGATAATAAAAAGAACAATTATGAACCATTAGTTCATGTTTAGTTAGGAATTTGAGTATTATTTTCTGACATGTGATTTAAAATTGCATGTATAATATTTCCTGTAGCAGCGTTTGCAACTGTCGCCTGTGGTAAAGGTGGTCTTCGCGGCGCTGACTCAGTCACGGATAGACTGAGAAGGAAAGCAGTGAGGGATACAGGCGTGAACTACAGCAACAGGAACAAACAAATATTATCTATCAGTATGAGACATTTTTTCCATTGATTCACCATTTTTAAACTTTATTTCTACTGACAGAAATTCGAAAGCAGCGGTTTATGGCGCTTCAAAACACTGCTGTCAGTTTGTCAGACCTTGCATACACGACTGATTGTGTATTGCTCTTGACGGGGCACACAGAGCACATATTTGCGTACATATTTTTATTGCTTTTTTGTAGTTGTATAAACATCATATTACTTACATAAAATACATTGATATCAAATTAATTTTCCTTTAAGAGTATAACAAAATTGTTTTTTTGTGATTCTTTGGCATATTGACGAAAAACAAAAAGTTGAGTAACTTAAAATATAATAGAAAATTACTTGTATTGTATCAAGATTATTATATTGAAAATTTTGAACTGATTATTTCGTTCTCTACTATTTGAAATGTTTAAAAAAAATGCTGGTTGGTCGTACAGCCATTAGACGTTGAGTTCGATTATTGCTACGTTTGAAAATGATATTTAGTATTATCTTCTTTATGCTACCAATTTTACAGCTTTCTTTTCAATGATCGGTGCTTTGGAATTTCAATCAGTTAAAAGAAAGATCAATTACCAAGCGTCAATGGAGAAAATCTCTCCTGCTGATCACCAATATTGACGTTTGTTCCTGGGTTCTTCGTGTGAAGACCATAATACGAAAAATAATTAGAAGATGAAGAAAATTGAGAAGGTGAAGAAAAAGATGAAAATGAAGGAAATGAAGAAGATAAGCAGGATGAATAAGATTAAAGAGATAAAGAAGAAAATGGAGAGGATGAAGGAGAAGAAGATGAAGAAGGTGAAGGTGCAGGAGAAGAAGAAAAAGAAGGCAAACAAAACAAAACAAAATAAATAAAAAAAGATGAATAAAAATAAGACAAAATAAGGAGAAAAAAGAAGGAAAACAAGAAAATGAAGAAAAAAGCAGTTGCATTTTGAAGAAGACCAAAGCTCAGTAAACATTTCCGTACAGTCGAGGAACATGAGGCGCTGAGCCGCTCGGCCGTTCGCCGGCCGAGGGCCGCGATGCACGTGTTGCCGCCGCCGCGAGCGCGCGCAGTGGAGGTGCGTGGAGGTGCGTGGAGGGGCGGGGCGGGGCGGCGCGAACGTGCCCAAGAGCGCTTGTGGGCGGCGCGGAGCAATTTCCTCGCAGGCCGCGGGTCCCCGCCGACGCGTGTTCTAAAGTGGCGCGTCGCTTTCGAGTGCTGCGCCCCCGCGGCGCGAGAGGCAGTCGAGGATCTGGCCCGCGGAGGACGAGGAGAGCGCGCGAGGCTTCATTACGAGACGACTTGGCGTTCGAGGCTGCTCACCCCACGTGGTGTACGCCCGGCGTGTCGAACTGCGCCCGACCTCAGCTGCTTGCCTGCCTGGGAAGCCAGGTGCCCCTTCCCCTGACTCCGCTCTCATCTTCCCCTCCAAATCCAGAAAGCAGTGTACACGCGCAAGTTAAGGCGACGCGAGGCGGGGAATAGTGGCCTCATACGAAATTGTGTTTGCCAGATTTGTTCGATCGAATAACCGAGAACTGATTTCCCTTTTTAATTCATGTTTATTTTCTTTTTAAATACTGCCTTGAATACAATTTTTTGCCGATGGAATGTATTGGAATTTAAAATTCTCTCCTTACTTTCAACTTGACTTATGTTTTATTAAATCATTCAATTATTTATGCAATAAAGTGAAATAAATAAATTAGTTTCTGTAAGATAATAATTCTCACTTACGGCCGGATTTTTCTTTTAATAGTCAAGAATCTTTGTTAAAACTAATTTTAACATAGGAATTTAATGCAATTATTGCACTCTTAAGTAAGCACAATTACAAAATCATGATACTTTCTATTCAGTCTTTAATTTTGTTCTCAATTGACAATTTGAAATCCGATTGTTGTTATATTCCTCATTAAAGATTATTTCTTTGCTTTAATAATTGCAGATGAAATGGGAATTAGTATAGATAAATTTGGGCCAATAACTGTCAACCGATTTCTCCAAAAGATTGCCATGGACCAGAAATTCAGTCCCTTTCTTTCAGTACATCCCTTTCTTTTATATCTCTCGCCAGTTACTCAGTGCTCGCGAACTCTAGTAAGCTAGTTACCTTGCCCTGCACCTTGTCTTGCCCGATGTGCGCGCTTGACGAGGTAAATACATCATAGCTTTCTGTTGTGCATTTTCAATGATGCCAGTTTCTTATGTGTACTGTTGCCAATGCAAAAGTGCCTTTGATAATTAATGTCCAAAAATATGACATTTTACGAAGCCACAAGTCAAAATGTGTTAGCTCCACAATTTATCTCAATTTAGTTTCAAGAAAATTCTTGAACTTTTGTTAACTTTCTGAATTTACACGAGACAAATGTAAAGTCACAGAATATTAATTTATTTTAAATAAAGTACAAGTACAATTATCGGTTCAGAAAATGTTAAATCTGGTGACATACCCACTTACATGAATTAGTGTGTATCGAAGTTTATATATCTGAACTGTTGCTGCCGAAATGTTATTTTTAAGATATAATATTAAACTAAATATTTTTAAACGACAAATTGCTGAATTTGCCGCTGAGTACTGACGGCCAAATCTAGAAAGTTGATGTACAACTAATTACCATACTGCAACGTACTATCATATTTACGGCAATGGATATTCTACTTTTTCTAAATCTATCTGTAACTTGTGAATTTCAATTCATTGTTAATTCCTTTGTTTTGAACACACTGTATGACGATTGTCCGTGTTTCTACATTTCTTTTTGAAATCAGATGATACCAAGTGAGTAAAATTTGATTTGAGTATGTGAACACAATTGTGAATTAATTAGAATAATTACAATGATGATGAGAGATTAGGCTGTAATCTTGATTCTATTCGATGCACATGAGAGTGGTAGTGTTAATCATAAATACTTAGGTGCTAGTTATTTGCTTATCAGAAAAACACGTACCCAATGCCAATTGACTTACTCTGATTTTGTGTGCCCTCGGCCTCTCTCGTCCTCTGCTTGCAAGTGGAGAGTAGCCCTTTTCACCTCCTTCGGAGGCATCGCGTGAGCGAGCGCGTAATCATACAACGGAAGCCCCCGCGTAGGACACGGCCGTGAAGCCCCCGCGCAGTGTGTGCATCCACTCACCTGCTCGGGCCGATGTTTTCTTTATGAATTTTTCATCGGTGGGGTGTTTGTATCTCCTAATTACTTTCTCGCTACCGCTTACGCAGTAGAGCAAAGGTTATGTAATGCTGCGTAAAAAAAAAAAAGTTGAACAGTTGCTAAATTTAGTAAAAAATCCTCTGACTCGTGGGGGTAACCAGAATTCATATTTTGTGGGTTCTTAATACCTAAAAATCGAGAGACCAATACGTCTGTCCATCCGCCTGTGAACAACGCTACAGAACCGTTCATCCGATTTTCTCCTAAATTGATATTCCATAATCGATCTGGCAAATGCCGTGGCCCATTGAATTTAAAGCCTATATTTCAATTTTGGGGGTTGCTTTACACGAATCCCCTGGGACATTTTTAAAATTAAAAAAAAATAACGCCATTGATTTGGATGAACTTTTGTTTTTGGATAGTAAAAAGTATGTTTAAATGAATTGTGCAAGTCTAATGTTGCTTAAAAATGCTTATTTTTTATAATATTTTGTTAATTTTGTTTAACGTTTCTCGCCATTCTAATTAGGGCTGATGTCTGGAGCGATATTTACTCTTCGTCAAGGTTGAAGGTTCAAAACTTTCGAAATACGTCAATATTTTCGTCTTGATATTGAGGTGCGGTTGACAAAATCAAACCAACCGAATTATAATATATTTCATCATTCATCGTACTTCATATTTCTTAAAACATTACTTACTAAATGTACACATTGGTTTTCGACCTACTTGGTAAGACTAGAATAATAATGTCATTTCGTCCTTTTAGTTGGGAAATATTTCACACTGTGGCGCACTTGACAGTACAGTTTCTCGCCAACAGAGGCTCTCGAGTGCTCAGCAAACGTCGTCTCCCAGTACTCGTAATGCCGTCGTGGAAGCCACTGGCTAGTTCTTATCAGCAGTTTAATTGGTGGTGCCTTTGTTTACAATGTGCCAGATAAGTGCTTCTAATTCCACGTCACATTGTGGTACGTAGAATTGAAATAATCCTTTACATACAATTTATGAATGTCAACTGTGAATGTAGATGTAGTGTATTAGTAGTGTACAGTTCCCAAGTTAAACATTTTCGTATCAAAATTGCGAGCTGCAATCGATTACGAACGAGACCGGAAATCATTTAATTGATAAACTTTAAATGAGAAGCTGTCCCCTTAACAAGAGCACTGACAGCCGTACTCTTTTGCTATAATCTTTAAAATATTTGTAGTTCTGCAAAACTGTAGTGGCTGTTAATGTGATGCATGTAAAGCGAAATACTGTTCAAAGTGCAGTAACAAATTTACTGTTGTTTTATCGAACACGCGAAACAATAGAATATTATGCAACTGCTTTATAACGAAGTTTTATTGCATGAGTACGTGTTTTAAAAACTATCGACGTTAGGAGCGAGTTTTCCAATTTGTACGAATGTAATAAATCAACATTATAAATTAGTTACACACGCTATTTTTTTAAAAATCAGCATTATAAATTTATAAGAGAATCAAACAAATTAGAGGAACAACTTTTATGTGATGTCATGGCTATTTGACATCTGAGAGTAAAAATGGTGGTTAGTTCTTCCTCCTCACAATTCTCTCGCACCAATTGGCAGAATGTATGATGACGTGCCACAATCTGCAAATACGTCATAACCTGTGCTAAAAGATGTTATTTTAAAACGATTTCCTGCAGCAAAAAGTGTCGTTTATAATGCAGGAATACAAAAAACCGTTTAGATCACCATCCACAACGATTAAAAAAATATTTCTCTTATTTCTCACACACTGATTTTAAGTTTCTGAAACGAAGTTGGTTATATTTTCAAAATATTCAGCTTCTCGGTGGGAGTGTGGCCAGTACCAATCCATCACGTCGATACCCTTCGAATCTTGTAGAGAGGAAGTGTTGAAACACAAGACAATGTAGTTTTATGAAATTGTCGCGCTGTCGGAAAACAATATCTTCAATTATATACCATCTGTCTGCAAAATAATATTTTTTTCTAACTCATGGTACACAGATAATCACCAGGAAACGGAAGGTTTTGTAATCCATAAAGCAGAATATGTAACACATGTATTTATTATGTATTTATGTTTTCCAAAATATGTAAGAAAAATAGAAAATACATAAAATACAAATTCTCCCTAGAGTTTAAAATTCGCTCGCCATCTAGCGGAGAAGGTCACCGCTACCTTCCCTGATTAAACATGCACTACACTTAAAAGACTAATAATCATAGCAAATGACGCTCCCGGAAACACGAAATAAGCAATGCAAGGCATCGAGAACACTGCGCATTTTCGTGGAGCTGCATGGTCTGATTTCAAAGCATTGAGAAGAAACGCGTGTGCCGCATTAGAAGTAGAGATACGTGTCTGATATTTGATATAGAAGAGGGACTAGTTTGTCAGGTAGGAAAATAAATGAACGTCATGTAGGACGATGGCATTGCAAAAGATACCATGATCCATTTACAAGCCGGCTAATAGTAAACGAACCCATTGACGAATTGAGTGGATGAACATAACCTTCAGTTAAGTTGCAAGACGTAGCCGAATAGTTGAGATCAAACCGATCCCTTTTTATTGTAATATCTCTAGACGTGCTGAGGCAACACCGCAGCTCAGCATGCAGTTGTAGAAATAATAACAAATTAACGATATTAGATTTTCTGTTTTAATTTTTGCCGTGAAGGAGGAGATGTATGCGATGCTCTGTTTTTTCAAGGTTGTGTTACTTGTACGTGGGCTGTGGCTCTCATGAGGACTGGGGCGCATGGAACATGGGAAAGAGGCCTAGGTACCTGCATGTTCTGGGGCTATTTTAAATAGTTTTACATAAAATTTGTTATATTTATAATGTATTGTTGTAATTAAAAAGACCTAGTTTTTTTGCTAACTGCCGGTCTCAAAAGATAGGAGGCGCCAAACCCGGAGCTTCAAATTCAGTAAGAAGTTAATGGCTATGTTATCTGCTTCTTCTGAACTGATTTGACGGCGGAAGCTTTCCATAGAACTAATTGCAAAAATTATTTAACTGCTAATCTGGCATCACTAATTTTACAATATTTGGTAACGTCGTTGCTCTCGTCTGGTAAACAGGTAGATTGAGCCAATAAATATCCAATCATTATTGTAATTCATTCTTTAATTCTTTCATTCACTCACTGATGCATTAATACAGAGGGATAAAGAAGTTTGTCGCTAATAGAAATGATTATTCAGAGCTAAGTTTTGTAGGATTGAGTTCATAATTTTGTGGGTTGGGCAACTCTGTCAGAGAAACGTTCATGTGCCAACTAATTTTAAGATGTAAAACAAACATAAAATGAGTAATTTTAAAAACAAAATTAATACTAATAATTATTATCGGGTTGTTTACAAAATGTCAGATGAATCCCCCAAAGAAGGTAGGACAAATTGCTTTGTAAGCATTCTTTAAAATCTACAATAATTTTATTCATATATCTCAGTAGTAAAAGTAGTAGTAACACCTCCAAAATTTCCTGCTCGCCACGTTAATTACTGCAATTTTTGAGATTGCGAATAAAAACTATTACTTGTTATTGTTTACAAATGCTTTGTTCAAAGGCAAAAATCTCCTACAGTTTTTAATAAAAATATGGCTGGTAAACAGTCCAATGCACAAAAAATACATCGTGTAAGAAATAATTCATAATAAGTACATTGACCCTTCTCAAACTCCGTGTAAACTGGCTAATGAAAAGGTAATAACACACTTCAATTCAATTCAATACGCCACTAAATTGGGATGCTCAATTCCCGCGCGCAGTGAATCACAGTTTCCGCTTCTAACATCGACGGCTGCGCCCACATCTACTACTCGAGCGAACCAAAGTTTGTCCTTCCCCTTGTCGCCGCTGAAGTGCAAGGCGTGTTGGCGCACTCACCCGGCCGGCGTGCCGTCGTTGCAGGTGGCGTTGGGCGCGTTCAGGAAGACGCGTCGCAGCCCGCCCTC
This sequence comes from Gryllus bimaculatus, assembly GCA_017312745.1. NCBI lineage: Eukaryota > Metazoa > Arthropoda > Insecta > Orthoptera > Gryllidae > Gryllus > Gryllus bimaculatus. Next base: position 10,634,743 of record BOPP01000013.1, on the reverse strand, counting down.
CGCCGCCGTCGCCGCGGGAGGCGGTCGCGCCTCCAGCATCTGCCGCACACGGACAAACACTCACACTCAGTCACTCAATTGGCAGTCGAAATGGTAGGCGCAGATTGACGGAAAATAAGTGTTTATAAATTAAAAATGCACGCAGCCCAGATGATAGGATTGATTGATTGAGTAGTGATTCCGGGAGCGTCAACTGATTAGGTTATTAGTCCCGTAAGTGCAGTGCATGATTTGTCGCGGGAGGTGTCGGTGATCTTCCGCCGTTGGATGAAGAGATCTGGCACCGACCTACGTTGACTTGCGGGAATTTTCCCCAACTAGGTATCTCCCACCAACGAGGTACTGATGCAGCCCGGACAAGCTCTAAGCAGCCGACTGGTCTCCCGGCAAGTGTGGCAGTGTAGTAGTGCATGTGAATGTGTGTGCAATTAAGAGGTAAGGATGTGTCAAGGAAGGAGACGGAAATATCGCGCGCGGTCAGTGGCCCGTTTGTTAAGGTTTTCCTCCAGCATTAGCCTGGTGTTGATCAGAGAAACAACGGAAAGCTACCGAATAAAGCAGCCGTCTACTAGAATTTTCCTCCAGACAGCAGCGACTTAATTCGAGCTATAGCTCGACCACTTAGAAAAAACAGATCATGGCGTCGCTTACCTCGGGAGGCGTGGCTAAGCCATCCCCCACTGTCCCGAAAGGAGCTCATTTGAACTCTTGGGCCACCTACAATGATAACTGATTTGCTCTTGCGAATAAGTTCTCAACAATCTAGGGTTCGGGACGTTCGTCAAGGCCAGGCTGTTGAAGTTGAACCTCTAAGAGAGGGGACCTTTCACTACGCCAATTTTCGCGCATGCGCCTTCCAGGATTTTTCCTAAGTAGTCGAGCTACAACTGACGAGCAATAGTGTTGAAATTCCTGCCACCGTCGGGATTCGAACCCTAGGACCGGCCGGTCAGAGGCACTGCATTGACATCAGTTGATACTCTGAGATGATAGAAGATGATAGAAGTAGAGGTTGATAATTTTTATGTGCGAACATATTATAATCTGGAGTCACGCCAAGTATTTAATTTATTACCATGCTGTAATATAACACGAGATCGTTCACATGAATCTAATAAATGTCATTTCTCAAAATAAATACTTTTTTCATTATTTTAGACATGTTAAGGATTCCTATAATTCAGCTATTTCGAATTGCCTAAATTATATTTGCCGTAAAAAAAGCTCCCCAAACTATAAATATATTTTTATTTCACTAGATAACGAAACAAATTTTATATTTTCAAGAGGTAATGATGAAATGATACTATAAAGTGTGAAAATTAGTAAATACCCTCTCGAGTGAACCACCCTTTACTATTAAAAAAAGGCAATTGATAAAAAATTAGATTGTTAGATTGTACCAAAATAAGAGATTGTGAACATCGAACTAGTACAGCATTTTTCAAAGTATTTCGTTATTCGCACGCGAGTATTTACAAAATGAGTTCCATTTTTCAAATTTCACCCACGAGTAATTACTATAGGGATCAATATTCGGATGACTAGTCGAAGGATAAATATTTTATTTTTTTGATACATTTTTCAGCTCTTGCAACTTCCCAAACTTTTGCCGCCTCGGTGAGATTTTCTAAATCAATGAAGATGGGCTACATGAAAATGGCGCAACGTCCATCCCCCAGAACAACTGGAGAAAGATCAGGATGGGGATGAAAGAATTGTGCGCGGTCCTTGTCTGTTTTGATGAAGGTACCGCTACAGAATTCGCCTGTACAGGGTCGAAGGGAACAGAGCAGCCACCCTCTACAATTCTAATTCTGGCTGCTGTCGGTTTCAATCGACGAATGGTGTCGATCGCACATAGCCGGAACTCCAATCTGGGACATACTTCTCTGGGTCAACGATGCTTTGGTTCAGGGTTCGGTATTGCATGTACCGGATATGGAGAGCTTTTATGAGCTTTATGATCTTTATGAGCTTTATGAGCTGACGTTTTGGTACAAAGAAATTTACCAAATTTCATTTCCTTAAAAATGTTGAGATTGATCTATTGTTACACTTATTTTTAGTACGAACACACACAAGAAAACTCGCATCAGTTAAAATACAATCAGAATTGAAAACCCCTTGAACTAAGTCACGTTTTTTCTTCAATAACTTAAAAACATTGAAACACTCTTCCTTCAAAGTAGGTACTGAAAAAATTTCACTTCCACGCATACTTATTAGGGAGCAGAGCATACACCACGTAATGCTGCGGTAGAAAACGGTGATTTTTGGGCACAAAAGTCGTATTGTAAATTCCTGTTTCAGATAAATTGGACAATTATTGTTCGTACATGTAGTAAATTCCTTCCTCTAACACGTTGTAAAGTCAGAATTCGCATTCTGTGGGTCATCGATACCGAAAAATTGGTTTTTGGCAAAACGTTTGTCCGTCCATCTGTGAACATTGTGGGAGCTAAACTGTAGACGGAATTTTCACCAAAACTTATTTTCCGTTAACGATCTGGCTGATATTGCATTCCCTTGAATTTGAAATGTATATTTGTTTTTTGGTAGCACTTTACATGAAGCTCCAAAGTCATTTTTCAAAAATTTCCCAAAAATGGCTACAAACGTTTTCTTTATTTTGTCTCAGATAGAGGGAAATATGCTTTTAAAATGACCAATTTTCATTGAATTCTATGAATTAAAAAATATTTTAATTAAAATAAAAAAATATTCTAATTTTTCTTGAACTTTTTTGAATATTAATATTACGTAATAGTTATAGAATACGAGAAAGCAAGTGCTCTCGTAAGCCCACTAGCTTTGTTTTGATTATCGACTTGTAATAACGATATGAATTTCATAGGTATAATGAGCAATTTTATGTTACGTATGCAACGCCCACTTCTTAAATTACGTCGTTAAAATAAAATTAATTTTATAAGAACGTAATTGAAATGCTTCTAAAATATGCTAACTTACTTAAAATGAGTTATACGTTAGTTAATTTAAATTAACGAGTAACAGAGTTGCCTCCAAAACTGCTGAGTTGTTTACAAGCTATGATAATGTTCAACCAATCAATCATCAAGAAGAGCCAATTATCTGAAAATGTCCGGACATAATTTTGTCGAGCTGAGAAAGTAAGGGTCTGTTTCTATCCTACCTTCCCTTTTCCATGAAATTAGGAGAAAATTAAAACAATTTTCATTTAATTTGTTTTATATTAGATCTTCTCCATTGAAAATGGAGGGCGATTTCCGGACCGTCCCCAAATTCATTTCGTTGCCATCTTTAACGGTTGTCAAGTTAAAACTGCCTGATAAAGGAGTGAATGAGGAAAGCAATGTTTTGCTGTATAATCTTCAATAAGGGAATGGTTCTTTTCTCGTAAAGGATATTGTTTGATTTCATGAAATAAATACAAGATGATATCTTTGACAAAATATTGTCTAATGCTACATGTCATTGAATTATGTTCTTGAACATGCCTGACGCCATATATAAGGTAGTGCAAAAGTCAATATATTTTAGTGTAAGTGAATCTGTATTGTAAGCGAATATGCTGTTATAAACTGTAGTATAAGAGAATATGTACTAAGCAAATATGTATTATATGCGTGCGAATATTTCCAAAACAGAAATGAGATTTTATTTAATTTCAATGATTCTGCCAGTATTTTAACTCGCAAATTGTTTGTGATTTGTGTATAGGAAACTCTGAAAGCAGCGTAACTTATTCATATTATCATTTAACGTTTTTGAAAATATTCTTTGTCGCACGCTAAAAATAACGAAAGGTTTAATTAAAATTAATTTGAAATAATTTCGTTAACTTTTTAAATAATATGATATCTATACCGGACTTCGACACAGACTTTCAGAATATGGGCAATCTCCAACAAGAACCTCGAAGAACATTAGAAGCTGACGTTCAAGACATTTCTACGAATCTAATTGTGTTCACAGACACTTTTGCGTGCCCGGACAAATCAAATGGATGCACAAAACTCAAGTACTTTGCGCTTGTTTGGATCCCTTCAACCTCCTGACACCGTTTATGAAAAACACTTAAAATAGTTCTCTAATTTGAATGAAGATTACTGCATGGAATCGGGAACAATAGAATAGAAATAAAATATATAAGAACAGCTTTAAAGATCGTTGTGTTGTAATGTTTTATACAATTTGGGGCTGAGATTGTTCAAGACCTGCAGTGTTAATTGAAATAGGGCAAATTTCTGAGAACCACATTCTTGAAAATTATAATCCGTTCATGTTAAAATTCCACGGAGAAGTGCTGTTATCTCTAGGAAAACAAAACACTTTTTGCAAAAGGCCGATATATCTCTAAGAGTAGCCGGTTTATTCGCAAATTAGAGACACATTGGATAACGATGTATGAATAACGATGCACGGATCATTTCTGAGTTCATCATGTTAATATTTGCATTAGCCACAAAGCGTGAGTAAAGTAAAGTAATTGTCAGAGTGTGAAGTGTTTTGTATATTCGCAAGAAGTATTTTGGCATACAATTGCGTTGGGAATCAAGGCTGTTGTTATGTAAATCGCAAAGAGAGCATTGTCACATACTCGGAAATGAGAACTGAAGCTTGAGCTGAGGGGTATGGCAAGGTTAGGGTTAGATTATATGGTATTGTGTAAATTGAAGTTTAAACTGAAACAGTGGAACTTGAGACTACTAGTTTCTACCACTAGTCTTAGAAACTTCCCATAAGCAGCCTGAATCCTGTTTAAAACACTATCTGCTATTCGTTGTCACAGTATCGTACTTCACCTATCCTAGCCAACTCGTATTAACTCACATCGTATTTGTTTCAAAATTGACCTTGCCTAGTATCGTTGGGCATTTTAACATCATTTAGCCGTTGTTTATAGTTGTCACAGCCTGCTCTCGGTAAATTCTACTGCCTGTTTACATCTTGGCATATTGATCCAAGCCTACACTCCGTACCCCGAGAGATGTGGCTCAGGGAATCAACAGATGTCACTGCAGTGCTTCTGGCCGGGTGGTCTTATGTTCGAATTCCGACGGGTGGCAGCATTTTCGACATTGGCGAGTTAGCTAGGTCGAGTTCTTTCGCCGTTTGGAGGAGAATTCTAGCGGTCGGCTGCTCTAATCGGTAGCTTTCCTTGGTTTATCAACATGTAGCCAAAGGTGGAATAGTACCCTAACAAATGGGTCACGGACAGCGCGCTATCTTTTCTTCTACTTCCTTGCCCTATCCTCACCCCCTACTTACACACACTTACATGCACATGCACTACACTACCATACACATCGGGAAACCAGTCGGGGGCTTAGAGCTTGTGTCACGCTGGTGAGATATACCAGGGTGGGGTATATCCCAGGACGCCCGCGTGTAGGTCGGCTTCGGATCTCGCCATCACGCGGGGAAGATCACCGCCACAGTACGAGATAAAAACATGCACAACACTTACGGGAATAATTATCTTGACGCTCCCGGAGTCACTAACAAATCAAATGAGACTAGGGATTTTTCGCATTGAATACTTTACAGTTAATACCACAATATTATTTTCACTTCTTACATTACCATTTCACCGCCGTAATTATCACTGTGGCGGAGGGCGGGTGGGGCGTTTGCCTACCTGCACGAGTCTGCGAATGGAGGAGAGCGAGGGCGCGGCGACGGCGTTGTGCTCGGGCGGGGGCTCGTCCTCGGCCGGCAGCTCCAGCGCCAGCTCCACCGCGGCGGCCGCCAGGTGCGGCGCCCGCGCCCACGCGCACAGCAGCGCCGCCGCCACCACCAGCCGCAGCGGGCCCTGCCCCTGCAAGCGCACGCCGCACCTCGCGTCCAGCAGGCGAATACTCCAACGGGCGGCCGTACGGCACGTGGTGTGCGCGGAGTGAAATGTGGGGAAAGTCTCTGATTACTCCGTAAGAAAATTGTTGTAGGTAATAATTGTAGGTAATACCACGAGTAAATGGACATTTCTGATAAATTACGGATTCGCTAAGTGGCCAGGGCACAGGTCATTCTCTATTAATTCCTAGTGACACAGCGGAGTGCATTGGAAATGTCCGATAATTCTCTAATCACTCCTCAAGAGTGTTTGGGAAGATTCTCATCAATTCTAGAGTTGCAAAGCGAAAAAGGTGTGTACCTGGACATCTCCAATGCACGAGTGGTATTGAATAAGACTATTTAACTAATAAAATTAAGAACAAAAGAATTTCATAATGTATCAAATACTAATTACTTCGATTTCACTCGCGCTTTTATTGCACACCACGTCCTTCGACTGATGAATCGGAGCTTTTGATTGACGGTAGAGAGGAGTGGAAACGAAAATCGTTTAACTGACTTTGCTGTAGCGAAATATTTTCCCTTATTCATTCAAATAACTTCATCCATCGTTATTTCACTGAAGCAAGTGATAACAGATACGATATTTAAGCAGTCGTCATAATCAACTGTTCGAGCAGAATTTGAAAATCACAAAATGTCAAAAAAGCCTTGATTTAAATAAAAAAGAAACACCGAACTTTATGACGTGAAAAACAAGTTTTTTTCATTTAATTGTCTGTAGACACTTCCAGAAATAATTCATTAATTTACTGTAGATCTTCAATCATTTAATGATTTATGTTCAGTCTGAGAGTTGAAATAGTCTCGTAATGATACCTTTAAAATACATTCAATTGCAGTACAACCAACTTTAAACAAGGCCTAGTAACTTTTTCTCTGTTTCAAAACATGTTCTTAAGACAGACATGGACACAGACATCAGTCACATTATGATTTATGAGTCGTTACATTCCTACATGTGACCACTGAAATATATTGCACTTGAGTTACTCGTACTAAAAATTATGACTGCAGCGCTCTATCTTAACCTTTCATTATAAGGTAGTAACATTAAGCGTTTGCTGAGCCGACATGGAATCTCTTATTGGCAAGGAGAGACCCTTTGAGAAACCGGCAGTGGTGGCCTCTACTGAAGCAGTAATCATGACATTGGTGATGGTGGTGGTGGTGGTGGTGGTGCGGGGTGTTGGGGGACGGTGGTGTGGGGAAGCAAGTAAGAGCAGAAAAAGGACAAGACGATGGAGGAAAAATCAGCGAAGAAGACGGATAAATTGGAGGAGGCGATTGAAGAAAGGAAGACCCTGAAGGAAGATAAATAACACAAAACAAGAGAAAGAGAAAACGATGGTACGAGTGGAGAGGGAGATGAAGAAGAGACACAAGGGCATGTAACAAAAAGAATGCGAAAAAACGCAAGGGGAGTTGAAATAATGCAGGATGAGAGAGTGAAAATGTATTAAAAAGCACGAAGGGGTAATAGGAGAAGGGGCTCTATGACCCTACAAGACTCAGTGATAATATATGGAGAATGAAAACAAAACGATGAATTGTGAGTACTGACTAAATAAATATTGTTAGAAAAATAAAACCTAGGAGAATAGCATGGATCGGACATCGAGAAAGTGTGGATACAGATAGAATCACTAAGAAAAGAACAGAATGGAAACCGATACGAGGTGTAAAGGAAGGCCAAAAACATAATGGAAAGACGTTGTGGAAGACCGACGTAGAATGAAACTTAAGAATTGGAGAGAGATGGCTCAAGACAGGAAGGAGTGGCAGAAGGTTGTTGAGCAGAGCAACACCCATCTCAGATCGTAGCGCCAATATAAGAAAGAAGAAGTAGAAGAAGAATAAAATGAAGAAGAATAAAATGAAGAAGAAAAAATGAAGAAAAAATGAAGAAGAAGAAAAAATGAAGAAGAAAATGAAGAAGAAGAAGAAGAAGAAAATGAAGAAGAAGAAAACGAAGAAGAAAATGAAGACGTAGGAAATGAAGAAGATGAAGAAGAAGATGAAGAAGAAGAAGATGATGAAGAAGAAGATGAAGAAGAAGATGAAGAAGAAGAAGATGAAGAAGAAGAAGAGATGAAGAAGAAAAGAAGATGAAGGGAATGAAAGAAGAAGAAGATGAGAAGAAGAAGATGAAGAAGAAGAGATGAAGAAGAAGAGAATGAAGAGAAGAAGATGGAAAGAAGAAGAAGATAGAGAAGAGAGATGAGGGAGAAGAAGATGAGAAGAAGAAGAAGGATGAGAGAAGAAGAGATGAAAGAAGAAGAAGATGAAAAAGAAGAAGATGAAGAAAGAAGAAATAAAGAAGAAGAAGATAAAGAAGAAGAAGATAAAGAAGAAGAAGATAAAGAAGAAGAAGAAGATGAAGAAGAAGAAAAGGAAGAAAAAAAGAAGTAGGTGAAGGGGAGGATAGAGAGGTACGAGCGGTGTAGCTGCGGTGGTGGCTGCAATGTCGGAGGGCGCGAAGGGGAATCCCAGGCGGAACAGAGAGCCCGAGGCGCGTTATTTTTCATCGCCCCTTCCCGCGGGGCTGATTATCCTCGTTTCTTTGCCTAATGGAATACGTCAGTTAGCGTATCAACAGAATGGGCGAAAGCGCAGGGGACGGAGGGAGGTCATCAACCACTTGCTGCATTCGTGATGGTCATTCAAAGACAGGAGATGAATGAATGTTTCTCGTTATGGTTCTCCGATCCCCCTTGCTAATTGGATCAGCGCAGCGTGAGTTCATTATACCTTGCCTTTTGTTGGTGCGCACCGAAGGCGCTTCCTGCAACCATCATGCTTTTTTTCATATATCATTCCAGATACATTATTTCTTTTACGAACGCTTTTGTTAACATTACCAAAAAGCCACATCTTTCAGTTGCGTTTAGTTGTGCTCAATTCGTATTGAGTGGCAACTTTCTGTTTCTGATATTCTAAAATTGTACGACAACTGCTAGAGTCTATCTGACAACTGTGGCGGCAGAATTTGATTGAGAAGCGAATGAAAGTAATATACTGATTTCATATAGAAAATCTCAAAGCTGAAGCTGTTGCAACTGCTAAACTCTGAATAGGAAACTGAGAACAAAAATGCTATAAAGGACAGTTGTATACATGAAATAATATAGTTAAAATATCTGAAATATTACGTTAATATTATACTTGAACATAGCAATATGCCGTTTTGGAATATCTGGAGTTGAAAGCCTGTGTCCTTGGCTTTTGGGCAACTGTTCAATGGCTTTCAGGAGCTAAGTGATCATCTGCGTAACTCTGTCAATAACTTCAAAATATTTCGTAGATCTCACGTATTATGACATTTTTTAGTTCCGAAAATTTGTTGAGTTCCTTCCTCGTTTCAATTAAGTTTATTATGTTTTGCAAAAGTATCAACATGAATAGTGAAAAGTACATTCCCCGAGCAGTACTGCAGCAGTAGTAGAAGAGTGTCCTCCGCGAAACAGCTGCCCGTTCTTTACTTTGACAGCAAATAGCAGCAGTGCTGCCCCTCCCCCATTGACGCCTTCCACACAGCCTTCGACACGACCGGCCGCCACCTCTACCGGCCCGCCGGCACTGCTCCCGTCGCCCCCGCATCTCCCGCTGCCCTCGCCTCTCCTCCATCCGTCGCGTCCACTGCCCCCGCTGCCCCCGTCCCCGCCGCCGCCCCCGCCCTCGCCGCCCCCGCTGTCCCCGGCGCCGGGGTCGTTCTTGCCGCCCCCATCACCCCGCCGCCCTTGCCGCACGCTCTCCTGCGTCGACCGGTCCCACCTGATCACACCCCGCCCCTCCTCTTCCCTTCCTCCGCTACCCCCACGGCCTCCACACCCGCCTCATGCCGCCGCCCCCGCCATCCTCGCCGCCGCCGCCGTCCTTTCCTCCTCGGCGCCTTTGGTCGCGCTCCGACGCGAGGTGACAGCGGCCCTTGGCACGCGGCGCGTTTCAAGTCGCCGGCCGCTACCTGGGGCGCGGGGGCGGCGACGAGCGCGGACACCGGGTCTCGAGAGAAGGGGGCGGGGCCGAGCGCCTCTGGCCGGCCGCGTGACATGGTCCTTGTCGCCGCCGCCTCCGCCGTCGCCTCGTCGGCGTCAACACCGCCGCCCGCGCCTTCTGTGATATACGTCATGTATGGAGGTGCTATATTTTGCTCAATCTTAATGCTCCGCTAAACTGGTTTCGTTGGTAACTAATTAAAAAATAGAGAAGCTTGGACAATGTAGGTTATCTTAACACTCTTCTCAAAGGTTTAATTTCATTTATTATCGTTGAAATGTAGTTAAATGTCACATTTTCACAGTTTCTTTCTTCCACACTCAGAGGCTCAGTATTTCAGATCAGATGTACAATATCTGTATTTTTTGATATATGCCTGGTTCCTTGGTATCATACTGTTTATATAAACAGTCATATATTAAAAAACAATGCATTTACTGAATGGTTTGAACAAAAATCTTGTAATATTCCATTAAGGAATAAACAGTGACACATCTTCCACAAATACATCTTCTACCATATAAATAATATGTAGTTCTCCACCAAGTTCATTCAGACATTGTTTAGAGAGTATTTACCGACTTCTTTTGTTTTTATTTTAAACTTTAAAGCTATGAGAATATGAAAATGGGAAAATAATTCTATAAATATGTTTGGGTAGCCTTTGTGAAGAATGAAATATTATCTACTTTGTGGAGTATTATTTCTTTGTCTAGTCCTTATTCATCAATTTCACTTGCATGTGTGAGAAATACATTCTTATTTGTCTATTTCTACAGATCATGGTCACCAACATTTTTTCTTTTATAGTCGCAATTTTTACATCAATTTTATGCGACTTTGTTTCCCTCTCTCAGTTCCATTTTCATATCAGTATTCTATCTCATTTGTTTACCAACATAACATTATCAAGTACGTCAGCCGTCATTGGTAACTGCGCCTCCTATTTCCTTTTGTATTTCACCATCACTTTCTCTACGCAACCAATCATTCCCTCTCTTGTAGTATCGCCTTCATTCACAAACGTAACCAGTTCTGTTATTATCAGCGCCGACGAACTTTCTTCCTGTTCCGTATTAACTTCGAATACCTCCTCGAACCCATCTTATCCTTCTGTTCTCATCTCCTCCGCATCCACATTCAGCTTGTCTTTTTCTTTCCCGCCCGCCCGCGACTTCCTTCCCAAGACAACCTCTATTTTCATCTCCGCTTCCAGTAATCTCGTCTTGTGCTACCATCACCGCCGTAGCTGCCTCTTCCTGTGCCTTCTGCCGCCGCGGTCGTTAGGAGGCAGCGAGGCGGCGGCGGCGGCGGCAGCTGCTCGAAGCCGCGGGCGGG
>BOPP01000013.1:10602468-10617697 GCA_017312745.1 Gryllus bimaculatus | reverse complement strand
CGGTGGCGGTGGCGGTGGCGGTGGCGGTGGCGGTGGCGGAGGCGGAGGCAAAGGTGGAGGCGGAGGCGGAGGAAGTGGGGGCAAGCACTGAGCTTTGGCGGCGTGAGGTGCTCGCGTGCCGTACTTGGAGGCGCAGTGGATGGCCACCGACACTTCACGGAATACAGCAAGCCCTCTCAAGAGCAGCGCTGTCGGCCCTTCAAAGTGGATTGAGCGCCGGCGCAGGCACGTCCGTCCCGAAGCCTTTTTGCGCCGGACCCTCAGGCGCGCACAGACGGCGTTGCGCCGCTGGACTTCCCGCGCACCTTTCTCAGCCCGCGCTGCCACGACTCGCACACAAGCACGAGCCTTTCGTTGATTTCAGTTTACGGCGATTGCCACGCTTTTCGCAAAAGAAACTTTACTTTCTTCACTAGCCGAAAATGTTTTCACGGGTTCATTGTTTTCTTACAGTAAGCTGATTCTCGTGAGTTGGTCAATAAATACTATTGGTGGGTTTTGATGACGACGACGACTGAGATGAATCATTACACGTTATAGAAGTGCAACTCTTTCGCAAATTGCTGCAGATTTCAATGCTGGGCCATCTAGTGCCAGAGTTCGAACCATTCATCGAGATATTATCAATATGGGGTTTCGGAGCCGAAGGCCCACTCGGGTTCCATTGACGACTGCACGACACAATGGTTTACGCCTCGTCTGGACCCATAAACACCGGCATTGGACTGTTGATGGCCGAAAACACGTTGCCTAACAAGTATCGTTTCACATTGTTTCGAGAGGATGGACGTGTATGAGTATGTCGACGACCTCATGAATCCATGGAGTCTGCATGTCAACTGGGGTCTGTTCATACTGATGGAGGGTCTGTGATGATATCGGGCGTGTGCAATTGGAGTGATATGGGACCCCTGATACGTTTAGATACTAGATATTAAAATAGATGAAATCAGCGAAAATGCAATAAAATGAATTTAAAAGTAAAAATCGACGAAATTACTTATTAGTGTAAAAAGGTGAAAATGCAACAAAAATGACATAAAAATGGGTCATTTCCTTTTGTCATAACACGAAATTCATTTCTATACTGAATGGCATAGTTATAAAGTGAATGACATTTAATTAAAATTCGCCCCCAAATCATTACTTTCCATTCTGGCAAAATGTTTTTTCAGGGTACATTTTTTCTTAGAGTATAATACTTCTCCTGATTTTACCATTCAATTTTTGTAGTTCGAATTAAACACAACACAACCATTTTATAATAATCTCTGTAAGAACAATTTCTCATTGTATATTCGAAGGAACAAGTGGTAGAAGAGGAGGAGGAGGAGGTACCCTCCGATATGTGCCGCATCATAGATGCTGAGACTTCTCACATTTTGGCTGACAAGTTGCAGCCTTCTTTAGAAGTCTTTCTTGCTGGCTGATTTTGACGGAGATGTGACATTAAGCGTGTTAGACTTGCATTAGTAAGTGGGTAAGCTTCTGTGTAAGCTGAGGTCAGACAATTTTTCTCTTAGTGCAAATAAGCCGCAATGGGGTAGTGTTCAAGAAACAATTTTAGAGTGTGAATCATAATTCAAGCAGACATGTGTGTTATTGAACAGAAATGACAACGCTAATCAATTCCGTTTCCAGCCGTTTATGGTGGAGGTCATGTCTGAAGCTTACGCGGTTATTCTGCACTTCCTGATAGACTTAGAGGAAATGGCAATATATGTCCTTTCTTAAGTCCCAAGAATATATTTCTGACAGAATATTCCACACCATAAAGTTGTTAGCCTCCCACAAGTTGGTTTCCAGCCTACTTCGAATTGTAATTATATCACATTTTGCCTGTCTCTGTTCGTGCATACTTTTCCTTCAAGCATAATTGCTCAAATAACTCGTTGGTCACAGACTAAAAAGGGATGTCGATGGACTTCAGCAATGTCCCATATATTCCTCATTCCCCTCATATATCCCTGTACCACCCAGCGCTGTCCTATGTAACAATTAGAATTAATTCTTGTATTTGCTAAAGCCTTAAACCTGCTACATGACACACTTCTGTGTCACCATATATATATATATATATATATACATATACGAGTAGTAACTGGATTTCAAAACTTGCATTTCATAATTAAAACATCTGCAAACCGATTGAAATATTTCAAGAATATAAATGGAAGAGATTTTTAAATCTAAAAGTGAGATATTCGAATTTATTATCACTACCGTTGTTGAATGCAAGTTAGACCATGTATCTTATTCACTGTCTACTTGCTTCTGACTAGGCGATTTCATATCTTAATTGATGTTTCTTATTTTCAGGATGGTGGAAGAGGTTTCATGAACTCTTTCTGAGTAATATTGGGATGTATTTATGATTATGAAGTGTTTCTGACTGTGACCTATTGACTCTATGTGTAAGTTAACAGTGAGGGACCGTAAGTCATGGCATACTATTATGATCAATTGGATCCCTGACTTCCCTGGCGCGAAGTGTATCAAATCGAAGAGGCATGGACTCGACAATTTGATGAAACTCCTCGTCTGAGCAGTGCAGCCATGCAGTCTTCACAACTTGCCAGTCTTGACAACAGCCGTAAGAGCATATCTTATGAGGATGATCTTATTCATGAATGGTTCGTTTGGTGATATCAGAGACGTCCTCTATGGGATTCGTTCTGGTGGACTGAGTGGCCAAATCCGGAGAGAGAGAGAGAACCTACGTACTGGATGAGGAAAGAGAGAGAAAAATATGAAAGAAATTGGGAAAAGAAGAAAAGAACTGGAAAAAACACAAGGAAAATAGGGATACTATAAAATATGTCTAAAGAAGGTGAAAAAGCATGGATGTTGAATGTAAAGTAGGGAAATATTGTAAATAAAACGGATAGGATATAGAAGCGCGAAGGTGATAGATGTATACGAAAATGTTGAAAATAGAAAGTTAAGAAAGCAAATTATAAAGAAAGGTTTGTAGGTATGTAAACATTTTTAATAAGGAAATAAGATGTTTGAATACGTATTAAGAACTCAGTTACATCTCCGTGAGGAGAATGGATTGGAAATGAATTTGAACAATTGCTGCTTGGGAACAAATAGCTTTTCTTTTCGGAAAATTCTATCGTCAGGATATCGTCAGGAAGTCTCTAAATACCTGAAGATCACCAAGCAGCTGAATTAACTGTGAGGAAGCGAACTGACAAGGAGGCGACCGGACGAGGAAACGAAATATTTTACCTTCATAGTTATAACTAAGCTGAGAATTTTCGCCTATTTGCCTATTTTTTCTTTCATGGAAAATGCAATATTTTAGGTTACTTATTCATTTCGAGCCATTTGGATAACTGAATGCAAATTTTATAGTGTCTATATTTGTCTACTTTACTAATAAATGCTTACTTTGTGATTAAATGCATAAATGATAGGTATTTTCGTATTTATTGCTCAATATGCAATTATCCTTAAACAAAAATTTCAAAACTCTACTTTCTTTCGTTTTTATCTTGCAGGTTACAGAGAAATCCAACAACTATCCATAAATCTATATTCCGTTTTTACTGCCACTACAAAGCGGGTACTTCGAATTATGAAAAATGCAAAATCTCTTGTGGTTATTATATTCCAAATTTTTAAACATTTTTTACTGCAAAACAGCGCCAAATGTTTTCTTAACATGTTCTCCTTGTATGTATCAAAGGACGGTATTAAAATTTGTTTCGGTTCCATTAATAGCGAATACTATATTTTCGAAAAAGATAACATTGCATAATTTCAACATTGAATCGAACATTTTTTGTCTTAACCGAAATATGTTCTACATAATCAGATCTTTAAAAAATACCATGCTGTATTTTTATATGAGTGGGTTTGGCAGAATTTCTGCTTACATTTCAAACAAATTATATAAAACGTCCCAAAAAATCACTATAAATATTTACTTCAATTTGTTCCACGGAAAGAGCAAAGGACTAAAAGAATGGCGCAGATCTTTTCATTGAACTCTATGAAAAATATATGCAGTTCAAACACCACTAGTTTAAAAATGTATGTTATGCATGGTGATTAAAACAAATCGTATAATATTGTCACTAATGTTTAAATTAAATATTAGAAAACGATCATACTGTGAAGCATTACAGTATGAGCTTGCATTTAAAAAAGCCAAAAGGTATCTACTGCCATTCAGCCCTATTTGTCCGAGTTGCCTAATAATAAACGAAAATATTTCTAAGAGCATTTGCCACAACAATGATGAAAGCAAACATTCCATGAAAGTATCTATATTGTTTACTTCAGGAAATGTCAACCCAAGAACATAAATAAGGATAAGAAAAATGTATAGTGTAAATGCCACTCTTAACGGCATATTTTAGAGTTTCATATGCATATTTTACATTTTTAAATGCCTATTTTTCCTGCTATTTCTACAGTTTTGCGTGTCTTTTGATCCGCAGATATCCTTTAGGTATAATGTAAGCTTACAGCTGTGAATATTATTTGGTAGAATAAATGATATACCAATTTATTTGGTTGAGACAGAGGATTCTTATTGAGAAATTTTACGATCCTCCTCTTGAACAACCACGATACGAACAGCCATGAAGAGAATTACGAGTTTATTCATTGTTGTTGAGTGCTAACGTTTGATATAACTTTGCTTAAAGTATGGGTGTATATGCGTATGTGTGACAGTGTGATATATGAATGTGTAGGAGAGTGAGAGGAGAGAAATGGAAAGGGAGATATTCAGAGAAAGAGTGTGTGTGTGTGTGTGTGTGTATGTATGCGAGTGAGTGTGTGTATGAATGAGAGTGAGTGAGTGATAGTGTGTGTGTAAGAGTGAGTGAGTGATAGTGTGTGTGGAAGAGTGAGTGATAGAGTGTGTGTGTGTGTGTGTGTATGTGTGTAAGAGTGAGTGTTAGAGTATGTGTGTGTAAGTGTAAGTGTTAGAGTATGTGTGTGTAAGTGTGAGTGATAGAGTGTGTGTGTAAGAGTGAGTGATAGAGTGTGTGTGGAAGAGTGAGTGAGTGTGTGTGTGTGTGTGTGTGTGTGAGTGTAGGTGCACAGTACATAGATACAGAGTATATACACTTCGCTCAATTTCACACTGCAATCGGAACTCACGTTGATCACACGTCCTGGGAGAGCTGATAAAGCTCAGAGGCAACGCGTTTGCCTACGAGCATCATTGACCAAAATGTTTCGAGTCCCGTCAGCAACGTTTTGCATCAAGTGGTTGGAATTCAACCACTGACCGAAGGATAATACTAGCAACCAACTGATTTATCGGTAGTTTTTTCGTATCATTTTAATAAATACCAGGTGAATGCTGGAAACTAACAAATGACCATGACAAGCGTTTCCTTCGTAATTCTGCTCTTCTGTTCTCTCCTTACACACTTACACATACCTGCACTGTACTAATATACTTGACGGGAGGTCATTTGAGAACATGGAGCTGGCATTGACTAGCTCGCGGAGATACCTGAACGTGAAAATCCCGCAAGCCAACGGGCAGCTGGGTGGGACAACGCCACTTTCCGGGACAAACGCATGCCCTTCACTTACGGGTATAATGACATAAGTAATTGAAGTGCTCGGAAACAATAACTCCAACTAACCACTCACACACGTTGATTGATTGACTAGTGATTTCGGCCGCGACGACTACTAAGATCACGGAAGTGTGACCTCCTCCCGCTGGGTGGAGAGACCTGGCGCCGACCTACGTCGGCTTGCAGCGTTTTCCCCAATCAGCTATCTCCCACCAGTGGGACACCAACCGGTCGCGGCCCAGCCGGGACAAACTCTAAGTTCTCGACTGGGCTTTCGACAAGTGTGATAGTGCAGTGCATGTGAGTGTGTGTGAAAGTAATGCGTGAGAATTGAACAAGGAAGAGGAAGGAGACGTCGCGCGCTGGTCGTGTCTCTTTCGTTAGGATACTGCTCCGGCATTCGCCTAGTATTGCTAGGAGAAACCATGTGAAACTATCGATCAGAGAAATCGGTCGCTGGAATTATCCTCCAGACAGCATCTGTATTCGACCTAGCTCTCTAATAAGTGTCAAAAATCCTGCCACCGTTGGGATTCGAACCAGGACCTCCCAATCAGAGGCAGTACTGTGACCACTCATCATGCCCTGGGACAACTTTCACTCATGTTACAAGTAAATTCGAAACGTACTCCTATTACTATTTTGCTCAGCCACATTTTTTTCTCAGGGTTTGCCCCTTCATTGTGTCTTGGCATATTTGTTATAGTAGTTGTATAATAGTTTTTACTGAGTAAAGAGAGTAATGTTTTTGTAAATGTGAGTAATGTTTGTGTAAATGTGGGATTCATTATTTCATTCCACAGACTAATTTGTTTGATATTATTTCATGGATGTGTTTTTGGTTTGGTATCGATTCACATTCGTGACACCGCCAATCAGTAATTACAACAATTACCTAAACGAGTTTAGCATTTTACAGTTTCATAACAATTAGATTTTATGTTACTCAACGCAAAGGTTATCTTGTTACAAATTAATTTTCAAAATGTTGTTAGCTGTTTCATAAAATAGTTGGTAAGAGATTTACTTATTTGACCAAAATTTTCTGTCTTTGACCCCCTCGCAATTCTTCAAAATGTTCTACGAATAAATTCAAAAGCTACAAAATAGGGCAGAACAGAATGGACAATTTCGCTGTTTTTGTTGAGAGACTAATGACGTAAGCGGTTCCCCACCGAACGCATTGAATTTCCACATCGCATCGGCACACTCTCCCTTTGTGCGCCGCTCGCCCTCCCCTCGCCAGCTGGCGCGCGTGGCCCTCGGTGGGATCTTCCAGGCGGTAGTCGCCTCAAGAGCGCCCGCCCCCACGGCACCTTGGGCCCCACCACCGCGGTTCTGGTGTACCCCCCGCCGTCACCCCCGCCAACCATACCGCCGTCCCGCCGCTCCCATCGACCTCACCTCTCTCCACCCGTCACAATCCGCCCCTCCCGTTATCCCCCACGGTCCTCATCGTCCCGCCACCCCAGCTGCCTAGCCACCACCCCCGTGATGACGCTCCCATCGCCCCCGCCACCGCGCCTCCCGCCACCCCAAAGAATCCGCCCCTCCCATTATCCCCCGCTGCCCCATCGACCTGCCACCCCAGCTGCATCGCCACCCCACCCCATCCTGCCGCTCCCACTGTCCCCGTCGATCCGCTGCTCTCATGGGCTCCTTGCCGACTCCACCGTTCCCCGTTGCCTAAGCCCCCTCGTCGCACCACCGCCCCCGCTCACGTACCTGGTATCTCCATTGGGGACTCCCTCAGGCGCGGCTGGAGTTGGGGGGCGGCGCTCCGAGTTTGTTCACATGATGCGGCTCTTCGACGTAATATAGCATGTGGGAAGTGGAACGTAACTTGTCGCATATGCACACGCTATTCACACTATGCCTCGTTGCCGTCCACTAAATCTGATGGCACTCGTGTGTTTGTACTGCCTACCCTTCAAATCAGATACGACAATAGTAGAAATATATTTGTATGAATGAAAATGTTATGCATACCATGGCGGGGAGTAATATATGTAACTGTGATTTGTAATGCCTATATTATATTTCGTATTGAAATTACAAAATAATTGAATATTGTCTCATCTTGCAAAAACATAACCTCAATCTCTAGAAATCTTAAATAAATTGCTTGTTATTTGTTTTCTGGGAATTGACGTAGTAAAGACATCGCTGAATCACGTCCCACAAGCCTTTTACAAATATTCCAACAAAGATCTTGTAGAAAAAACAATTAAATACAGCTTCAATTGCATTAAAAATGGAGGAGTGAACCCAATTTTCTCTTTGGATTAAACGCACGGACCTGAGAGATTCCCGTCTTTAAAGGAAATTTCTGTGATATTGCATGTGCACCTTATTTCAAGAGAATATTCAGCTCAGAGCGCAGAAATCATGGATGTGCAAAAAATTATATCTCTCATGTTTCAACTAAGAGGAAGATAACTAAAAATGTGCCAAAACGAATCTTATATATAATAGAAACATTGGGGAATGGGAGAAAATTGGGAATAGTTTCCCTTATGCACCATTATCGAAGAAGCTGCTTGGGGTATTCATGTCCCTTGGGGCACACATATCGGCCACTAGGAACGCTCTTTAAAAATACTGCGAGAACTTGGTTTTGATAAGATTTATTTTCCCATATACGTGCGTATCGTATACGGAATAATATAATTACAGAAGAGAAAGTTATGTAATGCAGATTTCGAGAGTTCCACGGAAATATACATTTTTGGGTATTTGCCCTGACACTTATATATATTTGCAAATCGGCCATCTGTCTGTCTATGTGCCTGTCTGTCCGTCTGTCGTTTTCTTGTCAATGCTTCTTGCTACATTTACAATGCCTAAGTTTACCATTCTTCGGTCAGATTTAATGATCAGTCTCATAAGTGGGTTATCTTGATGACTGACCACATAATTTCCCAACACGACTATTGCCTTGTGCCAGGAGGATTCAATGCGTTTTAGGCCTCTTCCTGCATTCTTACGTGACATTATTATTATTATTATTATTATTATTATTATTATTATTATTATTATTATTAATATTAATATTATCATTATGACGTGAAATTTGTTTGCAAATCCGCCATTTACTACGCTATATGTTACCTTCTGTGGCGAAGAATTACTCGTTACGTGAGTAATTATGGGGATCAGATTTTTGCGGCTGTATCCCTTGATAAGACAAGATTGTTATGCCTTGCATTATTAATAATGAGGGATATGATGGTGGTGGGGATGGAGACAATTACAAATGTGGCCATTCTTACGTAGGACTCGGACCGGCAGCCTCCTTGACACAGACGACGGCTGCCGCAACCGTCTGCGCCAGGAGGCATTCTTTTTCTTCTTCTTCTTCTTCTTCTTCTTCTTTATTATTATTGTTATCATTGTCGTTATTATCATTATTATTACTATTATTATTATTATTATTATCTTATTACTATAAACATATTATTTCGACAGAGACCATGTGGAACATTTGGTCTTATTTTCATTGTATGCTGACTTGTGTCCGTGGGATCGGTCATGTCCGTACGGGCACGATGGACATGATGGATATAAAGGCGTTGGGACAGTAACAAGTTGAGACCCGAAAATCAATACATTAAAATTTGTGGAAAGCAAAGGCATCCTATGGCTGATGTAGCTCACCTTGTCGCTGACCCATGACCTATAAAAGAAAGCCAGATGTACATCTCCGTACCCGTATGGGAATGACCGTCCTTAGGACCAAGTCGCTGGGTATTCCGTCTGAGCTAAGAAAGGGAAAACACGGATCTGCCATTTGTTACTGACTCAATCCCTCCATTTTTTACTATACTCTTTTGGGAATAACTGTAGATACTAAACGTCTTCGGCTCGAAAAGGACATGATTATGGCAAATCGTAACATTTCATGGGTAGGAACGTCTGCAAGGAGGCTGTGTGATGACAGTCGGCTACCGCGGACAAGAGCGTCGCCGAGCTGCGGGATGTGCGCGCCTCAGCTGGCGACGGGAATTTCCAAGAGCGTTGCTGGCGGAAAGGCATGTCCGCTCTTCGCGCCTTACTCCGTGTCAAACGTCATTTCCTGTTAGTGCCGCAGTTTGAAGAATCTGGTGGTGACTTGCAGGTTGAGCAAAAGGACATCTTTACTTCGTAAAGTGTAAACCCGTTCATGAGACTAACGTATCTGTACTCACAATAGTAGCCTTTTACCGCCCTAGGGTAGTCAGTGAATTTGTTGGGGAAGTTTCAAATCATAATAATTAAATATTAATGCTTTACTCACAAAAATCTTAAGGAATCAAAATTTTTACATAATATTTCTCGTATAAATGTGAAAATGAAATCGTAAAAATTGTAATTGACATAATGAAATTCCTGCATTGTCGACTACTTTCTCGCCTTACTTCGTCAGAAGAGATTGTAATAGAGAGACAGAAAATGACGATTTTTTGAGAGAGAAACTCTTAATACCAGACCAAGAGAGGAAAAAGGGGATAAATCTCGTTCCTATACGTATTTAATTACTTCCTCCAATACGTTGTGTAATCAGAATTAATATATTATGGGTTCTTGATACTGAAATATCGATTCACGGTTAAACGTCCATCCTTGTCTGTCCATCTGTCCGTCCGTCTGTCTGTCTGTCCGTCCGTCCGTCCGTCCGTCCGTCCGTCTTATTGTCCAAATGTCACTACGACCTTCTGTCTGTTTGTTTGTTCGTTCGTCCGTGTGTATGCCCGACCGCCAACGCCAGCTCCTAAATCATTCAGACGATTTTCTCCAAAATTGATATTCCCCGATCGATTTAAAAGAACTCGAGTTTCTGTGAAATTCAAATGGATATTTTAATTTTCGAGGGTACTTAAACAGAAGCAGGCGTAGGGATGTTGCGACCCCATCGCCCTGCACGCCGTTACCGGTGGGTGGGGAATGCAGCAATTAGCCTGGTTTTTCCTACCTAGAAAGGAGTGGTTGACCGCTGTCCGTAACTGTAAGATATCCTTCTTACCTAAAATCCATTTCTAAACCCCGGGAGCCAATGGATGGATTGCGTAGCTTGGAGGCTTCCGTTTTCTAACCTTAGGTGAATCCTTACCATTACTTTTTCCCCTGTTCAGAAGCAGAAGTGCTTCAAATAGGGGTAGATTGAACTCCGGAATTTTGGAAGACACTCAATCTAAGGGAAGAAAACCCTAAACGAAAATTACCCGGTCCTCCTGGAAGGGGATTCAGGCATAGGGCCAGCACCCCTATACTTGGAAAATATAAAAAGCCGCTCAAACTCTCAATGGAAATGAGCCTCGGATTAATTTACAACGTCCACAAAGACATGGAAATGGTCTATAAATTTTGGATACTGGAATGTTCAAGGTTTAAGCACTAAAGTAAATGACGTTTTTAACGCAATAGAGGAGTTTAACATGGATATAATAGTGTTGAGTGAAACAAAAAAAGGGAAATGGTAATGAAAGGAAATTATGTTCACTTTTTTAATGGAGTGGGAAAAGAAAAGCGAGCAAGAGCAGGAGTGTCCATAGCTGTACATAACAGATTGGAGAAAAATATTCACAGGGAAGCAATTGATGAGAGAATAGCTTGTCCGATCTTGTATTAAGAGGGCGCAATGTTTTTATTATAGGAATTTATGCTCCAACAGACGAGGCAAGTGTTGCAGAAACATATATGTTTTTAGAGAAACTGACTATGCTTCTAGATTCTACTGGAAATCTCAAAGAAGTGGTGGTTCTAGGTGATTTTAATGGAAGAGTTGGAAAACGAATGGCGCATAATGTTGTGGTGCGATATGGTGAAAATGTATTAAATGACAACGGAGAAAGACTTACAGAGACATGTGAACTGTATGATCTTAAAATATTGAATGACTTTCCACATAAAGAAATACATAAATTCACGTGGAACCAGCCCACTAGAAAACTAATCAACTACATAATTAGTAAACAACAGTCATCAATAAAGTGGCGCGATGTTCGGGTACAAAGAGGTGCTTCCTGTGGATTAGATCACTGCTTACTAAAAGGAAAAGCTTACCTAGCGTTTAAACCTTACTTCAAAAGTTACGGAAACACAAAACCAAATACAAAAGGTGGAAAAATAGAGAGTCAGATGTGGCCGAGATACAATATTTAAAGCCTTCAAAATGATCCCATTGCATTTTTGTACAAATTACGCATGGCAGAAAAATTAAAGAACATCCCAATAGGAAATACTGAAGACAAATACCAATTTTTAGAAATATGTACTCATGAAGCAGCTAAAGAAGCTTTGTGAAAATGTGAATATACACAAAAAGACTTGTGGTGGAAAGATATAAAGAACCTGGTCAAATAAAAAAAAAATATATTTGAGATGGGTTTCAACAAAGGATTTAGAAGACAGAAGTGAATATGTGAATATAACAGAATGAAATATTTGGTCAAGAAAGAAGTGAAGAAGTCAAAAAATGTATTTTGGGAACAAAAATGTGACAGATTAGGCAAGTTTATTGGTAATACCAAATCCAGAGAGGCATGGAAAATGTTACAGTCCATGAAAATTAATACAACCCATGAATGGCATTTAGTAGACCCAATTGGTATTGAAAAATGGCAAAAATACTACGAAAATATTTGGACAGAAAATAGAACAAAATTTCAGGGAATAATTTATGAACCACTGCACATAAATTCGATCAAACCAGATGTGACTTTGAAGGAGGTAAAAAAGTGTTAAGAAACATGAAAAATTATAAAGCACCTGGGCCTGGAGGTATATCCATAGAGTTGGTTAAACATAATCCTATTGTAGGTTTGGAATTAATTACTGAAATATTCAATGGAATTTTAAAAGGAGGTAAAATACCTGAAATGTGGAAATGAGCCTATATAAGTTCAATTTACAAAAAAGGATGTAAAAAACATTGTAATAATTATAGAGGGATACGTTTGACTTCATCTTTGATTAGACTGTATGGACGTGTGGTAAAGAATAGAATTGAAATACAAACATCAGACTTAGAGGAGCAAAGTGATTTTAGCCCAGGAAGATCCTGGTTTGATGATATTTTCTGTTTCAAACAACTGATGAAAAACAACAACAATTGAGCGAGGTAGAGAACTTCACATAATTTTCATTGATCTCAAAAAGGCTTATGATAATGTACCAGTAAAAGAGGTATGGGGGTAATGGAAGAAAAAGGAATATCAACAACATACATAAATACAGTCAAACAACTTTATAAAGATAAGAAAAATCAAGTAAAAGTGGGAAAATGTCTATCAGACAACTTCCCAGTAAATAAAGGATTACGGCAAGGCTGTTGTATATCTCCAACCCTGTTGGAGTTACACCCCTAATATATTGTTAATACATTGTTAAACCCCTAAAAGAATGGAAAAGAAAGTGCAGAAGCATGGGTGTGAAAATAGGTGATTCATTGTTTAGTCTACTATTTGCAGACGACCAGGTGATGATGGCTGAAGATGAAGATGATGTCACTTATATGTTCAGAAAATTAGTAGAAAAGTATGGAAAATGGGGAATGGAAATAAATGTACAAAAGAGTAAATATATGGTGGTGGGAGGCATGCCGCATGGCTTGGAGACTGGTATAGAAATAATTAAAGGTAATACACAATATAACTATTTGGGAGTCACACTAACAGCAGATGGTAGAGACGAACAGGATGTGAAAAATAAAAATATAAGAGGAAAATAGACACAAGACAGTTGAATCCAGTGCTATGTAACTCAATTATTTCAATGAAGACAAAGAAACGCATATATAGCTCCTTCATAGAAAGTACCATACTCTATGAGGCAGAAGTCTGCACACTAACAAACGATTTGAAAGACAAACTTCAGTCAACAGAAATGATGTTCTGGCGAAGATGTTGTGAACTTTCTCTGTTAGACAAAATAAGAAATGATGAAATAACAAATAAAATGAAAGCGCAAACAACTTTGAACGAGACGATCGAAATGAAACAACTAAAATGGCATGGACATATGAGAAGGTTGAAATCAGATAGACTTCCACAACAAGTATGGGAGTGGATAACAAATTGAAGAAGGTACAGGGGAAGACCAAGAAGAACGTGGAACATGGCAATAACTGAAGCCATGGAAAAAAGAGAAATGGAGGAAAACGATGAATTAGATAAAGATGCATGGAAATTGGGATGCGGAAAACGGCCAAGGCAGTAAAAAAACCACTATATAGATTGAGACAGACTAAACAAAAGCCTCAATTACATTTACATTTTTTTTAAAAAATAGTTTCAAAGTATTGGTCGTAACTGTGATCTTAGATAGTGTACAGGCTGCTTAAAATAATTGTCGGAGGTCTCATTTTTGTTCAAATCCCTGATTTTTCATATGTTGCAAAAGTTACGAGGAAAGCAACATTACAAGAAAACTACTCATATTTTCGGAAGATTGTACTGGCTTTATTTCAAGATCGGACTATGAAAATCAGATTTCATTAAGCAAAAAAATCTCTATCTGCAATATTTTAGTTGTTGAAAGTTACAGACATATTTTTTGGACCGTTGCAATTACGAAGAATTAGAAATTTGAACGTAAATGAGATAGCGCCATTTTTTAAAGCGTCCTTTGCGCCATTTGAGAACAATGTTTAATTAAAAAATTCGAAGTCATTTTTAAGAAAATTTTAAAAATATAATTGAGACTTCATGTAAAGAACCCCCTATCACAATGTCTATTTCAAATTCAGAAAGCCTCAAGTTCCTTTAACTTGATTGTGGAATGTCAATTTAAGAGAAAATCGGCTAAAAGCTTTCGACGCTAGGGTTGACCGCTGGCAGACACAAGAGTGGGAAGTGATGTTGTAATATCACTTCCCTTTCGTGTATTAAAACCCATCATTACATCATCGTTTCATAATATACTTTTTCGATGAAAATAAATTTTAAATTTCTAATTTATAAGTTACCATTCCGAATTAAGTGAATGATGACGTATGTATTGGCCAGAACGCGTCTGCAGCATATTCGAACGACCTCAGAAATATAATTTTGAATTCTCGGTCGTACATGACATATTTAAATTTGTTTTTGGCGGTAACTTGTTACACGCGTCAGGATTAATATCGGTTAATGCTATTTCAGAGACGATTAATATTAGTGCAGGCGGTCACGCACACGCAATTTTGTACCCAAAAGTAGAGACATGTCTGTCTGTCTCTGATTCTCTGTCTCTTTCTCTCCATCTCTGTGTCTCTCTGTTTCTGTGTCTCTCTGTTTCTGTGTCTCTCTGTTTCTGTGTCTCTCTGTTTCTGTGTCTCTCGGTTTCTGTGTCTCTCTGTTTTTGTGTCTCTCTGTTTTTGTGTCTCTCTGTTTTTGTGTCTCTCTGTTTCTGGTCTCTCTGTTTCTGTGTCTCTCTGTCTCTGTGTATTTCTGTCTCTGTATCTTTTTGTCTCTGACTCTGTCTCTGCCTCTGCCTCTGTCTCAGTCTCTGCCTCTCTGGCTCTATCTCTCTGCCTCTGTCTTTATGTCTATCTGTTTCAGTTTCTCTGGCTCGCTCTGTGTCTCTGCCTGTCTTTCTGTCCCACTATCTCTGACCGTCTGTCTCTGTCTCTGACTGTCTTTCTGCCTCGGTCTCTGTGTCTGTGTGTCTGTCTCTGTGTGTCTGTCTCTGTGTGTCTGTCTCTGTGTGTCTGTCTCTGT
>BOPP01000013.1:10578132-10601381 GCA_017312745.1 Gryllus bimaculatus | reverse complement strand
GTCTGTCTGTGTCTGTCTGTGTCTGTCTGTGTCTGTCTGTGTCTGTCTGTGTCTGTCTGTGTTTGTCAGGACAGGTTGGAGTAAACTTAATTTTTAGGATATTGTTTTTTACATGAAAGTTGGTAAGTTCTAGATGTTTATTTACTCTTAAAACCGATTTAATACACACTAAAATTGTGTGATTTGTAATCGATATTTTGAAAACATTTGACATTAATATTCAAGCAAAAATGTAAGTGTGAGGTTATGGTTAGCGAAGCAAAAATAGCGAGTTTTCTTAGTGAAGTGCATTTTGAAATGCTATGTCTAGTAATCCTCTGTCACGTGTGTCCTTCCATAAAAATATCCAGTCATTATAATTATATGTGGTGTATATATGATGTATTGTACGCTTTTAAGTTATGTTGATAGCAGGATTTCTTTGCTGTAATTCCCTACATCGTTCTTTGACAAAAGTTGAAAACTATAGAACATTTCTATTACATTTTCAGAAATATGTTTAACACTGTGTCCACAATGAATGGTGATTGTATTCTTCTCAGAATTTATAAATATCTCGCATTTCATTAGTCTTCGGGAATTAATTTTGAACGACATATCAACAACGGAAGTTTTGATTTTCGGTTTAGTGAATATGTGTAACTTCCCTAACTTTTCTAGAGCTCTTCCTTTATTTCGATGTGATTGCAGGGTTTCAGGTGGTTCAAATTTGTTTTTGAATCCATCTTAGACCTTCATTATTAAAGTCAGAGAATTTTGTAAATGCAATTTTTCCCTCAAATGAATAGAAATTTATAGAACCCACAAAACGTAAAAAGTAAGCAATATCGTTCTCTAGAGTACAATTACTTTGATTTTCACAATGCATCGAAGCGATGTTGGCGTTTTGTTGATCTTTGGAGACAGAAGAGCTAAAAACAAATTTCGGTTTTTGTGTTCATGAATTGCAGAAAGGGCCAATGATAGATAGTATTGGTTAAATTATGAAAACATTTATGAAAATAGGGTGTAAATATATATCCCACACATCTCACTTTTGTCATACATCCTTGCTGTTCGAAATTTTAAGATACGTCCCAACTTTCTTAAGCCACTTTTCTTCTAAGCCACTTTTAAACCATTTGCTTTTTGGGACTTGAATGTTTTCTGCATAACTTCATTCAATTGTAGGTCAATAAATGATGTCATACACGTTTTTAAAAATTTGAGTAACTGTTAAGTAATAACATTAACTCATTTGAGCTAAACGTAATTTTGTGCGCTCCAAAGCACCAGACGCTGGTTATATGAGCATTATTTCTAGAAGTAGCAAAACCGTTAGACTCTATGCCCCACAAAATTTGGTTCGGACTAAGCGCCGTTTCCTTTACACCGGGCTCTCCCGCCGACTTAACCACAGGCACGTAGCAGCTAAGCACGGTTTTAGTTGAAGAATCGAACCAATGTGTCATGAATACATACTGGCCAGCAGCGTTCTACAATGCTTTAGGGATTCCGCCGAAATTGACATCTGGCAATCAGGAAAGAAAACACTTACTTTTATGTTTCGTTAAGAATGTCTCCGTCTGTTGAAGAGGATAAAATTCGCAAAAGATTATTTGAGATAAGAAAAAAAGTCCTTGAAATTGTGTGTTCCGTTTTTGAAATAATGGGTTTTAATAGGTTAAGACAAGAAAAAGTGTAGGTTTGACGGGCATTCCTACTAATTATTAGAGCTTTACACTGAGGAGAGAAGCCTAATAAATTTGATTGTAACATAAACCAAAGAAGAAAAAAATTATTGAATGTAATAAAAGAAAGTTTCCATTAAGTTTATATTTCTTCGCCTGACAATAATACGGATTCGTTAGCCATTACGCGCTGTAATAACTAATACACCTCTCATCCTTTAATATCCTGTATCTGAGGTCCACTACACTCACATAGTATAAGACGGCCACTAGTACTCTTTACATTAAAGAAGTGTTTTGTGAGATGCAGTGCTCTGCTGCGATGTTAGTTTATTGCTTTGTGCCACACCATAGTTATCCATACATTACTGTCATAGGTAATCATTCAGATATTTCTGCAGATACAAAGATGATAAAATAACTTAGCTGGTAGATAATACTTATTTTATGAAATACGATGTTGATTGGCCAACTGACATGACCTGATATTTTTATGTTCAGTTAGTTTACAAATAGTTTTGATCTATTAACTAAGAATACACGATTAATAAAGAAGTATTTGGAGAGGATAAATTTACAGACATATCCGCAAAAAAAGTCTCATCGGGCTGTAATGTTTATAACACGCCTTAGGTAATTATGTAAGTGGTAGCAAATTGGTTTGTTTAAATTAATCTAGTTCGATTTTTATTAAATTGTATTCAATCTGCATGGGCAAATGCATTACTTTCCCATTTCAGAGGAAACAATGCCTCTTCTGAAATAATGACCAATCATAATCTAAACATAATTTAAAATTTAGTGGCCTCCTTAAAATAAAACTATATTCTGAAGTAGTTTTAATTGCACTAAGAACCTCAGTTTTCTCAATAAAAATCAAAGTTTTACATCACGCCTTTCACCTGATGATGGCTAATTTTTGTGCCACACATACGCCTTCAGACAGACCTCCTAAAGGCAGACGGCCTACAGACAGGACAGACCCACACTACCGCGCATGTACATTTCCCATGTTGCACTTTCTCAAGGAGAAACTGCCGAGGACCCAAACTGGCGCTCACTCAACTGCTGACATGTCACGCCTTGTCAACAGTTTTATTGAATTTGTATAAATGCATGTCTGTAATTTGGCCAATATGTTTCGGTGAATTTTAAATCGGGATAAAAATGTAAAGTAATGGTGTTACAGAGTGGCACAGACTTTCTCGACCTAGCAAGTTTTCTAATCTCTTTAGTCTCGGCTAACCTTTCGATTTTGCCTTACCTTCTTTCATGTTGCCTCCTATTGGAAACCATTTTTCGCATTTTCTCAGTTTTTCGGTCTGACAAAATTGAAATATAATTTTCCGGATATTACAGAAGAGTAAAACCTCGTCCTATACGTAAATTTGAGAACGGGCAAACGATCGGAAAACGCAAAAGAGGAGGACTACAGCTAGCAGAATTGAGGATTTGGAAAGATAATAAGTGCAAATTGAATATTTCTTCAAAAGATTTGTTAGTGAAATATCTTGGGGAAGAAAATAAGGGGACAGAGGAATACATCTTATCTAGAGGCGTTGGCGTTAAGATGGCATGCAGTATCCCTAAACGGACATGAAAGAATTGCCGAGAATATGAACCTGAGGTTACAGATCCTTTAGTACAAACGCCCATCAAGAACGTCCGATCGTGACAGTTTTGGTGATATTTATGCTACTATAATTTATTCATAGAAGATTATTTGAAAAGTTAAAAATGCCTTTTAATTAATAATTTTTTAATAAATAATCTAAAACCATTTCTACTTCTTCCTTTTCTGTTATTTATTTCATCGGTTAGAACTTAAATATAACTTTACATATTAAGGGAAATAACTCATTTAAACATTTTCATTTAAGTTCTGCCCAATGGTATTATTACTTCCAAAATATTCTGCAATAGGTTTTTATAATTGAAAATATCACTTCCATCCTCTAAGACATCGCAGCGTCTAACTATTCACGTATTCCCCAAATATGCGCAGTTACTAATTATGATAAATAAAAAAAAATGTTGAAAGTGTCCAAATAAATGGCAACTTTTCAAACATGTAAATAACATATTTATTTACCTATAAAACTGTTTATAAATTCTAGATACGTTTCTCCACTTCTCTGCTCACTACACTCTCCACAAGAGCACTTTTTGAAACTTTTTCTTGTCCAATTTTTTATTTTTACTTCTTGATGTACTATTTTTTATAAAACGCTATGGTTGTAGCTTTTCATAACGAATGCTTTCTTTATTCTTTCTATTGATTACAAATTCTGATTTAAATGATTTTTTGTTGACATAGCTTAATTTTCCTTTCTTAAATGAAACTATTTCATATGGGAGTCTGAATGAATTCCTGCCAATTCAACATTATTGAATCCAAAAACAAAACAAAACAAAACAAGGAATGTGCGATGAGATAATCAGTAAGTATTATTACACACCACAAGGTGTGCTGCCACTTTAACGTTCGGCAGTTTGAAGCTAACTGTGAACTTAGAAGCCATATTTCGGGGACGTCTTAATAATTATGTTCATTAAACAGTGTGACATTGTAACAATAGACATTAAGCAATGTCTATTGTTACAATGTTACGTACTAGTTCCCTCTTGCATTGCAACTCGATTACTACAAATTCCTCGTGGTATCTCTTTCAACCGCTTTTCCAATTCATTGGAAAATTTGCAAGCATCTCTTAAAACATAACTTTATCATTGACCTTGCAGATATAATAATACTTGAGAGTAGATTTCATTCCCTGTAACGTCTCTTCAGTATTGTAGAATATAACCCCGAAAACCCAGAAGATTTTCATTCGAATTTTTAAGCGCGTTTTACTAGCTTATTTCCTTGCACTCGCTCATGGTCGTAACAAATATTATAGATGTTTGTGCTGAATAATGTAATTTAGAGAAAAATATGTAACTAGTTTGAAAACTTGTTTCTTGATGAAAAACCTTTCTAACGAACTTTTTACAAATGCATACACAAAATAAAATGTAATCTACACAAGAATGAGATGAAAACGATTGATACACAGACCAAAACATTAAATTGCAACTACAACAGACAACACATTAATGCTAGACAGAGTACTTTGACTGATGGATTTCGGGGATTCCCAACACTATGAATTTTCAAGTTTATTTCAGTCACGCAGATTTAATTCGTAACTTGTTCTTCAGGTCGATATTTCGTTTCTGAATGCGATACCAAGCATCGTCGGATGCCAATTTAATATTAATATTTCAAACTTGTTTACTGAGTAAAAAGTTGAATTGATCATATTTGTAAAAACGTGAAAAGTAAAATATGAAAAAGTCAACAACCAAAACAACCTCAGCGGCAATGCAAGCTACCAACCATGTCTTCGAAAGTGCAGACAACGATAAGACCAATGCACCGGACCAAATTGTGCAATTTTTGGCAAGGAGGGGTGAACGCAAATGAACGCGATAATTACACCTGTCTAGACAAGCGAGTGGTAAATATAAGTTATAAATTATTAAACGGCAATGAATTTAGAATGCAATATAAAACCAATAATACGTAGTTTTTTTTTGATGTTTTGAATCTCAATCTTCTACATCATTAAAAGTTATTGAAAAGTAAAACGATTGTTGTATATGTCAGAAATGCATAAAAATAACAAAATGTCATTTGTAAGCTCAAAGTGAACATAGGTTTGCTTTGCAGTCTGTGATTTACACCCAACAATAATAGAAAGAACACAATGTACCGAAAGTTGTCATTTATAAGGAAGATAGATTATCAATTATTGGCAAAACAAATGAAGATATATATAAATTCTCCCAAAAAGTTATAAGCATGCGAGAGAAGCTTAATAAAAATAAAGAACAAACATTGCTAGGACATTTAAATCTGAAAACTAGCGTGCGCGCACAATAAAGAACATAAAGATAGCAATGTTTAAACCCAGAATAACACGTAGAAATTCCGCGAAAACTAAAATAAAACGAAACTAAAACCGGTGTAAGTGCGCCGGCAGCGCGCGTTGTGTATGGCAAGGCGGCGTGCGAAGGGCAGCGTCAGCGACCTCCGCCAGCAAGCACCTGCCTCCGCCCACGCGTGCGCACCGAGACACGCGGGCGTCGCGCGTCCCCGGAAGCCGCGGGGGCTGGCTCACCTGTGTGCGCGCCGCCGCCACCGCCATCCTCGGCCGCACCTGCCTCCGCACTGGCTGCTCTCGCCCGCGCCCGCGCCCTCGCCCGCCCGCGCCGCGGGTCCAGCGGCGGCAGGTGGCGGCGGCCGCGGCGGGGGGGGCCGCGCTGCTTCCTGGCGCCGCGGCCGCCGCCGCTGCTGCGCCCTGGTGGCGGGCGCGGGCACCCCTCTCCCCACTCAGACGACCCAGCTCCCCTCCTCAGCGTCAACCTCCTCCTCCGCCTTCTCCTGCCCGCTCGCCCGCCCCCACCTCCCCCGTGCGCGGCCACTTCAAAGGGCCCGCTGTTTACATAATAGTGGCTCGCAGGAGGAACAGTACGAGGCGGCGGCGGACTTCAAAGCCGCAGCGGGGTGGGGAGGAGGGGTAACGACGCGGCTGCGGAAGGCCGCAGATCGGAGCCGAGATGTCCGCTGCCTGCTCCTCTTCTCCTCCTCCCCTCTCCTCCTCGTCTCCTTAGCTGGCTCCTCATCGCTGGTCTCTTCTTCGGTGCGCGCGGGTCGGC
Source organism: Gryllus bimaculatus (assembly GCA_017312745.1). NCBI lineage: Eukaryota > Metazoa > Arthropoda > Insecta > Orthoptera > Gryllidae > Gryllus > Gryllus bimaculatus. The sequence continues at coordinate 10,595,010 of BOPP01000013.1, read as the reverse complement.
CGCTCTGCCTCACCCCGCCCCGCCCCGCCCCGCCCGCGGCGGGCAGCGAACCCCGCCTCCGCCTCCGCCTTCACCGCCGCCCCCTGCCCCTGCCCCCTCGGCCACGCGGGGCGCGCGTAGCACCTGCGCCGCGGGCCGACCGCGGCTGGCGATAAGCGAGGAGGCCGCCTGCCTCCTGCCTGCTCCGCGCGTTAACGTCTCTCCCGACCCTCCGCCGCCGCCGCCGCCGCCGCTGGCTCCGATAGCGGTTTACGGCTGCGTTAAGCGCCGCGAATTTACGACCGGCCTCGCGAGATTCTCCCCCGGTCCCTGCGGTGCGGGTGTACCCTCCTCCTCCTCCTCCTCCTCCCGCTGCTTCTTTTTCCCGACCGGCGCGGCCCCGAGTGACTCACGCTGTTGCGTAGTGACGTCAGGGGCGTGGGGAGGGGGAGGGGGCGTGTCGAGAGGCGCGCGCCGCGCTAACGAACGCCCCGGGGCCGTGGAGTGTCAACCGCGGAGGAGGGGGGCGGGAGAGCGGGGTCCTCCTGGATGACAGGGCGCGGGGCGGCTGCGGGAGGGGAAGGAGAGGAGGGCGCCGGCTGTCACCGCCGCGCCTCCGCCGCCGTAATCGATAGGTCGTTAGTGGCGGCCGCGAGCCGGAATGTCTTTCATCCAGCCGCCCGCGGCGGTGCGGCGCGGATGGACCACCTGCGGCCGCCCCCGCGCCGTCTTCACGAGATTTCCGCTGCGCTCGCGATCCTCCCGCGCCGCTTCCTGTATCGCGGGGCGGCGGCCGCGGCGGCGGCAGAGATGCCGAACGTCGCGGCAATCTCTGTGCGTTGTTGGGGTGGAGGTGTTCTTATCGAAATGACGGGGGAACTCGTCTGACTAGGGGTTGATTTTGAGGTACGGAATTAGAGGGAACACTAACCATTTAAGGCCAATAAATGCCTGGAGCAGTCCGCCAATCAAGCTCTCGGCGCCTCTATAACTTACCTGCTGAATCATTAAGATGGTTATAAAGGTGAAATAGGGGATGGAGCTTCCGTTCGGTAATTCTAAATGTCAGACCACAATCACGTATGAAGAAAAAATAGAAAATCAAAGATCAATCAGAGGATGTGCTGAAGTCTTCCATCAAATCGTTGAGTATAACTGAAATATATTTTTAGTTAAAGACGAATGAAAAGTATGTGCGACTGGAGTACATGAAAAGTATCATGAACAATAATTTATCTTAAGGAAATTCGTAATTTTCTCTGTAATCATTGCAATAGATCTGATGCAATACATAATTGCTTAAGTTTTCTCGACAATTTATCCTCTATTTTCTTATCATTAAACAAAATAAATAACGCAGTAAATATTGAAGATAATATAAACGTATGTATAAAATCAGAAGAATAATTTCTTCACCATTGGGTTTGTGTCCTTTTAGCGCGTTTTTTCACTTTAGAACAATGCCATTTAGTACAGAAATTCATTATACGTTATGAAGAAACGAAATGATCCATTTTATGCACTTTTTTGAATTTTTCGTCTATTTCGACAAACAAGTCATTTTTACGTGCATTTTTTGCTAATTTTATCGATTTTAATATCGCTTCAAACAATACTTACGAATTGCAGCAAATGTTCATTATAGAATTCCTGAGTATCCTACTCGATTCCTTTGCTTATATATTGTAACAGCCGCTGTGGGTACTATGTAATCTAAGGTTCCTGTGACGTTTGTCTGCGGCAATTTTGTCAGTTCAGGCGATGTCGCGATAATTTAAGGTAAAGATTTTCTTTTAAAGAACAGTCAAAACCCAAAGTTTGCTAGGTGGCTTCACATGAACAAAAGAACGATGCCTCGATTTCATCAGTAGCATATTCAAAAGCTCGAGTTGTTAATCTGAAGTGGTTTTCATTATTTTTCTCTCGACATTATTCTTTATTTTTTGGGCAGTTTTCAAGCATTTTAAGAGCATTTTATTGATAATTTTTTGACAATGTTTTGGTCTTAAAATACCATGACTTTGGAATGAAAGTAGGTAATTTTAAAAGAAACGTTCACGCTAATTTCGAAAATCATTTTAAAAATTTCTCTCACGCAAGGTTCAAAAGATATAAACACTTTTAGTATTTGAAATAAAATCCTAAACTATTTTCCACATTGTCACTCTCGTTATATAAGTACACAATTTTATGAGCATGTTTCATGTGAGGTAAGAACAAGTTAAAAATGGAATTCTCATATTTGTGCAATAATATGCAGACATTAAAAGGGTTTGTTGGTGTTCTCCGCCACATTGGTAGAGCGAATGACAATGATTTGAGTTTTCCCTACAACCACAACCTAAGGGTCGTTGAACAGACAACACAACATTGGTGAGTAGCCCATGGGTTGTCCTGATCACAAACACGACTGCAAAAGTATAAAGAATACGTAAGTTTTTTTATTTTCCTACATTTTTTCCACTTTGAAGTTTTGGGGTTAATCTTCCACAAACGTGCACGGATTGATTCCCACACTTATGATGTTAAATGTCGATTTCATTTTATCGCGCCAATTCAATTATATAGATCATGCTGCGAATTTCACTTTATAAAAACCATAAAACTATAATGCATTAATGTATCTGAGGCACCCGCAAACCAGACTCGAACTTCACGCGCACTGTGGGTACAGTTCCGCATGGCACCGACTGACTCTGATCTGCCACCCCATCAGTTGTATACTTGTATACTTGAAATAAAGAAAGGGGCTAAAATAATTCCTTTCGATGTCTGATGAGCATTAGGAAATAAGAGGGTGCTCATGACTGGTTTTCAAAACAACCTCTAAGACTTACAAGACTACTAACGCCTACTCCTAATTGAGCGCGACTACCAGACGAGAAAATAAAGACTGCAATCTTCGAATACGGGAAGTAAACAAACTACGAAAGAATAATTATGTTGATCTCATGAAAATGGCACAGATACACTGAACAAATATTTAATTTTTAAATATATTTTATGCGTATGGATGCTACATATCGTACTGGTTCAATTTAAATGAATTAGTATTAATAACAAAATACGGTATAAAGATACGGTATATTTAAAATCTGTGACGTGTTATGATATTATTTTGGTATTCGTAATCTATGTACTCTACGGGAACATTGTGCACTCTACCTTCCGGGAGGTAATCTTATTCCCTATACAGAATTTATGCAACTCTGTCCCTGGCAGCTGTTTATGGTTTCATGCAATCGGGAGCTTGAACGTAACCATAGTGGTCACTATGATGACGTTCAAGCCCTCCATTGGATGAAACAGTCAACAGCTGGCCCATTGTTGCGGAGGTACTCTACACAACCAGATTTAACCAGGCAACACCGGATTCAATTCTGAACTCTCATATAGACTTCTATTTTTTAAACTGGACGATGACATTAGATCGTTTTTACACTTCCTGCCTCATACAACGAATCTCTTTAACGGTAGTAAGCATATTCCAGAGGCCACAAGCCCCGTTGATAAGGACGTTCCCGAATTAATTGAAATGATTCATTTTATAAGGCAGGAGGTGTAAGAATGACATAACGTCATCGGCTACTTTAAAAAATTCGAAGAATAGCCATTCGGTCATTTATATCGGCCACCTTGGTTTCGACGGTGATTCAAGGTGTACCATGGTTTCCCCCGCAAAAATTATTCCACTGCTTTCTGGTCGCTATCATGATATTGGAAAAGGGGGCACTGGGAACAGAGTTGGCTTCTTGCGGTTTGCCAATCTTCTTGTGGGACGAACTCAGCTCGTTTGACTCCACTAGCCATCAACAAAAGGTTTTGTATCGTTTATAGTCTTCTTGGTAGTGGGTTTTGTATATTGATTCCAAGTTGTGGCCTGGGAATAGGCAAAAGTTTGTCATATTCTCTTCCTAAAGTTTGTTAGTGGTGGATATTAGGTACAACAAAATGACTGAGAGTTGGTAATCACTCCAGTGGTAAAGGATAGAGAGAGCCTGTTGTAAGACGCCGGATATTTTTAACTTTAACATTGATCTTGTTAGTATAGAAGCTATTTATCAAGACTGGAGACCAGTCTTGGTGGGAGGATAAATAAATTAGAGAGTGGATGTACGAAGACAATCAAGGCTTACTATTTGTGGTGTATTGGTTTTTGGAAGGCGTTGTTTCTAAATTTCTAAAAAGGAACTGTCGTACTAATAGGTGATTCAACAAGTTTCCATGGACAAAACCTTGACAAATTTACTATTCGCTTATATATAGTAAACGGGGAAGTTGGTTACTTTTGTTTTGGCGAAGTTCAGTAGGAGACATATTTGGCAGTATATTTCAATTTTTATAAGATTCTCGGAGATAATCTATTTTAAGACTTGAAATTGCAGATGGGCTTAACAGCGTTTCTTCAATAAGTGTTATCGGAATAACAGTCGACTCTTAATAACGGTTATTAATAACAGTTGAAAAATAACAGGTCAATGCCAGCAACCCAACATGGCGACTGCTAAGAATTACACCAGGAAAAACGATTAACGTTTAACCATAAAGCTTGTGCAGCTACCTTACGGCGCTTGCTCACACTACTTCCCCAAACATGTTTGGATAGAGAAACAGCTGATATGAATGGATGAACCGCCAAGGACGAATAGAAGTTGATATGAGTAGCAATTATGTATAGAATATTACTACAATAACAATTGTGATTCGGGTTCAGGTTGCAAATATTCCTTCGAATACGCATCTTGTGCATAGTGACGTGACGAGTGGCAAAAATAATGAAAAGGAGACTCTGTTTTTTCAAGAAAAATGAGAGTTTATTTACAAGTTTCTAATTTCTCTGAGTTATCAATTAAACTGCCCAGTCCCGGGTTTAACAGGTATTGATTTAGAAATATTATTGAATGGGCTACGATCAAATTAGGGTTCATATTGGTTTTGATACTAGGGTCAGGTGTTAATGATCTAAGTTCCCCTAGTACACTAAAAGTTTTTCGGATCGCATGTTTAAAATTAATGTTTTTAGGTGTGTTCATTTATGACTTCTCCCCTAGTCTAAACTTTGTTGAAGGTTTTTCGGCATTTCGGGATCTTCGATATTTCAAAGGTCTTTGCTCAGCACTGTCTTCATTACATCACAGGATATTTTTACCGGTATCTCCTTAGGATACTCTGCTCAGCTGAGAGTCGACAAAGCCTCTCTAATCTGTTAGAGTTTGTAGGATTTGGGTAGATAAATCAGAAAGAGTCCTTTAGCAAAAGTAATATGCTGCTTTGGCGTCAACTACTGTGTAACGTTACTGTATAGGTACTCATTGACATGACAATGATATCATCAGTATTATCCACGACTTCGTATTTCCATTGGAAGTGGTGGCTGTTAACCTCATTTGCTTATACAACGGGGAGTGTGTATGCGGTTAAAACGTTATTACCATATAACACATGAAGATTTGTGGACATTACGATCAATTAATGCCTAATTTCTTTCTTCTTCTTCTTCTTCTTCTTCTTCTTCTTATTATTATTATTATTATTAGTATCATTATTATTATTCAGTGGCATCATTATTCAGGCAAAAAACGTCGTGTACAGGTAGCTAGCAATACCATATTCTTCATGATGGAGAGTGGTTATTAGCGCAGAGCTCGAAATAATGCCCCCGGAAACCAAGCAAATAATATGACTTTGCCCTCTTATGAGGATTACGTTGATGTATTCTGCCACCAATCAAAACAGACTGTCGGATTTGCATATACTAATCATTTCAACATTTACTTAAATAATGCGGTTGAAATTCTGATGTCACTTATCTGTTCCATTTTCAACTCGCAAATAAAATGAACATTTTCATTCTTGCTTCATATACTCGTATATTGTGCTTCCGATGCGGGAAATTGGTTAGAAGGCCCTAAGACTAATTTGGTTTCCGGAAGTAGTAGCTCATTTATCGTTATACAGAGTGCACCACGAGATGGCAAACAACTTTGTATTTAATAATTAAATTAAAAATAATAAGAATGTTATATAATCATTAATTGTTTATAATAAGCAAATGGAAGCTGTAAAGTTGTGTTTAAATATTTTATTAGTCAGATATAATATTCAATGTTTCAGAAAACACATTTCAGTGAATGAAATCTGACAAATGAAATATAATATAAAATTATAGTATTTGCAATATATTTATATTTCTTATACGTTGCCAACGCAGCTAGGCATCTATATTTAGATGATAGAACTTATAACATGTCTCTTCTGAATACCACTATTAAGAATGAGGTATCGTAAATTCCTTGATTTACGACGGAAATAGCTCCGAATTATTAATAATTTCCCCCGCCTTAGTAATTTGATTATTTTGTCTGCGTGAGATGTCTGAAGTTTAACCTAATTTGCACATTAACTCAAATCAAACCAATTTTTTTCGATATATTACATTTTCCTTTAAAATGTGCAAGATGTTCTTGGCTTTATGAAAAAAATTACTCCTGTCAAACAGCTTTTGTAAAACTCTCCGTACAGCTAAATGTATTCAATTCGTTAATAAACCATCAGTGCTACATGCTATTAAAATGAATGAAATGAAAATGGTTATAAACATTTTAAGTATCTCTTCTTTGGAAATATATCTAGCAAACTAAAAAAACGTTCTATATTTTACGATTTGTTTTCCACAAATGTATGTAGGACAACCTATCAAACTTCTTTCTTACTGTTAGTATGACAAAAACTATTTCAAATCCTAATATCTTAAAATAAATTATTTATAACCAACATATTACAAGCTGCATATTAGATGTTACAATGTGAACAAATATTAGAGAAAGTAAACATTGCAGGATTCAGACCCGATGTTGAAATTAATAAATATATGAATATGATGTGAGGGAGTGGATTCTCCAGAAGTCTCTGCATATAAGTGAAATCTCTGTATGACCATTCGCCTAAGCCAAAGCTATTGTTTTGTTTATTTTGAGGAAATTCGTATTAAAATAGTCCTCAGATTTACACTCCGATCGATTCCACTTTATTACATTTGTGAATATTACTTAATTTATATTATAAATATATAATAATATAATATTACCATATTACTTAATTGCATTTGCGAACATGAATCGTAAGTACGTTCGTCTCAAGCAGAGAGAAACCTGAAACGCATTTTCTGCAGCGCACCCTTCAGTCGATGGCTCGGTTGGCGGTAGAGACAAAGAACAACTCGGACAGTGGCTACTGGCGCTGCGGGTTCACGCTGTACTGGTCGTAGTTCATCTGCAGGCGCATGAAGGAGTCCGCGCTGGTGGGCGCCGCCGCCTCCTCCTCGGGCTCTGAGCCCGCGTCCGAGCTCTTCGGCACTGGCTTGGTGTCGGCGCGGAGGTCGACGGCGAACCGCAGCTCCTTCTTCATCGCTTCCCAAGGCGTCATCTGCGGAATCGGAAGCGTTTACACATTACAACCATAGTACTTGTTTCAAAGTTGTTGGCGTCTGTCTGGATGGCCAAGATCGTTAGGGCGGTAGTGCCGTAGCTATCTCAGGCCGAGGAATTGCGGGTTCGAGTTCCGCCTCGGGCATGGTTGTGTTTGTGTTCGTCCTTTCACACCCTATCATCACCATATCACGTCATCTTTACAGTTACCATACCGTTAAATGCAATAGTGGTCGCTAATGACTTAATGTTCATGCGAACGTAAATAACAAAAAAAGTTGTTGGTAACTATAGTTTTATTTTCTAGCGAAGAATACTTGATTTTAGACTGCCTTACTGACTTTCCTTTTATATTAATTAAAGTACACAAATCACTTTATTAGGTACTAGGTTTCATTAAGATCAGTAATAGCTGATCAGACAATAGTATTTTGTTTTGTTGCATTCGCACTTTTCTGCACATTTGAGTGTTGTCTCACTTTTAGTACTAGGTTAAGAGTTGACCAATAAACCACTTTCCCATCGCGTGGTCAGTAATATTATGTATTTCCGATGCCGCGTCGGATCTTTGCGTTATCTCTATTAACTTACTTTAACTAATTGTTAAAAGAATTTGAAATAATAGAAGAAAGTGTGATATGGATAGATTGATGATTTCGTGTTTCCGGGCGCATCAACTACTATCGTCATTAGTTCCGTAAGTGGAGGGCATGCCTTTATCACGGGAGGTGGCGGAGCTCTTCCCCCGCTGGGTAGTGAAATCCGGCCCCGACCTACGCGTCGGCTCGCAGTGTTTGCTATCTATCTAGTGTCGAAAATCCTGTCTTCGTTGGAACTCAAACCCTAGGACCTCCAGGCCAGAGGCATTAGTGTCAGCAGGTGATGCCCTATGCCACACCAGACGGTGATGTTAATGGACTGAAGACAGTTTTTTCCCTCCAGAAACCTAGTACCGAAAACCAATGGTGAAGCGCACGGATCCCAACGAACCTTCTCCTCGACGGCGATCTTGCGGCAGTTCCACAGGAACTCGAGTATGGCGACGAGGAAGGCGGCGATGCAGCCGAAGACGAGGACGAGGAAGACGCCGCCCACGTTGGTGAGGTCGAGGTCCGGGGAGTCGGAGGCGGCCGAGTCGTCCTCCTCCTGCCCCGCGCACCCGTCCGGCACGTTCTCCACCCACCAGCGGTTCTTCAGCACCTTCAGCTCGCCGGCCTGCTGCAGCTTCAGGATGGCCCAGTTGATCATCTTGCGGTACGGCGAGCCTGCGCACGCCGCACCACTCGCTCAGACAAGCTCAACCACGTGACGAATCCGGAGACGTTTGGGAGATTTTTTAGCGGCGAAGCGCTAAAGCGATCGACTGAAATATAGATCTTTTGCGCAGTTCGAGTTTCCCATCACTTTTGTGCATCTGCGCATGCGCAGAAGATAGAGATTGCAGTCGATACCTGTACGCTGTGTCGGGCAAAAACTCCCGGAAGGTAAGGGTAGATTGCAATGCACATTGTGCATTGCACATTGCACGGTCATATGCAAAGCATATTTGCACCCAGTTGACGAGAGAAAAGGACGAGGAAGGAGTGTGTTGGGAGTGCCGAGAGAAGAAGAAAAAATAGAAAAAATTACTCAAAAAATAAATTTCTAGAAACGAAGTAAAATGTGAATAAATACGACATGATGGAAGATATATTTTAAAACGACGGCTAGCAAAGCTAAAGTGAAAACTAGTATTCGACAAATGAATTATAAACGAAATAGTTATAAAACCAGTTATATAGTGAAATGCAATGATTTAATCAATATAAGAGGAGGCATTTCAATGATAATTACATAATCGAGATTTAAACATTACTTATTAAATTTTCTACGTGACTTTTGCAATTAAGGTGCTATTGCTGTTCCAAATATTTTGAATGGGTTTTGTCGAAAACTTGGTGCACAAATTCGAAAACGACCCTTTCCGTAAAAATATGCCTACGTTTACATTACTTAATAATTTAATTTAGAAGATTACTTCAAGAAGTTTCCTAGTGATGCTGTTTCATATTGAAATAGTAGAGTAAAACGAAGATTTAGGAGCCCCTTAACTTGCACTGCAATGGTTTTTAGAAGTATATTTTAATTTTCTTTTGACTGTTGAAAGTATACTTGAGAGTGCAGTTAATATATTTATGTAATGTGTGCAAATGTCAACTGAGAATTGTAGGTGAAATTTTCCCACACTAGTTTTATTAGGTAGGAACTAAGGCGCAATTCAGACGTTATGCAGCGCCCAAAATAAAAATTCGCGCAGGTTTATCATTCTAATTTTGTAGGAAATCTTCACTACTTTCAATAGCTAAATTTGATATTTCTTATGAAGTGTTACGTACATCCTGATATTGCAGTATTTCTGAAAAAACTGCGTTCTAGAAGGACTTTATTTTCTAGTTTCGGGAAATTACCTGGTGGTAAAGCTATCCCATATCCTTTGGAATCTAGCTGGCCGCCGACCTTGACCAGGTCGCAATTTTTGCGAGTTTCGTACTCGATGGAAGTGGACTCCATGAAGAAGGCGTAGTCGCCCTTTCCCTTTTTCACGCGCTCCACGCCCTCCTTGTTGTCGGATGTGAAAACGCTGGGGCGCGCCTGGTTCATCACGGTCCACATGCGCTGGTATAGGGAGTTGTTGGATTCCTGTGCGCACACAGATAAATGAGCAAATACGAAAACAGAATTAGTATTTCGAACGTCCCATGTTGGGTAATATTGGGGAATCTCCTATGTTTGTTTCTTAAAGAAACAAATGCAGAAGTTCAAAAAATATATATAATTGAAAATTGCTTTAGAATTGCTAAAGAATAATTTAGTATAAGAAACTAAAAATTATTTTTGGTTTTACAAAACAGTGTATTTTGCGTAATGAGTTGAAGAAAGGTACTTGTGACATTTTACCAAGAAAACGCCTCGATACTGCAGAACAGCGTGTCGAAAACATCTATTGTTTCATAACATCCAAAAGCTTCTGCATGTGGTGCGCCGAGTCGATAACCATGTTGCTAAGCATCTCCGGAGAGAAAACATGCTTCTTCGGATTCAGAGTACGAAAAATGCAAATTAGTGAATCGATGGAATTAGTGCGAATAACATCATTTCAGCGTGATCGTATGTAGCCTCGTCATCAGGTACTGAGGCAGTTCAGTCTGCGACGCCAGTGAGATACAGGCTGCGACAAATTTATTTAAAAGGTTTTCTAATGATATCCTTTCCACTTGATACCAAAACAGTAAAACAACTGGTACCTATGTTAAAAGAAATTGTGAAGTTGTGAATTTGTTTCATTGAAATGACTATAATAATAATTGTAATAATAATATAATAATTATAATATTAATTTATTTATTAATAACTATATCAGGTCATTAAGCCTGCGATGAAACATTTTATACACGTTAAATTTTTGCTTGCAATTTCATAGATATGAGTTGAAAGTAAGTTTGGAAAACTTCAAACCCATCCTTCATCCTATTATTGTATGAATTTATGAGTTCAACAGCAAATTTTTTGTGGGTCGTTATACATTACGAGATATTTGAACCGTAAGTTGAATTTTCTTGCACACCCAATACTTTCTTTCCATGCGTGACTCTCAGAGAAAGTATCTAACTATCTGCCTTCAAATTGAAAGAAATATAAAACGAGATTAATTTTATTTAATGAAGATAGAAAATTTGGAATGGAAAATTTCAAGTAATTTTGGTTGAGAACATTATTTGTTTATTATTGATTTATTACATTTTTACTGTGTTATTTCATACCGTTAATACTTTTGGTGGTTTCTTTTAACAGACTTCAATTTGAGCGAAAAGTTTATGAAACTTATATTTCATGACTTAAAAATATCTTTGCGTAATTCTTTGCTAAAACATACAAAACAAACGAGAGGACTAACCTAATTTTCTTTCTGAATTCGCTTACCCTGAAGAAGGCAGCAGTAGATCCAGAAGCGTAGGTTCCGTACTTGATCTTGGTCTGTTTCGCTAGGTCTTCCACATTCTTGATGGAGTCGTCCATTCGCGTCACTGTCAAGAAGGCGGCCAGGTTGGCGGTGTAGGAGGAGATCATGATGAGCGTGAAGAACCACCACATGCCGGCCACCATGCGCGTCGACACGGCCCTGTCGGAAAGCACACGCGACCTAGCAACGCCTCCCGCGGCTCCGTCATCGCTCGGGCGCTATCATTTGGCCGGCTTCGCTCTACGGGAGCCAGGGACATCACAGCACCAACAAAATAAAAAAAAAAACGTAGCGTAGCCGAATTCGGCCGAATCGGGACATCGGGTCGAAGAACCCGAAATGTTCCGAAGACGGTCGAAAGTGCACGTAGTTGGCCGAAGGGTGTCGAAACAGTTATTCTCGGGGGTGAGGGGACACACTACAGGCATGGTCTTCGTCAAAATATAGGGGCAAGGGTACGGGGTTTTGAAACGAATCTACTCACACGAGGTGCACACGTGGGATAGAGCCACTGTTCCAACTGGGAGTGACAAACTACGCGAGCGGGAGCGTCTCAGTACTACTGGGAGGAGAGAGGGTATTTACGGGCTGAGGCAATGGGAAGATCGATCGACTTTTGTTTTTCACTTCATACTTTAGCTTAGAAAAAACAGATTCAAACTTTTCCACCAACAATACTCATGCAGTTTGTGATGTCTCATTCAAAGGAAAGACACCTTTAATCGTATTGAAAAGTAGATAAATATTCCATGTATATTGTTCTTTGGACATTTATAAAGCAAGGTAAAGGCCCCTGTAGTCCATATTCCCTAGGAGAAATACAAGAAAATATGTTTATTATTGCGGCAAGGATTTGAACTTATCTACAAAATTTTTTGCATACATTAGAATTTTTGCACTTATCTGATGATGCAAATCATTTCTTTAAAAATGTACTACACTCTGAACGAAACATTAAGGCACACATTCGTGACATTAAGTTGTTTCCCACCAAAAACGTATGACGTTTCCTTTCATATTATTCAAATACACGAGATCTATCAATACGTTTTTAATATGACAAATCTCAAATAAATATAAATTAAATTCATGTGGAGACTCATACAAAACGGTACCCGCTTCTGATTTTCTCTCTAACGTGTTTTTAGATTTAATTTCCGCTTTGTTCAATGAGCTAAAAAAACAGTTGGTGTAGGGCATTTCTTTCGTGAAGCATTTGAAAATATTCGAGACACAAAAAATCCTTTCTCCCTATTTTTTCTTTGAGATGTCCTTGAAAGATTTAAATTTGAGGTAATAACTGAAATTTGCAGTGTGCTCTTTTTACAACCATCACGAACGCGAGAAATTTACCAACCACGCGAGAAATTTAGATCTAAGAAGATGTAAGCAGTCCCTCCAATTAGACTTCGTAAGAAACTGCATTGAAACGTGCCAAATAAATTTAATAACCTTCTTGAGTGAAAACGCGTACAATATTGTAAAGTATCCTGCCAAAAGTGTTCTTTTGTTTTAAAACGTGTGCCGAATTCATCCCGGAATGGCATCCAAGCCACTTCCCACCGGTTCACGCCTCATTTGGGGATGATGGCGCACTGCGAACCGCCGCGCTCAGCCAGCGAGAGGGCAGAGAAGAAGAAGAAGAAGAAGAACGCTCCAAGCAAGGGCGAGCGGCGGTGAGCGAAGCGCAGCGGGGTGCGGGGGTGGGGGAGGAGAAGAGCTGCAGCTCAGTCGGCAGGCGAGGGGGTGGCTGCTACTCGCCCGGCGGCGGCGGCGGTGGCGGCGGTGACGCTGGCGGAGCCGCCTCTGCCTCTTGAGGCGGTGCCGACCGTGCCGCCGTGCCGGCGGGGGCGGCGGCGGCGGCGGCGGCGGCGGCGGCAGCAGCAGCTGCTACGTGCTCACTGAGCTAGAAGGACCACCTGCAGCCGCGTGCACGCGCTGCCAGCTAGAAGGCGGTGGCGGCCAGACAACAAGAGCTGGACGCGGCGGCTAAAGAAGCCGGCGGCGGGCACTACTTTCGAGGACTGCGGCGGCGGGGGCTATGTACAGGGGAGGGGGCTATGTACAAGGGACTTGGCGCTCGACGCGCGCAGATTGTTAACCGACATGTCTGTCTTCATTTGCTTCTTTGGAATAGGTGTTTGGTATCCCCAGTAAAAACGTTTGGTAATTATGAGAGGTAAGTGGTGTGCGTTGTGTAGTTTGGTTTAGGTCGAGGAGACAGTATCATTTTGTAAACGATCTTATTTACTGCTAGAGCAATCTTTGGAGGTCCTGAATTTCACCAGTCAGATAAGACAAATTTAATGAAATAACACTCTCAGCAAATGTCTTCCTTCACCTAAATTATGATTCTTTTCCCTTTTGAATAATAGATATTTGAATTGGATTTTCGTTTGCCAATTTTTGAATTTTCGCTTCCTTGATTTTTAGCCCTGAAGCTGATCCTTGACCAGTGTAACAGAGGAGGAGTGTAGTTTTATTTTCATTTTGATTAATTTGACTTTTTTTACATGCTTTTGGACAGATAAAATCGGAATTAAGTGATATCAGTGCATATTAGAAGTATTGTGAGATCGGTATTGTGTCAAAACTATAGTAAAAAGAGAGTAATAAAAGAAGAGACATTTGAGTAAAATGCTAGCAAAATTGAAACGGAGTGTTCTATACTAAATTATATCAGCTGCTTGTTTTTTCTTAGTCATCATGTAACAGATTGAAGGACACTTAGGAAGGTAGTGGCTAATGACGTTATCAATGTGATGAGTGTGAAGCAAATGAAGTATAACGGTCGTTACAGAATATTTTAAATACAATTTTAAATGTATTAAAATATTTAAATATGTTCGATTGAAATGTGATTTGCGATAAAATGGATTTGCGAAGAAAGCCTTCTGTGATGAGAGTTACTGTGAATCAGTTTTTGAGTGGAATTATTTATTAGTAATGAGGTATTTGGCTGTTTAGACTGTTAACTGCGCGGTACAGAAATGTGAAATAGGGGAAAATGAGTGAATTACATATTTTGAATGTTTCATATCAATAGATGAATGTCTGGGAATCAATTTCTATGTTGTTTAGGTGTCCAAATTGAAAGTAATTCATATTAATACAACACTATAAATAATATTTCCTTAAAATTTTTCTATTTCACAGCAATATTTTAAATACTCGTAATAGATAAATAAACAACCTCAGTCTTCCACAATGGCTGCTGACAAAATGGTTCCTCGCCGGGCACGAAAGGTCTGATGTGGAGGAAGAACCTATGTTAGTGCCTGGCGCTTCATTGGCTTCGTTCTATTGTCATTTTAGTAAGCAAACAGTTGAGTCCAGCCCTCGGGAGGGCGTAGCGGAGACAGGAGCCAATGGAAGCGCGTTGTCCAGCCGTGAGGCATCAGCCGTGACGTCTTTGGAACCGCTTACCTGCTCATATTTGTTTAACTCTGAACAAACTGTGAAGTCTGCTCTCTTCAAACCTCTTATACGTAGATTGTAAGACGAAATTTTCCGTCATTCTAATAACATTGTAGACGCAAAGGCCCCGTTTAACGTTCCGAGATGATGATTACAAAAATATTTTGCAATTCGGAAACAATGCCTTCACGTTCGTTAGCATAAAACCACTTCGTAAATAAAAATAACTATTATTTTTTTTAATATTCGGAAACAATATTTTATAAACTATGTCTTAACATTTCTCTTCGAGAAACGAAAGCATTAACTTTGATTTCAAACTTCACTTCAGAATTTAGAAATACTTGATTGGCAGACGAGCTCTTAAGAATGAAGAGCAAAACATAACTTTTTTATTTTAAAATTGAATAATTTTTATTTTTGCTTATTCTAGTTTATACGTAGAATGAATTAAGTTATGCTTCAATTTTTTTTCAAAGGTCTGTCCGTTCGTCTGTCTGTCAACAAACTAGTGCTAAAATCGTACAAACGATATTCCCTCAAATCGATTTGACTAAACTAAAAGCCCTTATAATTTAAAATGAATATTTCATTTTTTTCAGGTACGTTCAATTTTGGCCCTATGACTCTTAAAATATTCTTCATATTGTTTCTTTAAATAATTTGCTCGAGAAGAGCAATGTGTACTGCTAAATTTGTACAATTTTCTTTAAAACATTTGAATTTTCGAAAATAGCAGTTTTCAACAGTTTTCGACAATAGCAGAAAAAACATACTAGAGATTTGTTGAAATGATTTGTTTACGGGTATTGACTGTTAGAATATTATGCCAGGATCCAGGTGAATATAAATTAAGTTGAATGAATGGTGGAATGCAGACATCCTGAAATAGAAATACAAGTAGGAATAGAAATACAGAAGGCTTTCTAATTTTTCCTTCCTTGGTACTTAGTACTAAAAATCCTCATAAGCGTTCACTGACAGCACAAAAACATTAAATTTCACTTTGAGACATCAAACATTTAACATTAATCATCCATATTTAAAAATACATGCTAAATAATGAATAAATTTTAATAAATTAATTATATGAACATCAAAGATAGCCAATAGAATAGACAAGAAGAAAAGATGTAGTAGAATAATTAAAGAGTCAACAATAAACTGCGTAATATTTAATATTCTCTCGAGATGTGCTTGTTAGTGAAACGGAAGGTGCATCGGAGAGGTTAGGATATGACTGGATATGGATTCTAAATGGCCCAATCTTGGAATTTCGATGCTAAAAAACTATTTATAACTACTCATTATTTTGAAGTTATCGGTAGTAATAATGTAAATACATTTGTAATCAACAAATTAAGTTAACAACGTGCTAGCGATTCATTCTATTACTTATTCACTCCTGTTTCACTCGTTCACTCTGCTTCTCACTCGCACTCTCATTTGCACCCTTATACTCACAGGCTTTTACTTGCTCTCTGTTATTCTCTCACTTTCATAAGCACACTCTCATTCGCAAACTCCCACTCACCATCTCACTTGAAGCAAATAGACAAGCTTTAAATATCACACAATCAGGGAGGTAATTATTGAGAGTCACGAGAATATTTAAAATTTATTTTTGTTACTGTATCAACTGTACTGTATCAAGCATATAAAATATCTTGTATGAATGAATTCGCGCAAATATAAGTAATTAATTCCTCTTATTATTCCAGCAATAATGGTAAACATCCACTTTATATATTATTATTATTCATATAATTTGCACAGAGTTTTGAGATTGAGCCATTTCCTGGAGCCGCGGGAGGTGCGTGACGTGGTGGGGGAGGGGGGCACAGTGCGGCTCGGCCTGCTCACCGGGGCGCGACCTCCGATCCCTGCTGCATGATCGAGCCGCAGTTGTGCCACACGGAGTTGCTCATGGAGAGGGAGTTAACGAGAACACGGGTGGCGGGCGCGGGCGGGGCGCTGGAGGGGCCCTGGGCGGGGCCGCAGGTGCGCTTCACGTGCCACTCCTCCGGAGACACCCTGCAAGAGACAAGAGAGCGG
>BOPP01000013.1:10530871-10573336 GCA_017312745.1 Gryllus bimaculatus | reverse complement strand
GGCGGGACTTGTGGGAGACCGGACGGGCGGCGGGTCGCTTCATAGGCGACTCGTCTGTCTGTGCGGCACCGAATTCGCTACAACGGCCGTAGCTCTGTAAACCTTATTTTCCCGGAATTGGAATTTGACAGTTCTTGGAAGCGAGCCGCCAAGTCCCCCGCGGGGGTTCTCAAGCCGCGCTGGAGAATTTCTGAAGAGGGCGACGGTGACAAAGACGTTCTCGTCCGCCTTGTTGCGCTTGTATTAAGTTTTTTACTGGTTATTTTTTTAAAAGCACCTAGAGTGTTCAATATTGATATAATTTTTCCGGTTGAGTAAAAAGCCACGAGTTTTTCTATTGCAAATGTAAATAGCAAAAATCATTTTAGAATATTTTAATTTATTTTAAAAAATTCTGAATGTTCCATATTTTTGTGTTGAATATATAAAAAAATGCCGTATTTCTTTATCAGAAGATTTTTGTAGGTGGTTACTGAAAGTTAGAAATAATAGTAGAGAATCACGGAGCAGTAGACAGTTGATACGGAAAAAGGACATTAAACATAAGAAAAGACAAACAGGAACAGAGGAAGATAGATCAAGAGAATCTAAGTGATTGGAAAAAAGAGACAGGAAGAGGAAAGAGCCAGAAAGACAGAGACAGAAAAGAGACAAGTCGGTCGAAGAGAATCGCGCTACTTACCTGGGCAGTATGTCGCAGCCTTGGCCCATAAGGGAGCCTAGGGAGAACCAGAGGCAGTTGACCATGTTGAAGTTGTTCTCCAGTTCTTCGGGGTCTTTGTCGCATGGATGCCCGCTGTCCCATTCGTGGGGGTTGCTTCTGCAAGAGGCGCGCTACGCTACGCTTCTACGGGCCTTCTACGACGTCTCTACATCTAGAACTACCACAAGGTTACTGAAATATCTCGACGTTACTTTGCACTCTGGCTACTTAGTTTTTACGTTACATTATCATTACAGTTATTAAAGTTACACTATAATTCAGAGAGCGTGCGGTGAGCACGCAGCACACTTGTCTACGATACAATAAGCAGCGCATTTTAACACCAATTTGGCTGCTACCTACTACATTATTCTGTTATGCGTG
This sequence comes from Gryllus bimaculatus, assembly GCA_017312745.1. Taxonomy (NCBI): domain Eukaryota; kingdom Metazoa; phylum Arthropoda; class Insecta; order Orthoptera; family Gryllidae; genus Gryllus; species Gryllus bimaculatus. The sequence goes on along the minus strand of BOPP01000013.1, from coordinate 10,572,249 downwards.
ATCTACTTCTAACCTACTCTGATGCGGTGCACCGCCCCAGTCTAAGGTGCATGGGTCAGCGCGAAGCCTGCCCGCCGCTGCATTTTGCCCACAGAGAATCGAATTGAACCGGGTCATATTGTCCGGGTCATATCTTATTTAACAGGATCCGTTAAGAGTGCTTCATTTAGTTTAGCCCACTTATTGACTAATAATATCTGAGCTTTGCGAGGAGGGTAGTTTGAAATAAAAGATGGAACTAGTTTTATTTAGATTTATGAGAGAGATTTATGAACTTTAGTGTGTGGCAAATGTTTGACGGACTATCGATGTCATGGAGAAAAGCATAAACGTCGGTTTCATGTTGTAGATGTATACCACCCATACTTTACTTGTGTCTTTACATCGTTCAAATCTTGCGAATGCTTTCGTTTTTGATTAGTAGTCATGTTTGACGTTTCTATAGAAATATTACGTAGCATTTGTTTATTCTTTCAAAACCGCCACAAAGCAAACGAAATTTTTGTGTAATAACCAATCTTTGTACAATATTATTAATATTAATACGAGTGTTATTTTAAGAATATTTGCTTAAGTTCGAAGAAAGTACACAGTTTTGTGGTAATTTTGTGAGTTAAAATAATTTCTTATCCCGCCAATAATACCAATAAACTTGATATGATTAAATTATTCGTTCAGTAAATGTGTAATATTTTATTGCAACATGGCATTAGAGAAATATGGCAAATCATTTTGAAAATGAATTGTTTAGAGTTTCTCCAGAGAAATGATATAGACAGGGTTATTGCCATATTGCTCTAATGATTCTTTTTTAAAATGGTTACTCTTAGTATTGCGGTATGTAACTGCTCAAATTATTAATTTTTGCGAAAAATTATTAGCCAACTAAGATCCCATTAAGAGCAAGGGTCTTTGGCAGGGAATGCTGAATGAAGTGATATGAAAATGAAGAGTGAAAGGACTGGGATGAGGATGGTGGGAGGTGATCGTGGTATTTTTATACCATCCGAACATTCGCCTTATGACCGAAGGAAACCGAAGGTCCGAAGGGAAAATATATTTCTCTCTATTGTGTCAATCGCCTAGGGTGTTTCGCGCGCTCTGCTCACTGCCTGCGTCTCTCTTCGCGGCGGCGTCGCCCTCGCGCCGAGCGCGGTCGTTCCGCAACAGGATAGGGACACCACGGGGGGCGTTGGGCCAGACGCCCAGCCAATTAATGGCGCCACAAATTAACGTCGCTCTCTTCGCCGGGACCGGTTCCCGTTCCGGGTCATCTCGGAGATCGCCTGCTCGACCTTGAGTTGGGGGCGACGGCGGTGGCGACGCTGGCGGTAAGGTGCAATCAGACGCACCGAACGGACTTGGAATTAATGAGCTGGCAATGGCCCGAAGAGCGTAGCCCCTTCGGCTCGGCGCCGGATGAGTGCAGCTCAGAACCAGCACTGCCGATGGCTCTGCGGCGACTCCGACTGAGAGATCCTAGGGTTCGATTTCCGACGGTGGCGGATTTTCGTTAATGGCTACAGAGCCAAGTCGAATTCAGCGGCCGGCTACTTTGAATGGTAGTAAATACACTTACATGGACTACACTACCACACGTATCGGGAGCCAAGCCTAGAGTTTACAGCTTGTTCCGATTTACACAGTGCCATGCTGGAGAGAAACCTGGAGGGGAAAACACGTAAGACGTGAAGGTCGGCACCGGATCTGGCCATCCAGCGGGGAAGGAATCCACTCCAAGGATGAAATATTCATTTCACTAACGAGATTAATAACCGTAGCAGTGGACGTGGCTGGAAACATCAATTAGTCAATCAATTCTCTTCGGTGGTGTGTAGAATGGATTTGAAACATTGAGTTGTCAATGGGCAGTACGTAGACTATATCCTTTGATTTTGACGGTGTGTAGAGTAACTTACAGTTCCCTTCGATTCATAGTTCTTTCAATTGGATGGTATGTGGAATTACCAAATTGACAATGATCGGTAGAATATCCTTTCAATTGGGCGGTGCGTAGAATGTCTAGGAATTAATGTGTTCGCAATGATCGGTAGTCTGAGCCCTTCAATTGGGCGGTGTGTAAATAGTGTTTTGTTCGGTCATAATGGTTGTCCGCGTGGAGTAACTCCTGCAAGTAAATAGTTACTATAAAAATGCCGAAGGTTTGAATGTCATTGTAACGGAAACGTATGTATGACTTCATGTCAAAAAATTCTAAATGGAGCTACTTACAGAAGCGCGTATGCGTGCAGACAGCAACCTGCTTATTTGCATTGCTATGCCCTACATTTGCATTCGTTGAATGCAAGTTTTTGCATCATTCCATTTCATATGCGTCATTTCTGACACAGGATCAAAACATTACCGCCAGTAAGGTATGGACTTTCAAATCATTTAATATTTGTGAGTTTTTTTTGTCGATCGCTTTTTACATGCATCAATATTGAGTACTAATTGAAAAAATAAAATATTTATATTCAATTTATTAATTACATTAATACGAATAATTATTACATTAATATTTTTATGTCATACACATGAAGTCATTGAAATCTTTTGGCTTTAATTGAAGTAATAATACAAAGCTAATACAAGCTGCCTATCTGGATGGTCAGGAAGTTAGAGGATACATGTACTTATTACCTCTGATGGAAGGGTTACATGTAGAGTGATGCACTGGTATATGTGTCCCTTGTATTTTGGGAGTGGGTTATGACACGAAGAACATCGTTTTCTCCGCAGAAATCTGAGGAGATCACAAGTGCGTTAGCACCTTGTTTTGTCTATGGCTTATGGAAAATCCAAGTGAAAGATGAATGGCAACTGGTTCCGACAGGAAAATCCTTAATAACTTAAAAGTTCTCAGCTTATGTATGCTTATGAGAAATACATTTTTTTAACATATATTAATTTCGAATGGTACCACAAATATTACGCTGTTCTTTCCTACATGGAAAGATGGATACATCGGACAAAGTTATATAATAATAGGGTTACAAAAACTGCTTTTCTTTCAGCTGGATAAAAATCGCGCATTTTAATAACTAACTTTTAGACTCAATAATTTTTGATTTCCATTAAAACGAATAATTTGTATCTCGTATTAAGGCGGCCCCACACATTCTGTATTTGGTGAGTAGTAGCAACCGCTCGTCGAGTACAACTCGGATGGGTTGTTTGGTATTTGCGGAGCGACAAACATTCGCTGCTAGCCCTGCCCACCGCGAGTCGGTCTTTTGGACGCATCAAAAAGAAGCGAACGTTCGCTCGGGAGCATACCAGTTGCTCGTGATTGGGCGAGCAGGAGCTCGCTGTTCGGCTAAGGTATGGATGTGCATTGATTGATTTATTGATTAGTGATTCTGGGTGCGTCAACTGATAAGGTTCTTATTCCCGTAAGTGTAGTGCACTTTTTCGTCGGGAGGTGGCGATGATCTTGCCCCGCTGTATGGCGAAATCCTACGCCGACCTATCCATGGCTACGGGGTTTTCCCCAACCAGCGCGGACCAATATCTCTCACCAGCGAGGCACCGCTTCAGCCGGGACAAGCTCTAAGCTCCCGACCGGTCTCTCGGCATGTGTGGTAGTGTAGTGAATATATGTGTGTGAGAGGAGAGGGTAGGGCAAGGAAGGGGAAGTAAAGATCGTGCGCGGTCCATGTTTCGTTTGTTAGGGCGCTGCTCCGGCATTCGCCTAGTTTACTCGGAGAATCCACAGAAAACTACCGATCAGAGCAGCCGGTCACTGAGAATTCTCCACCAGCCAACGGCTGAATTCGATTTATTTATGTAGCTAGTGTCGAAAATCTTGCTACCGTCGGGACTCGAACCTAGAACTTCCCGGTCAGAGGCACTACAGTGACATCAGTTGATGTCCTGAGCCACCTCACTCAGTCCAGCTATCATCACTTCACATCGTAATCGCAGGTTGGCAGAATTCCAGATGAGTGGTGTGAGCAAGAGACTACTTACTTAAAATGGAATTTGTTTTTTATGTACATGGTTGGAAAGTTATAAAACTTGATAATGATTTCGTAAATAAATACATCATTTTTTCCTTTATAAAGCAATCCAAGGCACTTGATTCAAGAAGAGTGATTTAGTGAAACTATTATTAAAAATTCATTTGTCAGCATTAATTCAAAATTGACGGATATGGTACGCAGAAACTTTTCTAATTTGCACTAATACCTGTAGTTACTCTAACCGCACAGATTTCATTGCTAGTCGTTCAGAAAAATGCAAAACTGTCTTCCTTCCCGCTTACGGGCCGGTTTCCATAAGTATGTGAAATAACTCTTAGTCGCAGGAGCTACAGTTCGTCGCAAATAAGTATGAATGGATTTACGAGAAGCAACGATATTTCCTTGGAAACCTCTTACCAAAGCATTCAGAATTGTCTGAAGCCAAGAATATGAATGCTAAGTCTGCTTATTTTCCCACAAGCTAGTATAAGTAGCTTATCCTGTACCCCTTAGGCTGATCAAGGAGCTCCAAAAAGGAAGAAAGAAACTAGAAAACGAAAAATGAAATAAAATGAAAACAAAAAATAAAAACAACTGTAGAGATAGACGCAAAATGAATGTCCCGCAATGGATAAACGTTCGCTACAACGACACTAGACGCCGTATTTTCCGACAATCATCTTACTTTAGCTAGTGTCCTGTGGCTAATACCAACATTAACAGGATGGAGTTGGGAATGATCATTATATCACAAATTAAAACTTTACTCAAACCGTCTGGCTAATGTGTCAATTAACTGCATTCTTGTAACAGCCATATTTCGGACTTAAAGCTGACCATATCCATGCTAGATACTAGTATTGTAGATTTGACGTCGTGTAAATTGTCAAGTGGGAAAAACTGATTACTTTGACCATGTGATATGACGGAGTTTGTACTAAATTTCGAAGTACCTAAGCGAATTGTCACATTTGAAATTGGTGAGTAATTTGATGGATGTGTCATTAATGACGTAAATGGCGATGGATTAGATGGCGATATGAGAGGCAGATGAAACGAATAAACCGCGAGAAGAACCTGTCGCGAACCTGTTTGACCAGCCAGTTGATGGGCTGATATTTGAACTCCGATTCTAGGAGGTGGCAATCTACCCTCCCCCACTGCTAACCGCTAGGCTCGTCGTCCCCTTGCAGTCTTTTATTAGCGTCTTAAGAAAATCGTTCCAGGTCCCATCCACTTTCAAGGGAAACCCGCACACCTGGCTTGCCCCGGTTGTAAATAATTCGCCACCGCTTTGTTCCCACAGGTTGTTCCCCTATAGAAACAACGTGGCGGCAACGGCTTTACCAGGTTTGTAAAGCTTGCAATGACTTGTTACTAGTCAACCAGTTTTGCATGCCTTGATTGAGAGTGGTTGGGGCTTCTGTCTTTTTGCTCCAGTGCCGTGAGTGCTATTGCCTCTTCATTCAACCTCCCGCTAATAGGTTCTTTCATTGAAAGAAGTCTCCGGCGGCTATAGATAAACCGACAATCCAGGCTTGCATGTGTTACTTCAGGGTGAATGGGACACTTCTATGTTTCCTAGCGTCTCATGAGGAGTCCCACGCCCTGTGTACTTAGCACTTCGAGCGGTGCTACCATTTGAGTGTCTCTCCCCCTAAGCATGTTGTTTCATTGCGGGAACAATGCGGCGGCGATTTCTTGCCAATCGACACAAATCAGGCATGCAAGTCGTGCTTGCAAGTGAATTAGCGGTTTGAGTGTTTCCTTAAGGGCCTCGCGCATTGTCGCCACTTCAGTCTCTCTCTCCCTAATCAGGTTGTTCCGTTACGGGAACAACGCAGCGGAGACATCTAGACACCCGGCACAAGCCAGGCTTGCAAGTCGCATTTGAGAGTTACTTGAGTGTTTCCCTAAGCACCCAGTGCGGGTCCGCCCCTTGAGTCTCCCTCCCTCCAACTCGTGTCACGGCGCGTGGGCGGGGCGTGGGCGGGGCGGGTGCGGCGCCGCGGGGGCGACATGCAGCGGGCGAGCGCGCCCCGCGCTGACGTCACCGAAGCGTTGCTGCGTGCTAACTACTGCGCGGCGCCGCTGCGCGCTGCCTCCGGGGGCCCGTATGTACAGGGGGCGGGCGCTGCGCCCTCTACCTCGCCAGCACGAACAGCAGCAGCGACACGCCCAGGTACGCCGTCGCCATGTAGATCCACACGTCGATGGAGAACGGTTCCAGGAACGAGAAGAGGTTCGTCTCCGCCTTCTCCGCCTTTTTGTACAGGATGCTGATTCCTGCGGGAAAGACAACGCCCTGACGCGTGTTCCACTGCACAAAAGTGATATGTTAGTGAAACAAGTATGTGTGGTGATATAGGTAATATAGGTATATTAATATATACTTACACGAGAAAGTCTGTGCCATTGTGTAGCACATAAGTTTATATTGGGTATGTTAACTGACGGCTGTTGGCACAATGTTAAAGTAATTTTAACAAAAAATGTTTTAATTATTAGGACATCTTTCATGATAGAGGGCCATATGAAGTGTGAGGGTTAGTATTGCTAATATTACACACAATTCTCACCTAGATTCATGAAGGGCATAGTAAAGTCCACGGCTTCCTCACGGACATACGTAATGGTCAGATCACAGATGGCTAGATCTGCCCGCTGTAAACATATCCTTATGTTTTTATTATGCATTTATATGGAAACTTTACTTGTATATCTCCCAAAATTTGTTATAGATATATATTTATTACAATCAAATGTTATAGTATTAAAAGTAAAACATCTAAATGTTCTAGAGTATTTCAATGAAAATCACGAAATTTTTTACCTACTCTGTCTAGATTATTAAATATATCACAGATATTGCATTGTGAGTAACGAACCGTTTCACCTTGAACAGAAGGCAAGGCTGCTTTGTAGGCAAACTATGACACAAAAATAATCTAATACGTTAATTTAATAAGTCAAAGAAATATACAATTAATTTTTGTGTGACGGCAAGAGCAATGACTGAACTTTGCTTACAGATATAGAATGCTTAGGAAAGAAATACACGTTGAGAAATAGGGGAAAATACAGAGGACAAAGCGTAGGAAGAGGGAGAAGAGGAAGAAATGTAAGAACAGGAAGGGGAGGATTGGGAAGAGATGGGAGGAAAAGAGAAAAAACTATTAAGAAGATAAAAAATCGTAACAAGTGGAAGATGAAGAACATGAGGAGGAGGAAGGCAAGGAGAATGAAGGGAGGAAGTCGAAGAACATGAGGAGGAAGAAAAAGAAAATTAGAAGAACATGAGAAGGAGGAAGAAAAAAATGAGGGGGCGGAAGAAGAAAACACTGAGGAGGAGAGGGAAGAAGAAAACAACAATGAGGAGGAGGAAGAAGAAGAGATGAAAAGGAGGAGGAGGAGGATAAAGAAGATCATTAATGAGGAGAGGAGAGGAGAGGCGAGGCACTGCCCCCTTTCAGTGTCAGAGCGCGCAAAGTGGCTCGTCGGCGCGCCTCACCCTCTCGAGCAGCTCGCCGAGCAGGCCGGTCCACTTCTGCGTCTTGGGGTTGAAGGAGCCGTACTCCGAGTCGGGCACGAGGCGGAACTCGAAGGTCATGTTGAGGATGCGCGCGATGGCGGCGATGAGGTCGAGGCTGTAGCCCTCGAACTGGTCGTTGCCGCGCGCCGTCGGGTCGCGGGGCTCCTTGAAGCGCAGGAAGGCGCCGCCCTGCGCCCCCGCGGACGAGAAAGACAGTTACTCCGGCGCACCGGCTTTCGCTCGTTTTGCGCAGCGTTACGAACCACGTGACCACGGCACGGGCACTTAATTTGAAAAGCCAGACCAGGCGCTGGCCGCCATCTTGCATGGAGAGCAAATAGTGTTGATAATCATTTTGAAACTGGTACAAAGTGACCATTTTTAACAACTATTCCACTCGTGAAATTAAACTAATAGTATTTGAATATACGTACAAAATGCCCCAATCAGGGCGATGTATCTAAAAAAGTATATCGCTTTTTCTATCGGATTTTTCTTACCACTTCTCCCTTCTGGCCAATCATAAACTGTGACTCATCTATCTCAGCAGGCGGTATACATCGATCGTTATGTTGATGCGTTTTTGCCATTCCTACACACGTGGCGCACGCGCTCTCTAACGGACGGCTTTATGACTAGGGGTTGGGATTGCACGGGGATAGGAGTATTTTTCCTGCTAATGATAGATCCTCAGTATCGTGGACTATCCGAAAACTAAATTTTGATAATAAATGGACAAATGGAGAATGTTGGTTTTATAGTTGGGCCCTAAGATTCCATCTTAATGATGTCATATCTAAGTAATGTGTCTGAGTTAATTACTATCACATATATTCAATTCAATACACATATTCACTTATGTGACAATACAAGTTATATAAATATTTTATGGATATCAACAAAGATGCTACTAAACGTAAGAAACATAATTTATTTAATATTGATGTTCAATAAATTGTGCACTGCAGTACATTTTACTCCTTGTATACTTACTTAAGTGTCACAATTTCCTAGTATCTAATTACTTGCACACTTTAATACATAATAAATTACAACATGCTTCTTTGTATTTATAAAATGAAATTCAACTATTTTCTGAGTTCGATGGGGAGGGTGAATTTGTAGGTATTTATTGCGCCTGGGCGCGTAACCTCTATAGCCATTCGTTCTGTAAGTCTAGTGCAAGTTATATCCACAGAGGTGGCATTTTACCTATCCTGAAACGTTTCGGCGCCATAAGTCATATTGCGGGGTTTTCTCTCTCTAGGAATCTCCCCCAGCTCCGGCCCAGAAGAACTAGCTCTCTGTTCTCAACTAGACTCCGGGACGTGTGTAGTAGAGCTTGGTAAGTCAAGTGTGTATAAGGGCGGTGAGAGGCCAGGGATAAAGAAGGAGAGATTTCCGTGGCTCATCTGTTAGCGTGCTGTGCCGGCATTCACATTGTAAGAAACAACAAAAAACTTCCAGTGAGAACAGCTGACTGCTATAGCGGATGAAACCGATCCAGCGGAAGCGGAATAGTGCCAAAAATCTCCTTCGACTCTGGATTGGAAACCTAGGCCATCCCTGTCAACGATGAAGTTGCCGCGGAGCAGTCGCAGCCTGTCCGAATCGGCCAAGGCCGCCGCCCTTTACGAAAACCTTGGGTCGCGTGCGCAGCCGAGCACTCACAATGCGCGAGGAGACGATGATGAGCTTGCTCTGCAGCGACTCGGTGATCTGCGAGTCGAGGTCCTGCGAGGAGCGGGTGGTGTAGTAGCCGCCCAACTCCCACTTGCCCGTCTCGTTGAAGCCCTCCTTGGACAGCTCGACCACCTGCAGCGAGAAGTCCTTGCGGCGGCCGTGGCTGTCCACTCGCAGAGTGCCAGTGGTGCCCAGCTTCTCAGTCTGCAACAGCAGCAACACGTAGGGATTTTTTAACAAACTGCACATTCTATTAAGGGCAAGGGCATTCTGCTCACACAGGGAATTATTAATCCTTCTTTCATGAATTAATAGGATGATGATGACCAACATGAGACGTCAGCGCGCGGCGTGGTGTAACGGTTTGCGTATCGGACTGTTATATCCAAGTTGGCGTGTTCAAACCCGATCGACGCCGTGGAATTTGATGGCGAAAACATCCTTCGTATGCCTTCCTTCGGAGGGGAAGTAAAGCCGGCTGTCCCATGTTAGTAGATTTACTTGCATGCTTTAAAAGATCCTCAAGCCTAAATGACGCCTCTGAGCTAAATTCAAATCGCCCTAGAAATACCTCTGCTAGTTGGTGAATGGAGCGTAGCGAAATTTGTGTAGTCAGACGAAAGAGCAGGCCTGGTGGCCCGAGTCTCGCTACGTAAAATAAGTCTTCAATTCAATGATGAAGGATGAAGGGCCGATCACAAATACATCCATGTTCGAGGCGGGATTCGAACCCGCGGTCCTTCGACCCGAGATCGCCACGATACTACTGCTTTAGCGATCTCGGCTCTCCGGTCGACTTACACATGCTTACTCAACGATAAAGAAGTCCATCTCAAGTATTCTCTAAACGGTTCAAGATATTAAGATAAACTTTTCACCAAACGATGAAGGATACAGGAACACATCAGTTGTAAATATTATCGTTTTGATAGCTTCTTTTAAAGATATTGAGATAACTTGTGTTTTTAAGGGATACAAATTCACCAATACTACATATGTTGGTATTTTATGAATATTTAGCAATACAAAAGTGTATGAAATCCGACGTAATACGGATATACTCGGAAGTTTGTGGCTCCGCGCCGTGGCCCATCGCAAGGCTTAGAGCAGCGCCGGGACTTAGCGATCACATAGGTAGAATTTCCCTGTCAAGATGTGTCCTGGTGAAGTCATCCTATGATACAATTATTCGTTATATTGAGCACTTTTCATCCAAAAGAATCAATCGATGTGTCAAAGAAATCACCGTTATGTTCTCATTGGTATTCATCGTTCATAGATAGGCAGATTAAAAAGACTTTGAAGAGAAACCTATTAGTATTATGAGTAGTAGGGTCTTGTAAAATGCTCTCCATCCACAGTAAACATTCTGTCGCTGCTTTTTGATTTCTAACCTTACAAGAATAGAACGTAACCGCACACCAAAAATCGGCGATTTGTCATAAGAAAAATCTTATTACCAGCACTAAACGAAAAAGAAGTTCTCGAAGCGAAACAAATAGCCCTATTAACGAAAAAGTATATTAATCTTGGGCCTATAAAGAAAATTACTTCTCTTTTTTTCATACTTAGTGTAGTCAGAATCCATGTTTTGTGGGTCCTTAATTCTGAAAAATCGATTGACGGCAAAACTGTTTGTTAGCGGTCATTGATAGCGCCTAAACGTTCTGACGATTTTCTCTAAAATTGATATTCCGTCCTTCTGGCTCTAGACGTCGTGGAGTAAGCATCGTGTCGCTCCGCTTATCGCTGTGCTTCGGTGCTCCGCTCAAAGTTTTTAGTGCAAGTACAAACGGGCGTATCTTCATTTTTCTACCGGTCTTGTTTTTAGTTGAACGGGATGGATTGTTGCGCGTAACGAAATATTTTATTGCTCAGTCAAAGACTAGTGGTGTAGCGAAAGCTGTATGTACGCAACACCCCGATTTTGGGTGTCAATGGTGTTAGCAGCCCACGTTCTAAATGGTGACACGCCTGATCGGTTCACAGTAACGAATGGAGGTGTGCTCCCATTCTCACAACTACAGATGAAAGATATTCATCCTCAGGGGCAATTTCTCACAATATCACAATCGCCCCTTTTGAAGCCGGATGGAGAAACGGAAAGGACACCGACCGACCTTCAGTCAGCAAGCTCTAGCGATGCTGATGTTAACAGGGATGGTGTCGCCCCCCAACAATCAGTCAACAGTCAGTCCGCGTAATCCACCACGCAAAGGGACTCTCCTGCAATCACAAATCTTTGACTCATGGGCAAGAGCACGGTGCACGATATCATTAAGAGATTTGAGAAAGTAGACAGAATTGTATCTAAACCGCAACAAGGACAACGTAAGAAGATTCGCGAAAGAGAGTAGCGTACAATTTTGAGGGAAGTGCGAGAAAATTCGAAGAATTTGGAAATATAATACTACTTCATATAATGCCAAACTTTTTCAGAAATGCGCACTGCAAAAAATCTTAATATATTATATCCATCAGAGCCCACATACCTCCCAAATATACTACCTGACATTCTGGATATAATTATTATGCAAAATTTAAACCTACCGATTTACCAAAATAAGAAAAAAACATTAGATTCTGACCACAATCTAGTAATAAGTTCATTCAGAGAAGAACGTCAGTCACATCAAAACGAAAAAAGTAAATGTGGAAAAAGTAATTTAGGGCACGTATAGGAACATTCTAACTAATAAATGTCAGTATTCGAAGAGTCTAAAAACACCATTAGAAATAGAAAATTACATTAGCTTCCCCGAAAACGTAATAAAAAATGGTATCAAAAGTTCTTCTAATAAAGTCAGGAATTTCACCAAACATTACAGTCCGCTTCCAAAGCCACTACTAAATTTAATTAAAGAGAAACATAAACTTCGTAAGATTCACGCAATAGAACTTTGAAACGAAAATTAAAAAGTCATCGTTGTGGAGTCCGTGCGCGCAGGGTCATTGGTGGGGATGTCTGGTAGTAAACATTTGCACCTTTTAGAGCTAAACCATTGTTATTTGCTGAATTATAATAGTAGGGCGCTTTCAAAGGGAGAACCCCATTGAAACCTGTCGCGAACCTTTTTGTCAACCAAAATCCCTCGTAGTTTGCTCGAGGTTTGAACTCCGATTCCAGCGCGAAGGGCGAGAGGTGTACCTCTATACCGCGTAGAGAGCGTAGGTTTCCGCCGGAGTCAGTATGTACTTAGTTGTCAGGGAGACGCTGCGTCCAAAGCATAGGTGCCATCGTTTCGGCCGCCATTATGCGACCTTCCTCAGGGCGTAATGCATTACACACCCTGAGCAAGGCCGCAGAATGGCGGCCGAAACGTCAGCACCTGTGCTTTGGACGCGGCGTCTCCCGGACAGCCAAGAACATACTCCATTCCACGAATCGCCCGGTAAGGGAATTACACAAACAAGGTGAAGGGTCACTTACCCCCATCATGTAACTGGACAGCAACAGGCCGGGGCTGTAGCGCCGCAAGGGGAGGCGGCACTCCGCCGGCTCCGCCGACAGCAGCTGCTCCGAGTTGCTGGCGTTCAGCTTCACCAGCGAGTGGTGGTAGAAGAGCGCGGCATCGTACATCAACGCCGTCTCCGTCTGTGACCCGGCACGGGAGTCATTTAAGCAGTTATCAACTCACAGAACTAATCAGATAAGAATCAGAATAGTTTGATCTTTCGAACTGGTGCATCGTGGACAACAAGGATGGGAAGCCTGAAAACAAATCTAATCAGTAAGTGAAGAGTTAATCGCATAAGAAAATCTTCGCTGGTAGTCTGGTCGAACGATCGTTAGATTTAAACACCTTGCTAAAAAACTATTAATAATAATTTCTAATTACATTTTATCTGGTGTTAAACTGACAGTAAATAAAATCACTGCACTGTATAAATAAGAGAAACCATCATGAAAATTGCGTTGTGTACGTAAGATTTATTACATGATCTGCAATACGTTCTGATTGAAGTTTTTGGTTAAGTACTCTTGTTCCCCGACTTTTGTAAGGAACATACGATAAGTTCTCTAAAACATTGGCTTATTTCTTATACTTCACTTAAGTTAATAGTTCCTATTTTCTTGATTTTAATTTATTTCGGATAGAACACGTTTTTTCAATTGTGGTAAACTTACGTTTTGACATGTTTAAGCCATCTATTAACTAAGGTTTAGTTCAACCCTTAAAAGACGTAGGGGAAGGACACAATCTTACCCGAACAGAACGGGCGGTCAGAGGGAAGCGCCGGCCGCGCATCATCAGCTCTGACTGGTCCCACATAGTGATGGCGTCCCTGATGGTGTTCTCGTTGGGGTCGAGCAGGCGCACCGCGGTGATGTTCGCTCCGGTCTGCCGAAATTCTGTCAGGTCCATCGTATGGGCATCCTACAAAAACGCGCAACGTCAAGCACAGGTAAACGTAATGCTTTGGATACTTGAAATTTGCGTTTCTTGGATACAGTTGATATCTCATTTTTATGATAAATAAATGGTCAGAATTTAAAATAGAATTAAGAGAAATAGAAGAGGTCGTGGAAAGAATGTGCTATCTCAGGAATTATCAAAATTGATTTAACAGATACCAGCAATTTTCAGTTATAAAATTGTCAACTCATGGAGTTTCAGTACTCTGGTTTGGTCAGAACTGGTCCAAATCTGAATTTAAAACTAGTTATTTACTTTGATCCGCTAGCAGTATCAAAAGTTGAGGGCTATATTTTCAAAACTAATAAAGAATGATATAACATGTTTTTGTTATGACCTCTTCAATAGTTAACACCTTCACTCCCAGATCCAAATTGATTTGTTTCAATGAAATTTTTTATGATTTTTCATGACACATTACTAACGCACAATCAAATGGAATCGTGTTGTAGTTTTATTTGTGGCAATAGAAATATATGGATGATAAAATGTAAGAATGTACTAACATTACCATTTAAAATATTTCATGCATCACTTAAATATTTACTTCCATCCAGTTTTCGACTATCTTAGCAACAACTACGACAAACTCTATCTTATCACATTACAAACATACTATCTATATTACTAATTTCTAATGAGCACAGAAATTGAAAGAAAATTATGCAGTATCTAGCCATGTGAAAAGTGTCTATGGTTTCGTTATATACCTAGGAACTCGGAAAACATCAAAAAACAATTAAATATATTTGGATTTGTTTGAAAATGAAAACATTTGATTGTGTATTTCGCCTAATCTTATAATGCGCTTACCAACTGAATTTAAATTGTCAGTGCATCACTGCTTATTACACAATTGACGTCATGCGACAGCAAGGCTCTGAGGAAGAGGTCACCTGCCATTAAATGTTTGTTATTCACATGTTGCGTTATGGAAAAGCAACTTTTGTATATTAATTGTATGTAAAGAACTGTTGCATGTTATTGTAGAATTAGTCCAGTTTGTTTTTGTTAAAATATTTAATTTATTGCAGTGTTATGCTAGAGAATTTTATTTGTTATCCATTATGCGTGCTACTATTTGGAAATCATTTTAGATGTTTTTCGGCAGCATTTGCCACTGCCGGTCACTAGCTTTATATAAATGTATTAAATTCTTCCACGAAGTATTAATTCGTCACACGAAAAGAACATCATCTATAAGTGGTGCAGAATATCTTGCATCACTGGAGAATTTAATACTGCGCAATTCCTCACTAGCGATTTTACAAGTGAAAAGTTTGGCACATTAAAATTCGTGCAGACTTACCAGGTTGGTGAGGAAGAAGCTGTGGTACACGTCCATCATCCCCAGTTCGCGCGTCTGCCGCAGAAGCTCTACTGTGCGCTGCGGCGAGCAGTCCAGCACCACGCGCATCTCGGCGTTGTGCTTCATTTTCTTCAGCGTGGGCCTGCAGCATAGACGCCGATAGTGAGGCACTTACTTATTTGAGGGAAAATGTTTCACTGTCATTCTACCCATCCTCTGAAAACTGTGACCTTAATGGTCACAGTGTTTTTATTACAATTTTGGTATTGTTCCAGTCGCTGCCGTACTGTTTTCATTAGAGAATTGGTACGGCTTTATTGTAGAGTATGCCATTACAATTCAGTGTCGTCGTTGTCGAATGTTATCTATTAAGACTACTATGTTATCTTATGTCTATCTTATGCTATCTTATGCTATCTTATGTCTACTATCTACTATGTTATCTACTAAGTCTTTGCTGTTGAGTAACTCTGTGTTGTTGAGTAAGTCTTTGTTGTTGAGCACGTACGTCTACAGTAGATTGCGTTTATTATTGTTTACTCCTGGAGTCTAGTACGTCTTTCGTGTAGTAAACGTAAGTTTCGCTTATTTTAAACATTCTTTGCCATCTTTGTGGCATTATGACCTGTCGTCGCCCTCAGGGTCCATTTTGCGGAGCATGATGGGCAGCTGTGAAGGATCTCGCGCCTGCAGAACGCCCTGCAGTCTCGATAGCGCCTCATCGTCCTCGTACAGCACCGTGTAGGAGCGCCACTCCAGCGCACGTACCACGTCCGCCAGGGCCTGCAATTACGGATGAAGAGTTGCCTTGAAATAATAAAATATACAAATCGATTCCACATTTTGAAACTAACTAATCGATTAACCAACGTCTTTGGGGGACATACTGAGATAAATGAAAAATAAAATAAAAGACATAGTCTGAATTTACACACAGAATTTTCAAACCCCTCAACTAAAACGAGCTTAAATTCGGGAGCATTGCTCTCTGACATCCCTACGCCGTTTTACATTATAAATAAAGAAACTTGTATAGATAGTAAAGTAAATATCACACATTTTACTTTCTCGCTACCGCGGTAGAAGGAAAGCTATATGATACTGCGCGAAAAATCGGCGATTTTTCGACAGAGAAAACTCTAATAGAGAGCCCTGGAAATGAAAATGTGGACAAATTCAGATCATAAATTTAGGAAAAATTCCTCTAACATGTAGGGTAGCCAGAATTCATGTTTTGTGGGTCCTTGATGCTGCAAAATAGATTGGCGGCAAAACGTCTGTCCGTCTGTCTTCGAACAACGCTAGAGGCTAATTTTCCGATTTTCTCCAAAATTGATATTTTCCAATCGATATGATCGATGTCCTTGGCCCCTTCGATTTTAAACCGATATTTTAATTGTAAGAGGTATTTTACATGAAGCCCCTGGGACATTATCAAAATTTACAAAAAAATAGGTCCATCGTTTTTGATTTAATTTTGTTGTTGAATAGTGTAAAAGACGTTTTAGAGAATGATGAATCTCATGATCATTGAAAACTCATATTTTTTGAAACTTGCAATAATTCGAAATATTTTCGGCGGTTTCGGGCAACTAAAATATGGAAGATTTTTCTTATTATAATATGTTCTTTAGAGATAGATTTTAAAATAAGGTCACGTACAATTAAAAAATTATATTTTTTCGTAATTTTGTGTGAAATATAGGCAATTTTTAATTTTTTTCAATTTTTTTCCCGAGAACGACTTCATCATTTTTGATAAAAAATATTGGATAGTCTGAAGGGCGATTTAAAAAATGGAGCAGGTCTCATATTGGTGAAAAACCCGGATTTTGCAAAACTTGAAAAAATTCAAAATTTTTGTGACATCTTCCTATAACAACATTTATGAAGATGCAATTTTTTTTCTTAATGTAAGGTGTTTATCAAAAATAGATCTTCAAAGAAGATCATGTTGACTTTTTTTAAAATATGAGGATTTTTGTGTAATTTGGCGACAAAGTGGGATGTTACGAAAGTTAGAATTTGTATATTCTTTCAAATTTTATTATTATTATTATTATTATTATATTTATATAATTTCATTTTAAGTTAAGCCTCTCTTAATTGTGTTAGCTGTAAAAAAAGGTTGTTTCGCTTTACTTAATAAGATGGGGAATGAAGAGTAATGCATGTAAAAGAGAGTTTTTTGGATAAATATAAAAATATTATATTTAATTATTATATTTTCTATCCATTTTCATGTTCTTGCTAGCGGTATCAACAACGCTAATTGTCAAAATGTGAATTCCATATGAATTAACGGTTGTTCTTGCTTGTTGTAACCCGTTGTTGTAACGACGCACTGATAACAGAAGGCGATAAAGACGACTGCCTTTCCTACACGTTAATATGAACTAATGCTTTTAAGTTTTTGGAAAATATCACAGTGTTTAATAATTACTATTATACATATTTCGATCTATTTGCAATTTTTGCTCTCCGCTATCCGCTATTAACTTTAAATTATTTTACTTTCTTGCATTCTGCTTACACAGAATATTGTAAGACTAAAGAACTCATTGGATATGTTCGTGAATACACTGCGTACTTTATACAATATATTGAATGTCAGAAACACATTTTCATTTAAAGTTTTGAATAAAAAATCTATTGATTGAAAATATTTAATTTTTGCATCAAATGTTCTACGATTTCAAATGAGTTTTACAAGAAATGACGACTGAGATGTGTTAAGTCGAAGAGCAATTGTGATACATATAGTATTAAATAAGCATTACTAAAGGCCAGAAATTACGTGCTTTTTTAGCGCCATTAGTTTATTGTCGGAACTCGCTCATCGACACTTCCCAATTGGGAAAGCTGGCTCGGCCTGCCACCACTTCCTAGTTGATGAATTATACGCATCAATGAAACGGATAGATGCTGCATTCAGTATATTTTGAAAATTAATGTGTGATAATGACAGATATAAATTAACAAAGTTGAGATATTTTGTAACGCAAAATTCTTGGATCAAGAAAATTTAATAATACTGTAGTACTCGTAGCTACAAACTTGTTAGAAACAAATGTGGAAATCACTGTAAACCATGGTTTAGGCAAATCACGTGCCCCAATTGAGGTATCGCTTGACGCTCTCAATCCACGTTTGGCAAGCATGGCTCCTCACTTAGAATGTTTTTTTTAAATCTCTCAATATTACAATCCAGTACGTTAATACTCGGGAATACATTTTCTCTACTAGTCTTCACAATCTTTCGGCCATTTTCAAATACATCCATTGTCTCAACACCTCAGAAGCAGATAAAAGGGAATGTTTGTTTGTTTGTTTGTTTGTTTGTTGGTTGGTTGGTTGGTTGGTTCTTACGTAATGCGCTGCCATACCGTTCATATGATTGCGATAAAACTTGGTCAACTTACTGCTTATACTTCCAGGAAGAATATAGGCATCGTACGATGGGAATGCCTGCCACATAGACGCGCGTTGATGATTATTATATGCTGACTCTAGCTCCCTGATTAGGGTGTAATACATGGATATTGAAACGAGGGGCATTTCCCATAAACCATTAAGGTTTCAAGGTCATCTGTGAAACAATTCACACATCTCATCGACTCCTCGCACCCCGCCTTCAGACCGCGGAGGAATCAGACACCTCAGACAGGGTCTCAAGGCCAGAAAGTGGATCTATTCTTAACAAAAATTAAAACTTTAACAGTATGTAACAGGTTGATTTTCCTTTGTCAATTCTCCCTAATTTAAAAAAGCTCCAACGTTTAAGGAATTACGGAAAATATTTAAGCTCTTATTGTTGAGATGCATTTTTAATATTCAATGAAATTTCTCTGTTAAGCTTAGTATGTTTTATGGACTAATTTTATAAGAAATGTGGAAAATATGTGGACTTTTATTCAAATATATACCAGAACCCAAAATATGCAAAAATATGGAAAATAAAAGTAGAATTTTTCAACTGTACACAGTATGAAACATATTGATTATGCAAACTTGTATCGATAATAGATTATTTAGTAAATATGTATTTACATAGAAATCCGTTTCCTGATTATCACTATTTACTAATTGGTTTCAGAATAGAATCCTACATATACAGGTGTCAGACTTAATTTTAATTCTAAACATCTGATGTCTCGTAAATTTGGGATTACCTACGGGTTTATTGACCGGACAATACTTTTATTCGAGGCAAGACTTCATCAAGATTATTAAAACAACATTGAACCATACTTCTGATGAATGGTAAACAATTTGAAAACATTGTAATGTTTGTAGAAACTCACTTAAGACAACGTACTTCATCTCATTCGTGGGATAAAAGTAAAATTGGTTACAGCTCAAAGATGTGTCTCAAATTTGTTTGCCTTACATAACAAACTTAACGAGTAATTTGAAAAAAGGAAAAAAGACTTGTAGTCCTACACAATGGCAAACACTCTCTGTACTAGTTAATTTTCTAATTTTTCGGTCTGGGCTAGCGTCACTGTCTTGCTCCATCCTCGAGCCAACTGCCATCTATCGCCGCCCAAAATACATTTTTTGAAATTTTCTCATATTTTTGGTTTCGTAATGAAAGTTGGGAAACATTACTGTTAGAATGTTAATGAAGAGTAATGATTCGTCGTATATGGAAATTTTCTTTGAAAAATCTAAAACATTCTTAACAACAAATCGTTTAACATCAAGTGTAAATGTGAAATTTGAAGCTCTTTTGAGTTTTCGAAAACAATTCATTGGATGTCATTTGAAACACTTCCACTCACAAACGCAATAATGTATACAAATCGCTGAAACTGTGCGTATTAACGGCGAGAGAGATTTTAAAAAATGCATTTGTGTATTTAAAAAAAACAAGAAATATAAGAATACCGCAAAATTACTTTTAAACCATTTTAAACAGTACAATTAGCACTTTACGTACGAAAAGGTTAAACAAAAACTTGGAGGCGTTTTTGAAAGAAGTGGCGTTTAAGCGTTTCTGAAAATGTGGAAATTTGAGCTCGTTTACACATTTTTTTTGAGTTTTTGAGACGTAATTTATGAAGCGCATGTATTTGTAAATACAATAATGTAATAAAATGCACGCTCCTAATACAAATTGTATGGACTTGAGAGACTAGTATGAAAATTACATTTTAATAATTTTTGAAAAAACCAAAGAATAGAGCAAAATGACGTTCAAGTCAACTAATAGAGACCATTAAGCATTATCCCCACCACAAGTTTAAAGAAAAAATTTGGAGCCTTTTTTGAGGAAATCTTGTGTTTGTTACTTTTTAAAATTCCACAACTTTCAGGGAATATTGCGCAAAAATGATTAAAAAGTTAAAAAATGTATATTACCTGAATAAAATAACTAATAATTGAATTATGCCTTATTTTACGTGGCGAGACTCAGGCCATTAGGCCTGCTCTTCCGTCTGACCACGCAAATTTCGCTACGCTCCTTTCATCAACTACCGGAGAAAGGAGGTATCTTGGGCGAGAAACAGGCGACTTGAATTTAGCTCAGAGGCGTCATTTAGGCTTGAGGATCTTTTACATGCAAGTAAATCTACGAACATGGGACAGCCGGCTTTACTTCCCCTCCGAAGGAAGGCGTACGAAGGATTTTTTCGCCCACGGCTTCGATCGGGTTTGAACCCGCCAACTTGGGTACAACAGTCCAGTACGCTAACCGTTACACCATCGCCGCCGCCATAATAATGGACAACAAGTTTCATTTGAAGGAAAATTACCAACTTCAATTATATATAATTGCAGGAAGGCGCCGGAATAAATGCAAACGTTTGACATTTTCTAAAATTCTGAGGTAATCTTGAAAATTAGAACAATGCCACTTTTATAAGTATATTTTACTCTATTATTATAATAAATTTTAAGAAAAAAATAGGAGCCGTTTTGAGAAAATTTTTAAAATGTTGCAGGGGCTTATTGTAAAGTACCCCAAGTTTTAAAGAACGTTTTTTATAATCACGTAACTTTGGCTCGAGCCAGATGGACAGGAGTTTCTTCAATTTTCAAAATCCTATGCATGGTTTAGGCGGTAGTGGTGGTCACAGACGGACAGACGGACGTTTAGAAAACCGTATTTTCTGTAACAGGTGACACCAAAACGTGAATTTCCGTTTAATTTCGAAATCGATTTTCTGCAGCATTATATAACTTTCTCCATACTATCGCAAAACACGTGAGTGATGACGCAATTTTGACTTCAGGTTCGGATTCAGCTCGTCAACATAGGTAGAGAAACATGTGTCAAGTCTTTAGACCTGCCACCAACCACCTAAAATCAAAATACTGGAGGTTGGTGGCGCAATTATGGTTTCGGATTTGGATTCAGCGTGTCATAGAGAAACATGTGTCAAGTCTTTGGGTCGACACCTTTTATTTTTGTGTGCGCTTGTGTAATCGACCAAAATAAATGCCCTCGTAGCTATCAACTCTGAAAAATGAAACAAAGAATTTGAAAATTGCAACAAGAAGACGGGAATATGTGAGAACGATTTGTCTTTATTCCTTTCCTTGAGAAACTGTCACTGCATCTACTAAGGACGGCCACTGGGCAGCATCTCCGATAAATAAGCGTCGGGCTCCTTCATTCAAGCGCCACTGATTGTGGGAAAGGGTGTACTTGCGTCACAGCTGCTGGCGCCGGCAGCCGCAAGACATTAAAAATATTAACTTTCGAGTGGCGCTTCCGAGTTGCCTAACGTAAAGGCTGCCATTTCTGTGTCCTGTTGGGGTGGTGCGGAAGCGCGTCTTTGCCACTCGAAGAGGGAATTCGCTACTAGCAGCACCACTGCCCTGCGTGTGAAAATATCGCTATTTAAACAAAATCATTGATAGCCGAATTGGCATACGCTACCGAATAGCTGCGTGTGAACGAGCTCTAATAGTGCGGGTCGGCTGAACGCCTTAGGGTGGCTCAGAAACTTAAATAATATCTCTGCAGTGCCTCTCTCCGGGATGTTGTCGGGTTCGAGTCCCAACGATGGCAGGTTTTTTCCACTCTACCTACATAGGTAGGTACTGTTCAACCGGTATCTGGAGGAGAATTCTAGCGGCCGGCTGCTCTGATCGATTGTTTTCAGTGGTTTCTCTGATCAATGCCAGGCGAATGCCGGAGCAGTGCTCTAACACACGACGCGGGCCGCATGTGAACCTTCCTCCCTCTTATTTGGCCTATTCCTCCACCCTTACTTACACACATACACTTACTCGTTCATGTTCTACACAACTACATATATCGAGTGCCCAGTCGGGAGCTTAGAGCTTCTCCCGGCTGCTCCGCTGGTGGGTGATACTTCGGTAAGGAAAACCCCGCAAACCGACGTGTAAGTTAGCAGCTGATATCACCATCCTGCTAGTTGCCTCACATGATATAAAATGATAAAAACATGCATTACCGGACGAATGACCCCAGCAGTTGACCGGAAGCTCGAAATAATCAGTGTCTGAGCGCTGGCCTGCATCCGCTAGAGGAGGAGTACTCACGATGGCGAGCATGTCAGCGTCGGGGTAGAGGTTGACGGTGTGCATGCCGGGCGGCAGCGGGGCCTGGCGCGTCGTCACCAAGTGCGGGATCTCCAAGCTCTTCGCCACGGACGCCACGGTGGCCGCCAGCGCCGGCTGCTGCGGCCCGAAGAAGGCCACGGCGCCCTGCGCCGCCAGCGCGCACGCTGCGCACGCGCAATGCACACGTTACTTTCATTTGTTTGTCGATGGAAATATTAACAATAGAAAGGGAGCTAGTCTATTGTTTTTAGAGACGGACGGGATAAAACAGGTGGAGAGAAAACCTGTTGTACTTTTGGATACCGACTAAAAAGATCGTTTGATCTCCAATGTTAGGAAAAGTGTTGGTTCTCAAATAACACTGAAAAAGTCTGCCATTTTTGTGTAATCACGTTTAACTTGCTCGGCGACGGTACATATACTGGCGCTCGATCTGGTAATACTGATATCACCAGTATTTCAATTATCCCCTCTTGATAAACTCGATAAACTCTGTTAAATTGTGATTCATATTTATATTCGTTATTGTATTAACTTTCTTTCGTCGAGCTCTGTGTTCGTTACCGCTGTGCAATTATGTTTTTGAACTGTTATAGGCTCTTCGGGACAGGTTGTTCCAGACAAAACTGTTTCCAGTATCTGCTGATCATCGGTCATAAATAAAATGTCTGTTTTAATCCGTAGAGATGAATTGAGAAATTTGAAAAGCAGATTGTGATACATGAGAAGCACACCCCTCACGCTCAAGATTGGACATACTAATCTCGCGACCATTTCTTGGGACATTACTGCCTCCGCAAGTCAGATTGAACAAGCTCATTTTGTATTTTAAGACGTAATTTATGTTTACCCCTACGAGCATTGTCGTACATGTTTGACTTGGAATTTTCCTTGAATGTGCACTCATGACAAGTTTGGCAAGCAATGTAACAAGTAACATTCTTTGACGTTCGTTTATTTTGTTGCATTGTTTGAGTCCGAATTATCCATCGTGGATAAAGAAATAGTACTGGAATAGTAGTAAAGATGAAAAATGGAACATTATGTTTACACAATTTGTAATCTTACTTTCTAAGCAGATTAGAAAGCTAACATTAAGTAGATTTCCAGTGTTACATAAGCTTAAGAATGTTGTGGTACATTTTTCACACGTATTTACAATATTTCTTTTGAAAGTATCAGCAGGAACATTAAATTGATATACAAGTTCATAAATACTACATAAGAAAATGCACAGTATTAAGCAAATAATATAATGAAACACATTCTTTTTTCTTAGCAAGTCAGGTATTCATCATTTCTTTCTACGTTGGAGGGAAGAGTCTTAAAAATGTAGTGCTCTATTTCTATAAACGAGCGTACAGTTTTATGTGAGAAAATGTGCCCTAGAATGAAGGAAAAACTAAAAAATGAATAATGTTGGATAGATATTTTGAAATTTGTATCAAAACTGCCTCCAGATAAATTCATTTGCACCTTACTTGAGAATCACGTTTTTTAAAATTTATTTTAAGTCGTGAGAACCACATTGTTCACCTGACGTCGAATTAAAAGTATATGATTTTCCTTTTCTTATAACGGATTCTTTGATCGTGGGGAATTCACTCTTTTTGACATTCTTAAATGAGACATTGAGCTGTACCCCCCATTTTACATTATCTTCGGGTCTCATGGTTAGTTGCAAATGTAAACATACAAAAAATAAAGCCTTCTTATTTCACATTAGCAAATGCGTCATTATTAAAAATTAATTTTGATTATTATTCTTGTCAGTCTAATTATGAACATCCTTTTTGTAATATTTTCACATAATTTTAAAAGTTGCGACCCTCATATGAAATATCCTGATCATGTTTATGTTTGCACTAAATTATACACGAAATTTAATTACACCGTATTTCGCTGTTCATTATCAGATTAATACGATTTTCGGAGGCATTTTAATAATACGAATTTACATTTGACATGAAACAAAGCGTAGTTTAATGTATATTTCAGTCCTTTCTGAAACGTCCATTTAACGATCCTTTTACCCCCGTTAACAACGAGGTACATTATATATTCATAGAGAACTCTGTGAAGCGGGACGGTATTAAAGCTCTATGTTAATGTGAATCGAACGCTTGTGACATTGCGGCTGATCGGGCGAGGCCATTGCATGCGCGTTGCGGTTCTCTCTTGTGTAATGAAGTGTGGAAAATCGCGTCTACTCCTGGTTGTTCACTTTGGAGAGGTTTCTACGTAGTCGGCATGTTGTGGTGTACCATAGCAACCACA
This sequence comes from Gryllus bimaculatus, assembly GCA_017312745.1. Classification (NCBI taxonomy): domain Eukaryota; kingdom Metazoa; phylum Arthropoda; class Insecta; order Orthoptera; family Gryllidae; genus Gryllus; species Gryllus bimaculatus. The sequence continues at coordinate 10,547,526 of BOPP01000013.1, read as the reverse complement.
AATTTTTTTCGTCACGACAAGGCAAACATTAATATTTCGGCGTTTTGAACTGTAATTCCAGAAACGCAATGGATTGGGCGGAATATATTATAGTCATTTAATCTTAAATGCACCATTGACGTATTCCAGGGCTTCATTATAAAAGAATGTACCAAAGTGATGTGTTTGAGAGCGACTAGAGATATAATTATTCTTCAAATCATGTGGTTTTTAAAGAATTCAAAATGAACATTTCATTTACTGTTTAACGTTATCGATGAAAAAAATGCTGCTGTACTTTTAATGAAACTACGTGATAAGGTTTTTAAGACTGAGGTTTCGTGATATTTGTACAAATGATCGGATTTCAGGAGGTAATCGCTATTTTGCAGATTGCAGCGGTTCAACTCTCAACATATTTGTGTTAAAAAATATTATTTTAATATTGTCTTGTTTTCTACATAATCTAAGGAATAAAATATGCAACTTATCTCCAGGAAACCAAAGCCTGTGTATAATTGTTTTGTAGCAACCAACAGGGAATTTTGTAAGAATACAATACAGTTTGGCTTGAAATATTATTTCATTCAAAATTCCATTTAAAAAATGTTATTTTTTCTGCACATTCATTTGTTACAATGGGAAAGGACGCTAGTTCTATCAATAAAAGTATTAGAAGTGGAATGAGGGAATTTAGTTTTCTTAATGAAAATATCTACCGATCATCAGGAAATAAATTTCAGAATATAATAAATGGAAATGACGATCAGGTGGCCGAGATTGCTAAGGTAGTAATACCTTAGCGGTCTCAGACTAGACGACCGCAGGTTCTTGTCCCGTCTCGAGCATGGGTGCATTTGTATGTATGTGTGTGCCATCCTTTCACCCCTCGTCATTTCATCTTTCATACCCTCAGGGCTAACAACCCTAAATGTTGATCCCCAGATAAAGTTTCATGCACCTCAACCGAGATAATGTAAATGTAGGCTGCATGCACGCGTGGTCCAAGTCGGCCTATTCATGAACAAAAAAGGAAATAAATGCAATGGACTCTTAACTCAAACAAATTTATTTGGAATAATTATAATTGTTAAGTCTCCAAACTAAAGATAACTATTAGTGTATTCTATATACAAAAACGACATAAAACACAGGTATAGAACCTTATAGTTTCCAGTTAATGTTTAGAAACAGTTAAGTGTTAGTTATCAGTTTTCGCACTGTTAGGAGATATGAATAATAATATTCTATTTCGTTGATTGACATACCTTTTTGACTTAGTTGGAAACTGCCGATTCCAGTAACATCTTCAAGATGTGCTTGAAACTCGTAGACATGTAAGTTGTTGAACATGGATACTGCGTAGTTGAATACTATATCTTGGTGCAGCCCATCGTTCTTTTCGTAGAAAAGCACTACAAGAGAACATACACAAAATTATCACATCATTAATAATACAAATTATAATAGAAATAACTAGTGTATCTAACTATTTTTCACTCGGCCACAGTAGTAAGGGGACTACCACACGTGGCGGTACCATCGCCGTTGGATCGTCTTCAAACCGGCTGGGAGAGGTGGTTTTTCAAGGGAAACCGGCTTAGGTGACCCAGGGCGTCATATGCTGTCATTGCAGTTCCTTCGACCGTGAGGTTCTAGGGTTCGGGACCTGACAGTTGCAGGATTGCTAAACAGCTAGGTCGAGTTCATCCACTGCCTGAAGACAAACTTCTAGCGGCCGGCTGAACTCATTTGTAGTTTTCTGTGGTTTCTACGATCAACACCAGGCGAATTCCGGAGCAGTACCGTAACAAAGTGGCCACGGACCACGCACGATGTTTCCTTGCACCTTTTTACACCCATAGGCAACAAGCTACCACACATGCACATCCCTATTACACTATTACAAATACAGGGAGACGAGGCCGCAGTTTGGAGCTTGTCCCGTCTGGGGTCGGTGCTCCGGTGTTGGGAGTGGTTGAGCAAATATCTGTCCGTGTAAATGGCTGTCTGTGTGTCTGGCAGAGTACTCGTATGTGTTTGTGCGTGTATGTGTCTGTCCGAGTGTGTTTTCTCCTGTATGTGTTTATCAGTCTGTGTCTGTCAGTATGTGCGCATGTGTGTCTGTCAGTCGTTGTGTCTGTCAGTCGTTGTGTCTGCCAATCGTTGTGTCTGTTAATCGTTGTGTCTGTCAGTCTTTGTGTTTGTTAGTTTTTGTGTCTGTCCGTCTGTGTGTCTGTCCGTCTGTGTGTCTGTCCGTCTGTGTGTCTGTCCGTCTGTCCGTCCGAATGTCTGTCCGTCTGTGTGTCTGTCCGTCGATGTTTGTCCGTGAGTGTGCCTCTCCGTCTGTGTGCCTCTCCGTCTGTGTGTCTGGCCGTCTGACTTTTTTATCCGTCTATCAGTTCATCTCTCAGTCCGTCTGCCTCTCTGTCCATCTGATTTTTTTCACCTTCGTTTCGTTACATAAGTTAACACAAGCAAAATTGTATTTTCATTTTATAAGTCTTCAAAGTATACAAATCTACAAACAGAAGATAGAGATGCTGATATTACAGGTGAATCAGTGCAAACAATATTAGTAAATGGTCAATTATGCTATCTTACTTTCCATTTTTTTTCACATAAAAAATAAAAACCAATTCAAACAATATATTCAATATAATTCAATAAAACATACAAATGATTTGAATATTTAAATTTTGTTGGAAATAACTATAACCCAGCAGTATCATGTCTCAAGGAAATCAACCTGAAAAGCCATCAAACCCCTAAAACAAGAGGTTGATCTAACAAAGGTTACATCGTCTTCTTTCAACTCACTCTCTAATATGACAGAAATACAATCAGGTCTAAAAATGAATAAAAATCCCAGTCCCGGGACAGACAACATACCTACACAACGGCTTAGAAAGTTACCATTCACAGGATTTGAATACTTATTGAATTGAATACAATAGATATCGAAAAGGTATTCAACAAATACACACTAGATATCGAATAAGCTTATGATATAATTTGGAAGCACCGCATCGTAAAAATGCATTCAATTATATATAATTTTTTAAGTAACAGATATATTCAAGTGCGAGTTCAAGACCATCTTTCAGAACACAAAGCGATTCAAAACGGAGTTCCATACGGATCCTCATAAGTGTTTCCCTATTTATTATAACCATATGATTTCAACCTTATTCAAACCAATTTAAATACGAGGTTTTGCAGATGATATCACACTTTTAGGTATTTGAAGAACAATGTCAATGATTGAAGTTCTCCAAGAAACAAAGTTGTAAGCTTCTGTAATACATTAGGATTCAAATTGTCGTTAACCAAATCAATGTACATGATGTTGGCAAAAACGTCTACAGCAATCTGTGCACCAAAACTCGACCTAGGAAGCAAAGAACTAAAACAGTGTAAAGAAATGAAAATCCTGGGTCTTATTTTTATACCAAATTATCATGGAAACCATACATAAGAAAACTAGTCATTCAGTGCAAGCAACGTATCAACACCATGAAAGATTTAAGCTCGAAAATTTAGGGAGCTAACCAAGACATCCTAATGAACACAATCAGATAATTTATTTGAGCGAAAATTGACTATGTCAGTCTATGCTTTTGGTTCTGTCATAAACTCCATCTTGAGTTTAACAGATTGTATACAAACAACACTAATACGATCAGCAATAGGAGCCTTCCGCAGAAGCCCAATACTGAGAATTCCAGCAGAAGGTTACGAATGACCATTATTGTTAAGAAGAGAACTCCTAACTCTTAAAAATGCTTCATCAACCATCTGTCTTAGAAATAATCCTATGCACCTTGAGCAAATATCAATATCAAATTATCTTCAAGAGCACTTCAATAACCTACCAAAAGCTTTACTATACAGTATAAGTACTATCAATAACGATTTGTCACTGAGAGAGAATGTCTCTTGGAGAGAATGGACTTGCCACGACAAATCCACCCAGTTCGACCATGGGAGGAACTCAAATTTATAATTGATGACCACATTCTGAGTAAAACGTATGACGAAAACAACACTCCTAACATTGTGTACAAAAGCTTATTCAGAGAATTATCGCATAATTACATAAGCTAACCCACATATATGCAGGGAGATCAGTGATAGATGGAACAAAATGTTGCACCATCATCTTTGAAGACCAAGAACTTCTCTTCAAATTCCCATATTCGTTTTTAATATTTTCCTGTGAAGCCGTCGCTACAGATAAAGCCGTAGATCTAATCATCACTTTGGAACTAAACAGAGCCATAACTTTTATTGATTTTCAAATCAACTTTAGATGCATTAAAGAACCATGGGAACAAAAATTCAAGAATACAATTAATAAAAGAAAACTACATGTGATGGAACGCAGTACCAAAATAAGTCTTGACATGGGTCCCGGCCTACCAAGGGATATTAGGAAATGAAAAAGCAGACTCAGCGGCAAGAAAAGCGCTTTCTCAAGGAACCAATTGTACAAAAGAGCCGATTACTGTAGACGAACAAAAGGGCTATAAATCAATGCATCTGGCAAAAATTGAACAATATCTGGGAAAACTCAAGGTCAAAAACACACTTGATCCATAACAATGTCTGAGAGCATCAACCATGTATCAAGAACAGGAAGATTGCATGTATATTCACCAGACTAAGAATAGGTCACTCCAACTTGACACACTCAATCTCATGTCAAAAACATCAGTGAACAGATGCCCTAAATGTGCAACTGCAATCTCTATTTTCCACATATTAACAGAATGTAATGATTACCAATGTGAAAGAACTGGATTGCCTGAGAACATCAAGAACTGTTTGGACGACATTAAAAGTGTGTACGATGTTATGAACTTTTTAAAACTAAATGGTATGCTAAAGTCTATTTAAGAAATGGTAGTAAATCTTTTATCAAGTTTAATATATCAAGAAGTAAACTGTATATTACATTATAATAAAACTATCTCTATATAAGTAATTATATTGTAAAATACAAATGTAATATGTAACAGTAAAATGTAACTAATGACGCTAATGACCCTGCAGTCGATGCAACTATAAATAATTGAAAACAAAATTCAGTGATATTTCGATATATAGAAACGCACAAGTAATATTGGTTTTGCATTCTGATTTGGTAAGGATTTTGTTCATTCTTGTTTGTAATGTCAAAATGAATGTAAACAAAAATTTAACTTGGTGGAGAATTTCACTTTATCAAATCCTTATTCGACGGGACTACATTGAAATTGTAATTGTTCCTGTATTAATTACGGAATTAGGGCGTCACGAAGCGTCACCGCAAATTTCTTCCCTTTTTTTTCATTCAGATTATTATTTGATTAATTTTTCCAGGCACGTCAAATGCTACGGCATTTAGACCTGTTAATATAGTTAATATTATATCGGGAGATGGCGGTATTCCTCCGCTGCTGCAAGGCAAGATCCAGCACCGATCGATGCGCCACCTTGCGGGAGATTTCCCCCTCCAGTGATCTCCCCAGCAGGGCAGCGCCCCGGCCGAGACAAGGTCAAGGCACTCTATTGGTTTCCTGACATGCGTAGTAGTGTAAGTGTGCATAAGGGGATGCAAGGTAGGGGATGGAAAGCTTGCGCCCAGTCCGTGACCCGTTTGTTAGTGTACTGCTCCGGCCTTCGCCTGGTCTCGATCGGAGAAACGGAGAACTACCGAACAGAGCCGACGATCGTTATAATTCTCCTCCAGAAGACTACATAATTTGATGTAGCTACATAGCTAGAGTGGAAAATCTTCCACCGTCGTTACTCAAATCGCAGCAAGGTCAGCATCGCTGCAAAGACAACGTCAGTTCTGACTGTGAGCTGAACTCAGTCGGTCGTTGTATTAACAATACCGAAAATATTAACTGAGAACTTCAGGGAGTGTCTTGAAAGATCTCGTGCAAACTTTTTATCTTATGTAAATATTATTTTCCCTCACAAATTTTCTATTTCTCTATCTTTCTAACGTGTGTAGTGGCTAGAACTATTTTATAATTTGTTCGTCCGTGATGCATTTCGTTGATAATAACTTTGAAATAAATTATCTTTAACTACATTTTCAAAACAATATTGGAATATTTTAATCAATGGTTTGTAGTCAACGTCACAGTAATTTGAGATTTTCACAACACACAATATAATTTTCTTTATCTTTTATAGCTTCAGAAATAATTTACGTATCATTGAAAACGTATCGTTTCACTGCTTCTTTTGTTGTGCGAAGGGGGAAAGGTGCTATACACGGAAGGATATTACTTTATATTAATTTTTGGAGAAGCCCAGATTTGAAGAATATTATTAATTTTGACGACATCAAAAGGATAACACAGCACAACAAAAGCATTATATTAAACTTATTATTAAAAGACGTCTACTCACGAGATAGTAATTGGAAGTGATGGAACTATATATGAACTTGAAAAATAAATTTGAAACTTCGTATTAATTTTATATATAATTAATCTGAAGACAATGAAGTTGTATTATTTTCTGTTTTAAAGTTTCTGAATTTGCAGACTCGCGTTCTTCCGCTCTTCCTTTAAAAACAAGCGCAAAATTGGCACAGCTGCTGAATTCTATGTGAAGCAAGTCATTTAATAATTTTTCTTTTCTATTCACGTTTTTATTAAATTTTGATCAATTTCCATTTTAATATATTATTTTTGAAATTAGAAATAACTACTTTTATTTGCAATGAGAATTCGTTCTAAATGGTTGCAGTATATTCCTTTTAAGGCATGTTTTTCAGTGACAATTCCTTCCAATTGTTTCTTCGTTACGGGATAGTGGAAGTGTGTAAGCATTACATAACGAAATTTTTAATTTATATCAGTTAGTGTTTTGGGTGAAATTTCATATATAATTCTGGTCGAATGTTGAACAGAATAGGAATAGCATTAGATAATTACAAGCATAAACAATGAAATAAAATTCCGTCTAGAAAATGAAGAAAAATTAAAAATAAATCTCAAAGGACAGCTCCAGAATCGCAATGAAGTTTGTCATAAGACAATTGAAAGATGACATTGGTGTTCTCATGGATACACATAGAAAAGGTGGTAAGGACGGGAGAGGAGTAGCGATCTGTGTGCATTAGTGTGGTGGCCTCTACATTGATATGAGTAATGATGATGGCAATGGCAATAGTAATTGGTGTACGCACTAAAGGTACTTCCAGTGCCAACTATAAAGACATATGAGATGTGGCGAAGATTGTGGTGATATTGATGGGCCTTCTTCAGAGCGTACTGCTGAAGCTCTGAAGGAGGCCACAATACGCTGGCCGAAAACGTAAGCCACCATGTCAGAGACGCGGCTCGTCCCGGATAGCACAGACAACACAAACTCCGGCCGCGGAAGCCTACGCAACCAATATTGATGATGGAGTGATGTCGGTGATGGTGGTGTTGATGGCGGTGGCGCGGTGGTGGTGGTGACGTGATGGTGGTGGCGCGGTGATGGTGAAGGTGGAAATCGTGATGGTGATGGCGGAGGCGAATATGGGAGTGGTGGTGCCAGTGAAAAAAGTTGATGAAGGCTCCGATGACTCATTGGTGACGAACACAATAATGGTCGATGGTTTTGTGGGTATGGATAATGTGTGGTGATGGTGACGATTGTTGAAACGCGATGTAACTCTGCGTCTTTAGCAGTGACACTGATGGCGTTGCCCGCTTTAGTGGCAATAGAGAGAGAAACAATTGAGGCGTCTGGTGTGATGAAAGAAGATTCAATAAAAGCGCAGGGAGAGACACCAAGGCAGAGGTGGCAGTAGTGGCGTAGTCACCGACACTCGTAGCGGGTGGTGTGGTGGTGGTTGATTCGAAGACGTTTAATATGACGGTGGTTGTCGCGGCGGCAGTGTCGATGACGGTGTGGTGACGGTTGTCGGGGGGGGGGGGCGTTGGGGACGAGAGCGAGGCCGCGTGCTCTAGCGATGGAGGCGAGCGGGCAGAGCAGCTGGCAGCGTGCCCTGGCCAGGAATAGCAGCAGGCGGACGTCGCGCGCCGCACCAGCTCTTGGGCCGTCGCTCGCCGACATACCGGCGTTCCTCGCTCATATGCGCGTCCTCGCTCCTCCCTCCTCCCGGCGCTTCCGCAGGAACCCGCCAAGGCCACCTGCTTCAGCCCTGGAACTGCGCTTTTCGGGGATGGTCAGAAAGATCACAGGAGAGGGTTGGCAGTCTCAAAGACCGCACTTCCGTAAGAAGTCCTTGCCAAGTGCCTTGGATGAGAGAATCTTCCACTAGATTTTCCAAAACCGAGACGAGAGAGATACGGGCCAATTATCCGGATATGGTAAATAAACGGAATAATAACATGGAAGTGGAGGAACTTGTGGGTTGGGCGCTGAAACAATGTTGCGGGAATGTTTTTTGTAAATTATCACTTTCATAAGAGTGGCCTCTTCATGAAATTCTGTACCTCTTATATCAATTATGAATACAATAATTTTTTGTGTGAGTATTGTGTCATTTTTAACGGTCGCTCTGATATTGGGTACTCTATTGGAATTTTTTTCTGTAGTTGTGGAACATCCCCTTTAATGATTCAGGAAAAACTGTGCCAAAACTGTGCTTGCAAGAAACCCAAAATCGTATTTACACTGAATACTTATGTCATATGTAAACTTTAGTTAGTAAAATTAAGTAAATTTAATCTATTGAGCAGTAAACATACTAATTATATGTAGTAGTTATTTGTATGTCAAATTCTTAAAAATACTTTGAGCAAAGCAATTGCTAAAAAAATTGTTCATAAAAAAATCTTCTTCATAAAATCATCTTCTACATTTGCTTCTTTCGGTGAACTAAATATCTGAAACTAGGCTTAATCTCTGTCAAAATTTCTGAAGTATTGGACGACTAATGAGTAGGAATTCTAAGAAACAACGTTTCTCTAAAGGTCTTGCAAAAGTGGGTTCTGTTGCCACAGGCTTGACTGTATAATTTATATTTATGAACAGAATGCAGTGAGTGCCAAATTTATCCTTATGTTTACCTAACTGCATTACAAACGTTTAAATTGTTTAAGTTAGTAAGGTATACATAAATATTTCGAAGTTATTTTGAAAATTTTGCAATTACATACCCTATTAAGATAAAACAACGTTCAAACGTGAATAAATAAGGAGAAACAATCAAATTTCGGCGAACAATTATTGCTTTTCTTTGCAAATGCTTTATATTTAAAACGACGTTGGAATTATTACTCCATTTATTATATTTTTCCTTAAAGGCTTGTTTGACAATAAATTAATTTGAGAAATTCAATTTTAGACAAACTCCCGGAAACTTCATTTTCTATTGATATTCTGTTATATTAAAACATTATTGGCATTTGTTTATTACAGCATCTCATAAACGTTTTACAATTTTGTTGTGAATATGTGGTATAAATGAACGATGTGTTCCGAAATGAAAAAAAAGAAATGAAGAAAAATACCTTTTAAAATAATCGTTAATATTGTGCCTGTGTACATGCGAAAAGGTTTTTAGAAACGTTTTTTAGAAAATGTTCTTCCGTAACCATAATGCACAAACTAAATTAAACAGAGAGGGGAGTGACACATCGAGAACCCTTGGGTGAAAAGAAAAATGATGATGAGGTACTAATAACAGAGATTAGTATGAGTTACGGCTGGACCCAATGGCAATTCATTTTTTTAAAAAATTTATTGTCTACCTGTTCAACATGTTTTTCAGGGCTGTGAATACAATCATACATAACTTTTGGTTTATTTCCTAACTGTGGGTGCCCTCGACGGATGCGATAAATGTTTTTGGTTATTATTATTATTATTATTATTATTATTATTATTATTATTTTATTAATAATTTAAATTATTACGAAAGTATATTGAGAGTACAGAGACTGATCGTTGGTATGATTATTCGATGAAGGTTATATTAGGCAATTCATATTTGAATCAAAGAAAGATTCTCCTCCCCCTAAGTCTATTTATACCTTATATTAAAACTAAAGATTCATTTAATATAATTTCTCATTTGGTGCAATTGTGTTTTGTAAATAACATGATAAACAAACTTGGAACAATATATTAATATGATACGTAGGCGAAAATAATAACGCGCGAAAAAAGTGATTTTGATGGGTAAAAGATCGACACAATTGGCTGATATTGGAGATACTAATAGACATGCACTTTGACAGGATACAAATTAATAGACATTTAAATTTTGTTCGTCTCATGCATATCTGCCAAGAATGAAAAATATATACTCCCTCAATTCTAATACATTGCTATAATTATGCCAAACTAACATTTTTGTGTCAAACTTTTGCCAAGTAAAGAAGCCATTGGCATACATGTTCAATTGCAAGCTTCAGTTTTTTGCTTGTGTTAAATCAATAATCATTGCATAAGAATGACTGGGGGAAAGGAATAATACATTGCAGAACGAAGCTATTTAATTAACTTTGTTAATATAAGTTTCAAATTTACATTTCGCTGATAATGGCGTTAATAATGCATAACAGCCGCATGTCAAAGCTGAAGTCGGGCAATTGTTATGATCAACTTATCTGTGGATTTTTTTTTCACAGCAACGACTGTTGATATAATCTTGCGTAATTTAAGAGTGTTGAAATCATTGTAATATTTTTCGACATGCGTTAATACGGGAATATAAATAATAAAATTTTTGGGTGAATGGTTAATAATGTCTGTTGAGAGAAATCTGCAATTTTCTACTGAATGTATCAACGACGAAGGATGAGGGTACTCAATTACATTACATTAACGTGTTAAAAAGTGTCTTAGATCATTCTACACTGTTCAGTTAGGAATTTCTGGAGAATTCTCGATATCATCTTCTTTGCGCATCCTTTCCTCAGATCTGCGCAAAACGTAGGGCGACGTACCTAGTTTAAAAGTAGCGTCGGATGTTGCCGTCAGCAGCAAAAGCGCCCCTATCAGTAGCGCGGGTGTGGATAGACGCACCATGTTGCTGCAGGTCAAACACTTTTGTCGACACTCAATATCTCAAAACATCACGATGGTAGCTCTGCCGACATAAGTCGGCGAACTATTCACTCCACCCCGAACACGCGCGCGGCTAGGCGCCTGTCTAAATTTACCCGCCTCCAAGTGTTTCTTCGCGACGCCGGTAGATGCCAGGACTGACGCTGGTATTGAGGCGCGCCATGCGGCGAATTTGAGAACTCTTTCCTCTCTCAGCTGCTCCTGTTGAGTGACGTGACCTCGTGACCTGATGCTGCGTGACCTCTCGAACTCTTGAAAGTCGATGTGAAGTCGATGCCTATCGGGCGTGACAGGTCAGTGAGCGCAAATCCCTGGTAAAGCCAAGATGCTTCGTGGCTTTCTAGCGCAATTTCTGTTCGTTCCTCTAAGACAATTGGCGACTTTTTTTATTAGTTTTACTCGCGGGGATCAAGTGAGGATGGTAAAGTAATCTAAAAAGGTTTAATGTAATATTAGAAAATTTATTTAATGTTGGCAATTAAGAACTTTTCTCTTCATCAACATTTATATCAAAATTCACATACTCTTCCCACATTCGAGGAAAAAAATATGTAATTACATAAATTGGGAAAGGTTTTAGTCCCACATTCATCTAGTGTGAGACCAAATAAACTTGTAAATCGAAACCATTAAAACTCCAGAGAGACCCATATCGAACGAGAATTAACTAAATAAAAATATATTGAATTCAGAAGTGACAGCAGAGATCTCGTAGTAATTCACATTAATTTAATGAATATAAATAATAAAAGCACGAAATATATTGTATTTATTTCATGTTTTTTCGTGGCTTGATTATTTCATTATTGTCATTAAATTAAAAAGCTAACTTGGAGCTAATAGGGAGTAGAAGTTTTTGATGTTGGAACATTTGATTTTGTTAATGAAGGAATTTCGATAATGGACGATTTTCACACAGTGAGAGTCAAGAGGGCCGTAGACTCCCTGTACATTTTGATTGGGGCTCCGTAGCCATATTGAATAAAACACTTTTCATTTCCGCAAATGCGCTAAAGATAAATCTGATAAAGATGACGTTTAGAACATGAAGTACATTTTAAAATTTTAAAATTTCCTAATTAACAAACATATAGACGCATTCTATTTGTATATTCTTACTCACGCCGTATCAATGTTTCACAGAATATTATTACATTTCTATGTATCCATATAAAATTAGCAAATAAAAATAGGCGTTGTAATAGTTGTAGTCAAAGTCAAAAGTAGGTCCTATCTCCTGATTTCACATTGATTTACATTAGCCCACGATTGTTTTGTCATTTCGATGGTATGAGAAAATCACCCTTTCTGTGAAACTTAGAAAATAGACATTGCCCCTTCTTGTACCAAGCAATAAATTTGAATTTTTCAATGAAAATCAAAACTGTTTCTTCGCTGCCATCTATCGCTGTTGAAAGTACATTTTTATATTCTCGCACTTACTAACGTAAGAAGAGAAAGTATTGTAATCGTGCGCCGGAAAACGGCGAAATTTCGACACAAAAACTTATTGCCAGGCCCCGGGTAGGAAAAGTGGATAAATCCAGTTGCTAAATATAGAAAAAAAATCTTTCTAACATGTATAGCCAGAATCCATGTTTGTAGATTCTTGATACCCAAAAATTGATTGACGGCCAAACTTCTGTGTGTCTGTCAGTGCGTGCACAACGCTAGCTCATAAACCGTTTAGTCGATTTTCTCCCCAATTTATATTTCCCAATCGTTCTAGCCGATGTCGCGAAACCTGGAATTAGAACCCGATATTTTAATTATGGGGGTACTTTACATGAAACCTTTCATAAACATTTTCATAATTTAAAAAATGGCTCCAAACGTTTTGATTACATTTTGTTGAATTGTGCAGAGGACTTTTAAAATAATGATGCAGATTTCATTTTTGGTGACTTCCCGATTTTTCGAAAAATGGTAAATAAAATAAAAATTATAACTTTACAATTAGATATAGAAATTTTTGCCCCAGACAAAGTGCAAATTGTGCAAATAGCTCTATAAAAAGGTGATGAACAAATTTTGGAATAATGAGTATTTACATCTTTTGCGATTGAAATATACAACAAAAAATGATCTTAAAAACACTCCAAATTTTTTCTTTAAATTTTCTTTACTTAAGTAATAAAGAATGGTAAAAAATATGGCGCTAGTTTCATTTTTAGGTATTGCTCAGAAAAAAAGTTTCAAAACTGCAGAGTTGAAGATAAGAGATTGTCATGTACAATTTTTTGAAAACAAAACGAGTAGTTTTTGAGTAATTTCTGCTTGAAATTAATGAAATATATACAGGTTTTATATTAGCTAGAGACTACGAGAAAAATTTAATGAATGGTATGAAAAATAATGAAATTAATTTTGATTATATTTACGTATTGAAAATACCAATATTAGGTCTATTTTTCCTTTGTCGCTTTTTTACTTTTTACTCAATGTGTATTCCCAATGTATTAATGTATTACTTTTTAAGCAACTCGCAAAGCTTAAAAGAAATTTTGCAACAATGCCGCATCGATTGAGAAGTACTTGTGTAACACTTGTTTTGTTTATATCAGCATCTCTCTTCCGAGAAACCACGGAGCTCTCTCTGTTGATATGTAATAGTATTTATCGTATTTGATGTGTGGATGATAGACGTCGGTGATGAAACAAAACGCTATCAGAAATGTTATCTTGCATCGACAGGCATCTCACGAATGTTCGTAATTATTTTTATGTCAATTGCATATATTCCAATTACTGATAACTTAGATTTATTTAGTCAAAAAACAGTAAAAACTATATGTCACGTATGGGGAAGAAAATTATCTGCGCAAGTTTTCTTGAGTTCCAGAATCCTTTCCCGTCGTTTTAACTATAAATAGTTGAAAGATGAATAATAGTTTAAAACAAATAAATAAAATAAATTTTAAAAAATTCCGAGATTAGCAATATTTGAAAAAAATAGACATTTTCGTTTCCGAATGATAGAAAACTTATTTGCATCGGTAAACGAATGGCAAGTATGATTTATCTGTATTGCTAACAAAATAGTAACTCGTCCTTGTCTCTACTCCTATCATTACAAGCAAAGGGAGAGTTCAACACAATGCGCGCATAGTGAAGCTAAATTTACGTCCAGAAGAAAAACAAGGGGCCATCTCTGTATTGACATTATTAGCCAAGCGAATGTTCATAGTTTTGATAACGCTGCGATGTCAGCAGTGCGTTGCTCACTTCTTAGTTGAATTGGACGTTTTGAAATAATGGCAGAGGTGATAGTAGCGCAGAAAATGCAAAATTTCAATATTACGTACCTCTTTGCAATAACGCGAGAATGTATGCGCTGTTGTAGCACCACTAGTTTTTAAAAAAAATCTTAATTTTTCGTGTTCTTAATAGTAGAACGGAAATATTATATTAAGAATATTAAATAACCATAAAATTCAGTCCTAAATGGGAAATTTCTTTGCAAAATTGTGGGTCGATTTAAAAAAAATGGCGCTAATGTAAATTCGAAATTTGATGCTCTTTTTCACAGTTTTTTTAGATTCGAAAAACTTTACTAGAAGTCATGTAAAACACATTAACTCACAAATAAAATAGTGTTTACAAATTGCTGGAAATGTGCATACTAACTGCGTGAGAGATCTTTAAAAAAAGTACATTTGTGTAATTTAAAAAAAAACAAAAGATACCCCGAAATGAAGTTTACGTCATATAAAAAAGTGTAGTTAGTACTATCCGTTCAAAAATTAAAAAAAAAATGGAGCCATTATTGAAAAATGCCGTTTGAGCGTTTCTAAACATACAGAATTTTGAGCTAGTTTTGACAGAAGACAGTTGAGTTTTCGAAACACTGTATGCCGCTAATATAAATATTAACGACGGGAGGGACAAATAAAAAATACTTGTTTGTAGTTTTTGGAAAAAACACAAGAAAGGGAGCAATATGGCGTTTATGTCATCTTTTAGAGTCCATTTAGCACTATCCTTAACATATATCTAAATAAAAAATTATGAACCATTTTTGAGGAAATCTTGTTTTTGTCATTTTTTAAAGTTGCTCATTTGTTTATTGTTTGCAATGTTGCGCGAACATTACTAAAGATTTCAAACAAGTGTAAATGACTTTAATGAAAGAACTCACTATGGACAACAAATTTTATTTGAAAGAAAAATCTGTACCTTTAATTTTGTAGTTGTAGGAAGACAAGATATTTCAAACTTTTAAAATTTTCGAAAATTCAGAGTTAACCGTGAAAATCGACTCTATGCCACAATTATAAGTGTATTTTATTCTATTCTAATATAATGAAAAAAAATGAAAGAAAAAAGTTAGAGCTGTTTTTGAGAAAATTGTGAAAATGTCCCAGGGGCTTTATGAAAGGTACCTCCAAATTTTAAGAAATGTTTTTCGAAATCTCGAAGCTTCAACTCGAGCCAGATGGACAGGGTTTCTTCAATCTGGAAAAAAGTCTACGTATGGTTTAGACGCTCGTGGTGTGCACGGACGGACGTTTTGAAAAAAAAAACCAACACTTATTCGGTTTCAGGGGACCCCAAATCGCGTATTTCCGTTGAAATATTGAAACCGTTTCTGCAGCAATACGCAACTTTCCCTATGCTACGTATTTTACTCTGTATATACATACGTATACGGGAAAGTAAAAATATTTTTTAATTAAACCTCAATAATAGGCATATGTATTGTTAGACGACACTAGTTTTAATTTAATTAGTGGAATAGTCAAAGCAAAGAACGTGTAGCCAAGAGGGTTCTTAACAAATAATTGTCCTTATGCATTCGTTCATCAAAGTAGAATCGTCGCCTACTCAAATTGTTATTATACGTACTTGAATCAGGAGTTATGTACGCGTCAAGCTATTACGTATTTAAACATCAAGGACCTTCTTGTCTATAAATAAATATTAGAGCATTATCATCTCACATGATATATTTCACACACTTCTAAGTGACTTTATGCTCGGCTGCTAAAGTTTATTAAATTAACCTAAATTTAATGACATTTACGAAAAATTAGTTCACAAAGGAAGAAGGAAATAATGCAGAATCTACGATGCAACCTGAATGTGTCCTGCCAGGAAACAAATATTAGCATTTGATCAGCCTTTAAGACCTGCTCTTCCACGATTTTCACTTGTGAACTTTATGTATTAACTGTGCATGCACTGTACACAATGAGGATGAGAGATGAAATGAATTAATCCTCTGTTCGCAACTGTCAGTTTGCCGACCGAACTTAACTGCTTCGTGTACTACCAAAATAACACACAGATAATTCCTTTGTGTTTGAATTTCGGAATAACCCAGTATTGGTACATGATACACAAAATGACGTGAAGCAGAAAAAGCGTGATATGTAGAACCTAATTTGTTAAAAGCCGCGCAGAATTTTATGGGGAAAATTTTGTGAACTGACATAATTAACCTTTCACTCATGCACCAATCAGAAAATCTTTGAGGGCTTAGATAAGCAAATTTAATGGTAGATTAGTAGAAATAGTTTTCCAGACAATAATTGATTTGGTTATGAGGGCTTGAAATCCATAGAAAAGAATAAATGCGATGAAGCAACACATTACACAGTTTGAACACTGCCTGGTAGTTTATTTTTTTTTTTTTATTAACT
>BOPP01000013.1:10448175-10530846 GCA_017312745.1 Gryllus bimaculatus | reverse complement strand
TTCCTTAACTTCTCTGCTTTAAATTCAAATTAGTTATAACATAACTTTTTCGGTTGAATGTTAGGACATATGTAGCAATACCAAAAACACAAAAGGTTTTATTAATTGGGACAGGTTATGTTTTGCCGCCGTGGGGAACTCAACTGAATAATCTGTACACAGAGTTCTAAATGGGAGTATGTCTTTGCCAGTCGTCTTGTGTTTCGCTGTTGTCCGGAGTAGGTTTAGCGCCAGGTAGTTTTGGATTGGTTTTCAAGGGCGTCTTGCTGGTATCTGAAAGCCTGGAACTGGTGAATTATTTCTTTAAAACAGTTTTTTAACTTGCAAGTCATTATGAAGAATTAGCATTGGAAATATATCGCAAAGGGAGCATTAGGCAGGCAGCGGCATCTTATGGATTTTTCAGATAAGGGTATAGAGGAATATAGAGAAAGAAATGAAATAAGTGAGAGTGGTAAGATGTAAGATGTAGTCGGGAGAGTGGACGCAATCAGCTTTGAACATGAAACCTTTGTAATATTTCTAGATATTGAGTTGCTTGCAGTACCGCATAGTTGAATGCCCGTAAGGTCGCAGATTGGGCATTAACTGTACCTTTGTAGCAACAATATTTTGTTGTTTTGAGTGACAAACCCCGAATTTGCCGTCTAGTAGCCAGTACAAAATGAAACATCTTTTTGAACTTGGAGATCTAAGTTCTTTTCTTTTAGGTGGTTAATGTGTTTTTTTCCACGTTAAACGTCTATCTAGATGCATACCTAGAATATTTTTTACCGTGTCTGCCTGTGGTATTATAGTTTATTTCAATGTCATTTTGAATTGAGGGGCATGTATTCTCTTTCTACTGTGAAGGTCCACCGTGGGTTAGACTTTGCTTCATTCACTTCGGATTCTCGCATCTTTTAGAAATTCATAGATAATTTTGTTAAGCTGTTCCTGGAGCTACTTCAGACGTGCAGTACTTTTCAATGATCTTCAATGACTCGTTATTACGGCGCTGTGTTCCCGTATCCGCGTAGTTGCTGTTAAGTGACGAGTTTTAAGCTAGATGGAAGATCTGCTGTGTAAAGTAAGATAGAAGACAGGTCCCAGAACGCTTCCTTGTGGCAACATCCAGACTGTGCGGGGTGTAATTTGGAGTAAGCTTCTTGTTGTTTTTACTTGGAAAAAGCCTTTCAAGGAGATATGACTTAAATAATGTAGATCTGATGGTAAAAAGTTCTTTTAATTTTATATAAGAGGCCAGTGGTGCCACACTTTATTCGGGGGAACGGCTTTGAGCGAACATCTATGAACGCGGCTGAACAGTATTATTGCTTTCTTCCAGACCTTTATTAATTTGTTTACTAATTCTATGGCACTTGTTGCGATTGTAGAGTGAAATTTTCCTGAATTCCAAAACTGGTAGTTGGGTTATAAGAGATTATTTTCATTTATGTGGACGTTTAGACGTTGTAAAAAAAAGCAGCTTCTCTAGTGCCGCTTCGAGATTGTTGGTAGTAAACTGATTAGGTCTGTACGATGAGACGTCATGAGTTTGGTTTAGGGGTTTTGGTATAAAGAATTAGCTGAGCTCTACCTTCCATTGAGAAGGATATAATGTCCAATTCTTAAATACTGCGTTGAATATTGAAGTTATTAGTATTTTTGGCCTTCTTTGGGTAAATTTCTTCCAAAACCAACTTGCCGTGTTATTAAGTCACTGTCCTGGGGCTTCGGCTTTGTTGGGCGGTAAGTTTTGTATAGCTTTTTTTTTCTATTTCATAAGTTGTGAAATGCTTGAATGGGCAGGCGGACATTTGGCAAGGGGAGTTTCAAGATTATGGCTCGTATCTCACGTTCCGCTTCTGGTTTCCAGTTGATGGATAAGGCGGAATAACGTTTTGCAAGGTGTTGTGCAAATGCCTTGCTGCATCTCCGCGTTACTATTCCTTGCCAGGAACGGCATCTTCTTTGGGCGTATAGGGGGAATTGGTTGAGTTGGTACTTTGAATCCTCTAGTTCCCTTCCCACAATGAATAAATCGGATCTTTAAAGGGGGAAGGGGGATAGATTCCTAAGATTTTATTCATTTCGTTTATTTCTTCAAAGTTTGAAGTGGGCAATTTTTCAACGATGTAAATCTTTTAGGTTGCTTATCTGTTTAAAGGTTTTCCTTTATTAGTTGGATGTCTTGTTTTCTTGGTAGGTTTCTTTTTTAGTTTCCTTGTTGATTGCAACTTTTTCCTTGATGTGCTTTGGAAAACAAGTAAATAAACTTTGTTATTTTTATTGGTTGAAATTTGGAGTGGAATGCATGCTGCGTCTTGTAATCAGTCCTTTGTCGTTAAACTGTTCCAAGCTTCAAATCATCTAGCTTCCATCTTTATTGCTTCAAGCGGAAAAGCTGAACTTCATTAAATTATCTTCATCATATATACAGCTGGAATTCATGCCCAGTCAGTTTTTTGAGGTGGTTAGGGTTTCAATTGTTTCTGAAGTGATCGTATGAGTACCTGAATTCTTTTTTAAGATAATAGTGAGTTGGGTCCGAGGCTGAGATCTAAGCGAGGATGCTTAGTTTGTATAAAATGGAAAGAAATGCCCTTCACAATAAGAAATCAATAAGATCTGGAATTTGTGCAGTTATCTGTTGGCCAGTAGGTAGTTGCCGCCTGTTTGAGTGGATACGACAAGTTTCATGGAGATAAAATTAGCTTGTTTAAAACTCGCTCACCTCTAGTTGTGGTAGCACGTGGTGGTTAACCCACAAGTTCGATTTTTTTTCGTTTTCCGCATTATAATTCCACCGACGATGAATCTTGTTTCGCAAGTGATTTCAAAAAAGTTTTTTGGGAAATCGTTGTTTCACATTTTTTATTTTAAATGTTTAGGTGGACAATAGAATCGGGCTGAAATGCTTTAAGGGTCCCTGCGAGTCCATTGATATTCGTCTGGATATGTCGTTTGCTTGTAAAATGTTTCTTCAAATATTTCTCCCTATTTGAATTGGTTCCTAATAGAAAAGAATTTCTTAATTATGATGGGGCCGGTGCCCTCTCCATGGGCGCAATTTCCACTCGGGATGATTTGTTGAATACGTAGTAAAGTTCCGGGAATTTAATTATATGGCTTTAGTCGTCAAGTGCGTTTTCGGTACACTAAAATAATATATCTTTTCATTATTACTGAGAAAAAGTTCGACTTTCTCGTCTTCTTTCTCACGATTCGAGACCGTTTGCATTCCAGGGTGTGATAATTTAACTGCTTCGTCATTTTGAATAGAAGTTTTTCGCATGAAGATTTTTTATTAGGCGTGCTTATCTTATTTGTTTCGCGCTTGCTTACTAAGGAGAATTTTCAAAATTTGCGGCGAAACGATTTCTTGTACATATTTTTTTTTCAATTCACCTTATTCCGCAGGCGGGCTGTTTGTTAGTAAAAGGTTCGCAGGCGTAGATTGTTGATTACTGGTAGAAGGTGTTGCACCATGTGGGTGTTTTTCTTGGAGGAAATGTTTGCGGAAAGGTCTTTTTCTGATGGTAACGACTCATTTGGATTTTTTGATTGGACACTAATTTTTTGTTGGTTCAGGAATCTCTCTTTTTTAGAGTTTGGGTATATGATACCATCATTCTTTAATATGTTTGGAAGTGGACGGTGTCTTCTCTCAGTTCAATCGTCGACGATTGGCAATGCTATCTTTTGCTTAATCACAGGATTTCAATGGCGTGTCTTCTCCAGCACCGGGCATGCAGCGCATTTTGTTTTCGTGGGGCAATAACTTTTAGTGTGAACATAGTCAAGGCAGTTTTTTTTACATTGTACTATTTTTTCCTTCTTTTCTTGGCGAACAGTTTCGAAACGAAACTTATAACAGTTGTTAAGACGATTTTATTTCATAATAGCTTTTAATTGTTTTTGGCTTTGTTCTAAGGGTACAACAAAAATATGGATAATGGTGGCCTTTAGTAATGCGATGTTTAGCATTAATAAATTTGAACGAACTTTTGTGACCAAAAGATTTTTCTATTTCTTCTTTGTAGCATTGCAACATTCTGTTTGACGGATGAATATATTTCAGTACTAAACTCTGAATGCTCGATCTTCTATCCATCTGATATGTATGAACATAAATAATTCTTAGTGTTTATGCAAGTGACTTACGGAATCGGTGCGAAATGCCCATCGGATGTTGGCCGGCATTAATTTTACATTGGGCTCGATTATTAAAGCAAATTTTGTAGAGTGTAATCTTTCTGTTTTTAAGAAACTTCTTGAATTATGTTCTTTCTTTTCGCAGTTATATCTTCTACTCCTGGAATGAATATCAAGGTCGGAGGTTTATTGTTTGCGTTTATTAGATTCTGTTGGTTAGGATGTTATTTCAACGTTTTCTTGTGTACTTTAGCAGTTCAAAATAATGTTTCGTAGTCACGTGCGACATTGAAAGAAGAATTATCTTCCTCTGCGGCGGGACATGCTCGTCTGTGCGCTGATCATGCAGCTAATTTTAAACGTTTTGTATTTTCTATACGGTCGGCACTCGCGGGATGGAAAGAGAAACACGTCCGTTCACCTCGGAGTCTCAAAGAGAACCCTGGTAGTTTATAGAGAGAAAAAACTCACACTCATTATAGCATTATAGCATTATTACATTCTTACAGATAGAACCAGGCGGTTACTGGGAGTGTTCAATCCTTTTGAATTGCAATGTACCGTACCTTGATGGCGGCTCTATCTTCTTCAAGAAGAGTGAGTGGTACACATTGCATAAGCGTAATACACCTGTCTTGATGAGGATGAGAATCACACTATCCACAGTTAACATGGCGACAAAAGCTCTACTGCTGGTTTTTTTCAATGTAATTGCGTCGCCACCAATATGTCGATGCGTGCACAAAACAATTGGAAATGTATGAAATTTCTTGCGTTTACCGTAATGTAATAAAATGCAATTCCAATGATTTTGAAATCGTTTTTCGCTGTATGACTATGAGAGACGAATGCGAAGACACAAAGAAATTACATTTAAGATGTGAATACATAAAATAATGTCTTATTTGGGTTTCTTTAACAATATTTAAAGCGTTTCTTTATTAAACACAATGGCAATATTAAGGGATTCAAAATTATGCAATTGTGTCTTCTGAAAGTGTTCTAAATATTGTGCTCCACAATAGTTTCTATACTGCTTTCGTATCTTTCGGAAAAATGATTATTTCATGAGCGTAGACTCTACCATTTACAGTTGCAAGAGATTATTGCTGCCGTGGGTACGAGTTTTGCTAATCATTACTCATACTACAACAATATGTTTTGCTACACATGACTAATTGATCGAGATATTCGCAAAATGTTCCAATAATGTCACGAAATAAGTTTAACAATATTTTAGAAAATGGTAATTTGTGTTGTGCTTGACGCAGGTGACCGTTTTTGATGCACAGCGTTTTGGGAGTGAAGATTAAAATACTTGTAATATTTGCAGCTCCCTTTAAACTGTATTATTTATTACTCTTTTGTGTGTTATAAAATTTACCAATTAGAAAATACTGCATTGCATTGAAACACCATAAGTTTCATATTTGTAGTAGGTGACAAAAACACGTAGTTATCAGATGGTACGGGTTCTGTACAGACCTTTTAAACGTAGCAAGTATTTGAAATCGAAATGTTCACATTTTTCATGGCTTCTTGGCATAACTCTCACGTAACAATAACCGCTCCATAGCTCGCAATAAACCTCGTGGCGCCCGTCTGCGCGCCAAGTAGTCTTACGAGGCGCCGGTGCGCGAAGTCTCCGCGATCTGCGCGAGAGCATTGGCGGGCGGGGGCGCGCGGGGCGGGGTAGCCTGTTGCTGCCGTGGTAGCGAGGTCATTTATCAAGCGCCGGTGAAATATCAGCGTGCCCGCGCTAGGCGACGGCGATCAGCGGGTGAAAGAGAAGAGGCGGGGGTGGGGGCGCGGCCACTCAGCGCGGCCTCTCCTGCCCCGCAAGGCCCGCGATCCCGCCTTCGCGAAAAGCCACGACAGCTGTCTCGGGAACCGCTTTTGTGGCGAGCACGCGTCTGTTTCGATGATTGGTTTTCGGAGCGTGGTCTGGAATGGTATATAATGCTTTTTGCGCGTTCGACATTCCCTGTTCTGAATCAGGAATGGAAACCAGGGTACTGGGATCGATTATTTCGCGTTTCCTGGCACGTCAACTTCGAAGGTCATTAGTCCCGAAAGTGTAGTATATGTGTCTCCATCGAGAGGTGGGAATGATGCGGCGCCGACCTACACATCGACCAGCTGGGTTTTCCCCAAACGGGAACATCCCACCAGCCGGGTACCGCCACAGCCGGGACAGGCTCTAAGCTGTAAGATGTGCGGATCGGACAAGAAAAGATCACGCGCAGTTCATGATCCGTTTGCTAGGGAACTGCTCGGGCATTCGCTAGGTGTTGATCGGAGAAACGACGGAAAACTACCAATCAGAGCAGTCGGCCGCTAGAGGGGTTTTGAGATTGACTCTACCGCACATTGATTTATTATTGTGATGGGAGAGGAAAGACTTCAGCGTAATTGAAGCCTCAGAATCAACATTGAAATTATGCAAATCTTCATTGATGCATTCAGGAAGCAATAGATAGGTATGTATTAGTAAATTATGGTCGAATAAGTATGGTTATTTGATATGATTATTTATTCAGATACACTCGAGCATACATTTTTTGAATATTTTTTGCGCAATCGCATAGGAAGTTGGATTTCACCGACCACCTATAGATTAAAAGCTTCAGATTTATTACATAGGTCGGGAACTTTCTTGGCTTAAAGCGAAAAATCACGCTTATAATAACCACACACTAGGCAAATATTAAATGAAACTAACTATTAGTCATAGTGGGAATTGGAAACAACGTCTGAGGCATCTATTTCGACAGCACTTCCATGGATCTAATGGAAACTTCACTCACTTCTTTTGTTTCAGTTCACTACCTTTCTGATGTCACAAACAAGAGTTGCTCCATTGTGAAGTAAATTGCAACCCTTGTAAGTACAGTGATTACAAAAAGTATTTTACCGCATATTTTTAACTACAATTTAAAATATAGATATATTTTTCAAATGAAATGAGATGCTAAACACCTACCTCATATATTTGCATTTTTCACTTACTTAACGCTTCGCTTTAACTTCTAACTTCTTCGCTTTACTTATTATGAAAATTTGCGAAAATGTAAAATGGCCGCAGCCTACGTAGTCCTCGCACACATAAATGTGCCTGTAATTTCGAGCCAATCAGGGCATGGGATCATCCCTTTGGACCATTAGTGCTTTATCTGCAGGAAACGAGATTCAAAACAAGATCTCACGTGTTCATGTTGAGACCATACGCAATGCCTGAGCTCTACGATACAACTCTGTTCATAAAAGCAGGAGAAAAAGGCCGTTGATTGCAGGAAGGGCCACCAAAATCAATTAGTTTACGAAAGCATATCTCAGCAATCTTTGCAAGTTCTGGCTTTGTGTAATTTACTGATAAGAGCATACAGACGGAAAAGTCGGATAGTCAAAACAACATGTGGCAGTACGAAAAGCCGAACTCGTAACATAGAATGTCATTCATGAAGGGAAACACGGCGGAGACGTGTTCATAATGTGTAGTGCATGTTTTTCTTGGGGGGGGGGGTGACGGTGATCTTCTCCCGCTGGACAGTGAGTTCCGGCGCCAGCCTTCACTTCAGCTGGCGGGGATTTCTCCAACCATCCCCACTAGCGGGGCACCGCCCCAGCCGGGACAAGCTCTAAGCTCGCGTCCGATCTCCCGGCATGTGGGGTAGTGTAGTGTGGGCAAGCGTAAGGCAAGTGTGTGTGAGTGAGGGATGAGGATTGGTCAAGGAACAGGAATGAAATATCGCGCGCGGTCCGTGGCCCATTTGTTAGGGCACTGCTCCGGCCTTTGCCTGGTATTGATCGGAGAAACCGCGGATTTACTGATCAGAGCAACCGACCGTTAGAATTCTCCTCCAGACAGCGGCCGAAATCGACCAAGCTATAAAACGAAACTCCTGCCACCTCGAACCTAGGACCTCCCGGTTAGACACACTGCAGTGATATCTGTTGTGCCCGGAGCGACCTCTTCCCGGTACTTCTCGGCCTAGATAATGAACCGCTATTATAGAAAGTTTGTGTTGCAGGAATATGAAATGTATTCCAGTTTAAATGAATTTTCCATTCAAATAATTGTGTATTTAGTATCTACGTCCAATTCTATTTTATGATTTGGAATCATCTGACTGTTATAATAAAATATATGAAATCACTAGTCACAAATAATACTGCCACATTGATATCTCTGCGATGAAACAACATCAAGGCGACTACCTCTCTCAGTTAATGATGAAGCGCGTCATAGAATGTATTAAGTCCAGCGGTGGATTTTTGAAGTGTCGACTTTCAGTATTCTGAAAACTAGGAGACAACGTTGTTATAAAAGTTTTGCTTGTTTTAACGTATTAAAGATGCAGTTTACTTTAAAGTGGCTTTCTAGTTTATGAGCTTAATAATGCAGCAGCACGAACCACTCTTCTGGCAAAGAATTTGCTGAACTATTCTAAAGAAAACGTGTAGGTGTATGTCACTAGGGCTAAATAAATCATATTACTCGACAACGTTTGCAGAACTTTTAATACTTTAATGTTCATTTTTACAATTTTTAAAAGAAGAAGTTGAACTAGCAAACTGTCAGACTTAGCAGTTTTCCCATTTTGTCTCGGTCATACATTCTTTATTTTCCCACGAGAAGTTCCTGTGTCTATTGAGTTTCTGTACTAATTACGTCTAGTAATATAATAAACTCGAAGTGTTCAGCTGTAGAAGCGTTCTCCCTGCGGGAATCAACTTCATTATCGAAGAAATAGGCTTCACAGTACTCAGAGGCCAGGATAAAGATTACGAATAACAGCAAAATGGCTAGAACATTCTGTACATAATTGAACACACGATATATGATTTATTTACTGGTCTATTACTTTATTTAGTTAAAAACAAACAACTTAATAAACTGTATGTGACGAACGTGGGAAAAAGTGTTTTTGTGTATGTTTTCCTGAGTTCGGAAATCCCTGACCTAACTCATACAAGTTTAATTAATAATACTGAAGGAAAAAAGCAAAATTTTTTGGCAAGAATGTTTAAGAAAGTAGTCTTTCTCGTATAATAGAAAACTATTGGCAATGGAAAATCAGCTACAGAGTTTTTATATTATCCCTCATTGTGCCTTTCAACTTACTGCCACGAGATCGTAGAGAATGATTACTTGATTGACTATATTACCCACTGAGATCCAGAAAACGTGGACTGATAGTAATGCGACATTCATGTTCAGAAGCAAAACAAAGGACAATTTCAACATTTGATTAGGGAAACTGAACGTAAAACCTAATAAAAAAGGAAGAGTCTTTGATCCAGAAGTTGAGATACAATACTTGTTCAGGTATATTTAGAAATACACAGTACTTCAGAACGTTAGAAGACTCTTTTAGGATTATGCAGTATAATTTGTAACTTAAACATTAAATATTATTTTATAATAAAATCAACTTTACCTTTTTGTAGCTCTAATGATATAGAAATTATCTAATTATATAGAAACAATTGTGAAGCAGGATATAATTTACTTCGTACTTACACTTGAATATCGTTTTTTTCATTTTTAAATGTCATTTGGCAACAGGTTGTAAAATAATATACCGCGTGAATTCAATAGGATTTTTTTGTAGTGAGCTGTGGATACTGCCGCCTAATGAATATGAGTACTATGTGGAGTGTTATAGTTATATCTGTATTCGCGAAAAATATGATGTAAATACATTTTGGTTTCGGTATATTTTAAAACATTTCTGGCTCATTGTGATTACGTGCTACTCAGTTCCGGAAAGAGTGACAAAACTATCAATACTTGATCATTCTGGCTCAAAGAATAGATCGTCTGGATCCACTTATGGTCATTTTAGTCAAAGTCTAGATACTTTCTTTGTTTTTTACTAGTATAAGATTACTTAACAAGTACAAGTTAAAGGAACAAGTTAAAAATGAATAAACCTATCATTAATCACCACATATTTATTTATTTATTTATTTATTTATTTATTTGTATAGTACAATTAGGAACACTTGTAAACAAAAAATGTTAAGATATTGGCAATGAAACTGACAATAGCAATGACACTTGTCTAAATTCACGCTAGTAGTGCCACAGGCGCAAAAGCGGCAGCAGCTATAAAGCTGGGTTAGTAGCGTATTACTTGATGTACTTGATTTATACATGCTTCATTCTTAACTGCCACGTAATTGCAGTACAATACATAGAGTACACTGTAATCGCACCGTCGTAAGGCGACAATCCTTGAGAGTGAAATGTGTGTATCTTCCTTAGTGCGTGTGAGATCATCGTAGTCACGAAAACTCGTGGTTAATGGAAACTAACACTAACACTAAGAGCAGACTACTGTAATGAGCATGGTAGAAACTGAACTCCGAACTACACATGTATATATGGATACTGAATTCTAAGAGAACATTTCCATAGGAGAGAATATTAAAAACATCAGTGCGACAAGATTCGTTGCGAGTCTGTACTGAACTCTTACCCTGTCTCACTATCCTCTTCTTATTTGGCAGGTTCAAGGGGTATGACGCTCTACAATGAGGCATACTACACAGAGTATACATTTTTCACAAATGATGCTTTACTTGTGTTTTTAAGAAAATGATAAATCTAGATTAATCGATAGTTGACCTTAATCGTTCTTTAATGACGGCGTACGCCCATTCACGCCAAAATCTGTTTCTAATAAACCTTGGATCCCAGCTCGTGCACAGATAATCCTTCTCACAGCCCGGAGAAAATCCTTTCATTCATAAAGTGGCGAAAAGTTCGAAGGTGGGAAAGGAAAGCTTAGGTGATTTTGCGTTGAGAAGTAGTCTTTACAAGATCGAATTTGTTGGTAAGTAGAAACGAAACGCACACAAGCTTGAAAGTTAGATAGGCAAACGCAGATAAATGTCGCGAAGTAAAATAAAGATACCAAAAAAATAGTGCTAGGTCGAAATAGAAAATATTTTTAGAAGCAATAAAGTTACAGGATATCGTATTGGATAGCTCTATTATTGTAGTCACAATTTTCTAACTCGTCCAGTAATTTTTTGGGCTGAGCATCGCCCTGCATTCCTGACCCGTAGATCAAATTCTGGTCTATCCAAGTGAAATTTGTGATAAACAAAAAGGCTACACGTCAGGTCCTATGAAGTTCTTGAGTTTGCCTATCTTTTTGTTCCACAGTTGCTCCATCATTTGATAAATAACATGTCCTTTTCCCAATCCCATCAATTTCTTTCTAGAGGGTTTCCGTCCTCGAGACCCATGCCCCCCCCGCAAGCGATACAGTACCCCTCCCGGCCCAAGCTCAATTCTCGCGACTGGTCTTGCGACATATGTGGCAGAGTGGCGCATGTGCTAAATGTCCAGGAGGGTAAGGGGAGAGGATAGGACTAAAAAGAAAAAATGGCGTACGACCCGTGCCCCTTTTTTTTAAGGTACAGCTCTGGGATTCGTCCGGTGCTGATCGATGAAACCACAAAAGACCAACATCAGAGATCCATACAACGATTGAATTATAACTATCTAACTGGGGGTCTAAAACAAACACATGCGCACGTTACGCGTGATCGTATTGTTTATTCCAGGATATCTTATCCATTTTGCACCTCGGCGGAGCCCAGCTTTCGGGCAGAACCTTGCCGCTTTGCTTGCCTCTATATTCGCCCGCCTTGCACCGGCAGCCTCCAAGTCCTGGAAGGGGCTGCACGTGCTCGCTTTCCCAAGAGGACGAGTGAACGATGGATGTAATGGATGTTGCTTTGTAATGAAATTGTCGGCGCGTTTCCTATTACATTCGTGTAGGCTAGATTGGATTTCAGGAAGATAAATGAAGCGTTTTGCAAGTGGATGATTTGAATTGGATCAAATTTGTGTGATCGTGCTTGCAGCCTGTTGACGTTCATAATAAGTCGATGATTACTATTGTTTAGAAAAATTGAATTTCCGTACGAATCCGGTTATATTCTGTTATATCTTAATTAAAGCTATTCGACACTTACAAACTATTGAATACTATTTTGTGAGAGATGTGGCATTTAACAACAATAGGAAATACTAGTTGAGAATGAAATTGACCGAGGAAATATTTAGTAGTATCATTATTTTGTTTATAATTTCATTAACTTAAATGTTTCTCGCCCTCTAAAATTCTTTCAAAGATGTTTCAATAGAACGCTATTGGGACGGAATTTGAAAAGTTTTGAGTTTTGGTTTTTATAAGCGAAATAAAATATTAAACGCGAATCATGTCATGATTATTTAATGAGATAAAAGTGGATATTTTAGGTTAGGGATAGGGATGTTTTATATACTGTGATATATTTTTTTCGTGATGTGGGATTGCAGAGATCAGAATTATCAGAATTATCTTTAAAATGTTTAATTAAATCAGAATTATCTTTAAAATGTTTAATTAAATCAGAATTATCATTAAAATGTAGCATTACCTCAGAAATAGATTGATTAGAGACATTTTAAGACAGAAGGAAATATATCACTTACAGCTTTAAAACAACACTATAAAATATAATTTAATTGTTAAGAAACAGTTAAATAGGTTTGGAGACAGAAAACTTACACATTGCAGTTAAAGGTTTCTAGTAGCTCATGTCATTTTAAAGCCCGAATTAGTGAACCGGTGTCGGCATTTCTTGGTTCTTCCTCCTGGGAACGAAGGAGTCGAGAGTCTGCATCGTTCCGAATCAAGGCACGTTCAGACGTGACGGGCCATCGTGCAATGGTGTCATAGGTACAGCCTATTGAGCGCGAAAATCTAATTCCCTGAAGCGTCGAGAGCCAACTAAAATTGAATAACCTTTAATCTCGTTGGAACTTGCACTGCACGAGAGAAGGGCCTGCCGAAGGGGAGACGCGTCTGATGAACGTTGTTAGACGTACAGTTGGAGCTGCTAACTCTGTGATCCAATGCCGTTCCAACTTCTCTTCCTGTCGCAGAAAGTGGGAAAAGCGTTGGTACGTGAGTAGTAAGGTCGACAAGGGGTAGTGAAATTTTAGTGTTGTTCTTATTTATTTATTTACGTCAAAAACAGTTAAAAACTGTGTGTGACGTGCTATGGGGAAAAGTTAAATTGAAGTTACATTTATGTCCAGAAGCAAAACAAGGGGCCATCTCAGCATTTGCTCAAGGATATGGGAAACTGGGCGAAAATCTGATCGAGATGGGGGTCATTGACACAGAAGCTGAAGTGCAATAGTTGTTAAAGGTTCTTTAGAATTATACAATCCAAATGGTAAATAATACACTAAATGTCGTTGTTAAAATTGATATTACTTTCCTTTTGGATACTCGGTATAGTCTTTAATTATATAGAAACAGTTGTGCAGCAGAAAAGATATTACTTGAGACTTAAACTTTTGTATCGAATATAATCGTTTAATGTTATCTGGCAAGGTGTTGTAAAATAATGTACATGTATTGTGTGTGAATGTTTTGTAGTGAGCTGTTGATACTGTCACCTGATGAATATGATTAGTACGTCGAGTGTTGTAGTAATATATACTAGCGTTTGCTGAAAATATAAGGACTTATATAAGTAAGTTCTGGACAGTATATAACACCGGAGGCGTTGCATTACTGTGTCACTACTCTGAGGAAGCCTGCAATATGGTAGCCAAAACGTCGGCCTCTCAGACAATGCTGCGGCGACACACGGACAGCGAAGATGGCATGAACTCGAGCCGCGGAAGTTTACGTGTACACAAGACATGTTCCGTGTCTGAAATATAAACATACTTGCAGCTTTGATGTGTTAGTTGGTTATGCTTCGCTTTTCTGGTCTCTAATGGAACAGATTTTTCATTGTCTCGTAAAATACTTTTGTTTATATTCTGCAAGGTAACTACGACAGATTTAACCTATTAAAGGGATATTTGGAAATTGATATCTATAAATTGTCTACAACAGCGAAGATTTAGCTGAATAAAACCACGCAAAACAAAAACCTACGAAAATGTAATACGAACACTGCTTAAGAACAAATAAATTCACTCACGTAACTCTGTAATAAATTAATTACTTTTTAATGAAAACAGCATTTGTGTGTTGTTATCTAAGGAAATAAAGATATTAATGAAAAACTTTTTCATAGTTTTTGAGGAAATCTTGTTAACATAAAAAATTGACATGATTTGATTCAAAACTACTAATACCGTGAAGTAAACTTTCTTGGAATCATGTAAAATGGAATCATTTTAACGGAATTATTAATGATAATGACATTACAATAGAAAACTCAACTTTCAACGATGAAAGTGTAAGAAGTAAAAATACACTCAACTTTTGTAGTTTTCGAATATTCACTTTCGGTTTCAAAAATTCGAATTTTGGTGTTGCGGCAAAAAAATGTTCTTAGAAACCACACGTTCGTAAAAATAGAATTTATTGTTCAGTACAAAAACGCCAAGTCCGATAATCGTATCACGGCTTGCCAAAATACCGTACCAGGAGATAATCCAAGTCATCGCGTAATCAAACAGAAGTCCTAACAATCCATTTGAACTCACCGTGTACCAAAATTACCGTCCAATGTTTGCAATTCAGTTTGTATTATAATGTAATTTCAACTCATTCGATGCAGCACAATTCGCAGAATACGACGCTCCTTCTCGGCTCCCTGGACACCCGTCATTTATACTAAATGATATATTGTATGGATGGATGTATACTGTCAGCAATGCCATTAAACCTAATGTAGATTAACGTATTATACATGAAACTTAATGTAACATTTTACATTAAAAAACTTAATATTTTTGTACATTAAATTTAATGCGTAAGTTAAAATCTGTTTAGATTTAATGTACAGTTTCTCCTGTTTCCCCTGCCTCTGATCATTCATATCGTATATTCATGATCACCAGTCCATAAATACGTCTTACTTGTTACTGCTCCATGCCTTTCTGTTGTCTAATGTACCTCTGGTGTCTGGTATGTTATCTAAAATGTACAAATCACGAATCTACGATACATATTTGTTCGTGCATATAACAAGACCATTCGTATTTTGTCGAAAAAACAACGAAAAATTACCACGAGTGTCGCGATAAACGAAGAAATACACTCTGAATACAGCTGCCCGAGTAATCGAGTAAGTGCACATTAATCAATCACCACGGCAGCAGCCGCCATATTGACGAACAGCCCGACCCGGAAATCCCGGCGCAGGCAGCTGGGTGCTTAACATCCCTCTCCGTTGTGCGTCCGGACCTGCCGTTCTACTTATTCATTCCTCATTTCCCTGGCCTCATTCCTCATTCATTCATGTCCGTCCTCATTAGCACGCTGTGCGCGGGGGCCAGCGTTGCAAGTCCCCGGTGCCTCGGGGTTGGATCTCGCCCGTTGCCCGTTGAATACGAAGGCAAACATTCTGACAACGCCCGCGTAGAAGAGTGGAAGTTGCGGAGCCGTCTGGGGACCGCGGTGAGGTTTATACTGTTTTGATACCGCGCGCATGGGTCTACTGACTAAATTTGCCGCGGTGTACATAAGTTAGATTAATTAGCCCTCGGAGAGAGGAGTCTCCCAGAGGCAGGGCTGGACGCTCTTTCTGTCTTCCTACTCCATTTACGACTGAGTCCATGCTGGTCGCATCTTTCATCACTCTAGAATCTAGGTTACACATTTTTTTATGAAAACGTTTCGTGATAGTAGAATATTATTTTTTATTTACGATTGTGCATTCTACACGAACGTTTCAGTCGCGTTTACATAGAATTCATCACTGTGTTTACCCTTCTTGTATAACACTATTCAACATTCCTTTCCAATATTACCAAAATCTCCTCTATTTCTCACTATTATTCACGATTCTCTCCTCCTCCATCCATGTATCTCTTAAACACGTGTGTTCATTATTTTGTCTTCCACCAGACGCGTTCTACACATCTTCTCTTGCTCGTTCTACCAATATTTGTTAGATTTTCTCATTCTACAGTTTATATCTAGTTTAATCACCTCTTTCCTTTCTTCAAACTTTAGAAGCATTTTATCTAGTCTCTTCTCATCGTTATATCTAGTCTCTATTATCCCCCTCCCCTTCATATTTTCTACTCTTGGATAAACTTTTCCCTATCACTTACCAACTTACTAATTTATCTTTCTCAGCCTCATCTTTTTCCCAGTCAACGCTCTTTTCATTGTATAATGTTCCTCTCTTTTGTTGCCTAATTATCATAAACATTCTAATTCCTTTCTCAATTTCCTCTCACAGACTCCTAGCTAACATTATCATCATCATCATCATCATCATCATCATCTCTCTTCTTCAATCTTTCTTCAAGCCTCATTGCCTTTTTCCCTCTGAAACTCATATTCTCCTATACATTTCATTCCTCAAAAAGTACTCCAAGTTTTGTGTTAATAAATGATGTAAATAAATACAAAAGTTTCACGATAAAGTTCAAGAGATTCAACCTTATATTTGGCCTACTAAAAGAGTCCTTGGAGGTAAAGTACGAAAAGTCACAATACTAAAATTTTACAAAGGTATGGCAGTGCCTTGTGGCCTAAATGTAAGTGAAAACTGGGTTATAAATTCCAAATCCTGTTGCAGAGAACAAGCTGCTGAAATGAGGTTTTTGAGGTAAACACTAGAAGTAACAAGAAGGGATCGATTGAAAACCGAGACCATCCGGGAGAACCTTGGAATTTACAATCTACAGGACAAAATCGAAGAATATAGAAAGAAATGAAAAGACAATGTGTAAAGGATGGAAAATAATCGTTTACCGAAGCTACACCTCTTCCACGCATGTCGAAAGAAAAGCATTGGTAAGACGAAAAGAAGATGGAGTGATCAACGAGTAGCAAGAGACCAACAGGTTAAATGTCTGAGGGAGAAGAAGAAGTTACATGATACTTATTGGGCAAAAACGTTTTATAACAATATTGAAATAAGGGGCGTGTACTGTAATTAACTGTACTGTTACAAACATATTATAAATTTTTACTTGGAGAAACTTACAAGAGATCTCTGTATAGCGTGTCTCTTTGTACATGAAAATAACGCTTTTTGATGCAATGGATCTGAGAGGTTATGCTAACATTAAGGATAAAAAGGGAATAACAATTTATCCGCAATTTAAGTTTTTTATTCTATAAATATATTTAGGTTAATTTTAAATAAAAACCCGTCAAGTCCTTGTATCAGATACTGAAATATAGATTAAGAGACATATTTTAAAACCCTCCCTTCTGTGGAATTAATGGTCTAGGGTAAAAAATAATTACCAAAATATCAGAAGATGAAGTTAAAAATTGTGTGTTCTAAGAGCGCAATTGCAATTTTTTAAACGTTAGAAGTGGAAATTAAAAATAAAAGAGAATAAATATATTTTAATATTGTAAAAACAAAAATTTGTTTTAAAATATGTACGCTTCATTGTCATGAATTGATCTGTGTCTTGCAGAGGGATCGTGTGTACTTTATATGTAACTATTGGAACTAATCTTTCTCAACAACTTTTCATCTCTTCGAATAAATCTAGAAATTCGACTTCAATCCTCCACTTTAATTTACGACCAATTGAATGGATGCTGATGAAACCCGTTATTGAGAGACGAGTCAAAGAGATATTGGACTTTAATTTTGAGCTCGTTACATTTTGTATTGCCGCAAGTCTGTCTTCGAAGTTCAATTTATTTGAACGAATGCGAAATAGTGAAGTTATTACGACTCAGATTTCAAGATAATACTGTATTCATGATGAAGTAAATTAAATTTCATGCAATTGTATTTTCCGACATTCGGTCGCATCTCTTTCATCTAGATAATTAGAAAACAGAAAAATTGAAAACTGGTAATAGTGAATATTTGTACAATAAATATCTTCCCCTCTGTATTCTTCTGTTCATTCTTGTGTTTCATTATCTGAATCAATCTAAAATAATTACTTAATGAACTTTTGGTATCTTTTACTACATTATGTTAGTATTATTGAAATAAACGTACCCCAAAGAGAAACGTGCTTAATTATGCAGTATATTAAGATT
This sequence comes from Gryllus bimaculatus, assembly GCA_017312745.1. NCBI lineage: Eukaryota > Metazoa > Arthropoda > Insecta > Orthoptera > Gryllidae > Gryllus > Gryllus bimaculatus. The sequence goes on along the minus strand of BOPP01000013.1, from coordinate 10,512,703 downwards.
TATGTAAATTGTGAAATCTCTCTTTGTGATTTCACATGAAACGTTACCTTTGGGGTTTTATGTTCTTTCTTCAAATCGAGAATCCTTTTACGGATTCATCATTTTCGTAGTAATACAATTTTTCTATTACATGCATTTATCTATAATGTAATGAATATTTTCAATCCAAATGTGATGCTTATGTAGTATAGGAAATGAATTACAGAAGTAAATGCCCTCCTAATGAAATCCTCACGCTTGGCTGGCTATTAACAGCAAATTAGGGCACAATTGTTTTTAAAAAAATATACGCCAGATACTTCCATTTGCTTGAACATGACAACTTTTTACGTGTATTTGACAGTATAATTTAACAAAGTGTCTATGAGTATAGTTTTTTCAATTTAGAACTATTTGATAAAATGTGAACTAATATTCTAATACTTTGAGATACATCAATACGACGGTTCGTAGAACATTATAGGTATATCACACACTTCATCATGCCTTTTCAAACCAAAATTCTCACTAACTGAAATTCAGGATTAAATTGATCTTAATAAAATTTCATAGTCGATTCACATTTATCTTCGTTTATATGGCAGGTGTTCAGAGTTCCTTTGATTAATATACGCCAAGCGCTTCAAGGCGTTAAAAGTATGTTGCTAATGATGCTTCGAAATGAGACTTTTGCAGACTAAAGTACGGGGAATTCCAATTGGTGTAATCTAATAAGTTCCGCCTCAGTTGCTCGAATAAATTAATTACCCCTGTACTTCTTAATGCGCAGCTTCCAACGCCTCTTTTTCCTGACGCATTCCGCTCGTTACGTTGAAATTGAGGTCTCGTCCTACAATTTTGTTATTCGACGTAATATGTGTATAAACATATTTCCGCCAGAAATGACTGCAAGTTTGGTTTCAGAATGATCGCTACGCATTCGTAAAAGGCTTGTACTAAGATATTAAAAAAGTAGAATTTAAATATTAGTTTTTTCCATTTCACGAACTTTCTAATTACTCATAAATAATGTCAAAATATTAAAAATTCAATATATATATATATATATATATATATATATATATATATATATGGATGTGTGTATGTATGTATTCGATGAAACAGTATTTACATTTGAAAAGAAACTCGTATATTTATTTCGTTTGTGAAGTCTCCAGAAATTCCTTATGTGAAACTCTTTTATGAGGCGATATATTACGACACAACACAAGCGCTTGCAATCATCGCTTACAAATCTCATGAACTCGTTGGTAAAATTAAACCCTTCAATTGATTCATTTCTTTCAAGACTGGCTAACAAAAACTCGTTCTTCAATACAACCTCTTCCCACTCTTGCAGTGGAACAATCTGAAAGATTGAGAGATCATACTTGAATAAATGTTCCCGCAGATGTTTTCTTATATTTCTTTAAATCACGCTGAGGCCTCTGTAGGGTCTTGTTTGGTTTATTTTTGGAGGATTTAAGAGAATAATGTTTTTCTTCAGTGTGTCTTTAATAAGATATACTGTTTTTTCAAAAGCTTTTTGACAGTCGAAAATAGTATTTACAGCTCTATTAAATCTTAATACATATGAAATTCCCCTGCGTTACAGATGTTCAGATGCGTTACAGACATTCATTCGAACATCCGCCACAACCACAATCTTCTATGTATCTAATAACACAAATTGTCAATAGTAATGCTCAATAACGCCGAATACAATTGTTAGATGAAAAATAACATTCTATCTTCAATGAATTGAAAAATTATCTTTGAGATTTTCTCTCACAATTTTCATACCTGTCATTGCTTCTTGTTAAAGAACAATTCACACCAAATTTTTGAAGTGCTGTCTTATTTAAGAATAATCCTATGTAGAAGTATTGAAGGTTTCTGATGATTTAATAAAGAATAATCAAACTAAATGGATTACTTATAAAGAACCTTAATCTACTATAAAGTCAGCTGAAAGGAAAGAATTTTGGAAATGATCAGATGGATCATACTGCAGTAATATGTTGAAATTTGTAGGAAGACTAAACTGACTGTTAGTCGGGGAAAACAGTCGAGCCCTGAAGATGTGAAGCTCGTATTTCAGCATTCGCCATTTGCGGTGTTTCACGTGCTATTGTGCTACACGTATTCGAGGTAACAGTTGATGGGCCTCGGACTAACAGGTAGCAGGTTTCAGCAGCCGCCAGCGGCTGGGCTGAGAGGAGAGTGCAAATGTCTGCTTCAATTACAGCAACGGAACACCATAGAGAAGAGCTTCGTAATGCTCATGCCAGGATTAGAGTCCATAAGCTGTAAACTACAGTATTCCTGATGAGTTTGTGTCTAGGTAAATATTTTGTCACAAAACCGCAAAACGTCATCAGTACAAAGAAGTAAGTAGAACCTTTGTGAATCTAGTTTTACCAGTAGTTCGTCCAATTAGGTCACCGAGTACTCTAATCACTCTATGATTAGGGTATGTTGCATTATATATTAATATGTAGACACTAGTGACGATCAATGGCACTCGAGGAACGGTTAGTGATGTTTGTAAGTCACCATAAAAACAACATGTTTTGAGACTTCTTTGCCTAATCTTGGTGGTTTCATCTTTTGAACCCTTCCATGCTGGGGACTACATTTCCTATACTTTTTAAGTGCTCAAATTATTTCAATACTCTGTAACATTCTTGCATTTTCTTTTCTGCATTGGCTCCCAAACCTAATGGATACCTTTGATATTGATAAATATTACTGCATTGCATTGAGTGGACTGTATGTATAATAGTCTCATAATTTTTGAAAAGGACAACTCATTCCATGAAATAAATTGTGAAAAGGGCTGAATGAAGATTCTCACGCTAAATCGTGAAACATTTTTCTTTACGCCAATTCTTCTCTCAGTTTTTATGACACAGAAAAGTACGAGAAAGTATAATTATATTTCGGAAATTTCATTCACAGCCGCAAGCTTTCTTCACGTTACTGTTTATTACTGTAGAAAAAGAATCATATTTAAAGAAAAATTAGTAGACTAGAAATGTTAGCACATATTTAATTACAAAACACTTAATAGTTAGTTTTTCTACTTGATCATCCGTCGATACAAAATATATGAACTTGGTGTACGTCCTTTGAATTTTATTTGTATCCAACCTACGCAAAAATGAAATGTAAAAATTAACTCGATTTTAAACAGCATTTAATCCAATAAAAATAAGTTGATTATCAGTACAAAATTAAATTACCGTTTCAGTTTGTGGTTTTTAAAAAAAAATCTGCCACTGTAATTTAATCGAACGTATTTCCGATTGGTATCTGAAAACGATATTATCAAATAACTTCGAAGATACACGTATTTCCGTTGTAGATATGGACATTATTTCGATGTATTAAACATACCAGAGTAAGTTTTACTTATGTAAAGTGTTCCGAAATGAATGTGCATGGGAGTCATTAATATATAGTGTTGAAATTACAGAACTTGGTAGACTCAAAATGTTTTTGCAACAAACAATTAAATAGCTATTTTTATTAAATAAGTAAATTACAGTTTTTAGAATAGTCCGACATTAAACACAACGGCGAAGATATTAATGGCACTCGAGTGTTTTTATTTGTTTATAAAATCGTGTCGTTAAAAATTCATGAACACAGGCGATGTTGCATTTGATATTATAAAACTCATGACTGCTGTTTGTTTCGGTATAGGAGCTCTAATGTCTGAGATAATATTAATGTTATGATAATTGTTATGTTAATTTATAAATTTACTTCCAACTATTTCTTCTCTGTTACAATATAAGGCAAGACTTGGAATTTGCTGATACAACTAAAAAATAATTTTTACAATCTAAGGCATAATAATATTTCCTGGCGAGTCGCCGCGCGTTTTATATAAGATTATTGTATATTGATTTGAAATAATGTGCAGTTTGTTTTACAATATTTCTTTTATTCAAGATTTTACATGAATTGTTTCCGCAATACTTAGAAGAACTTTGTGGGAACTGAAGTAGAGAAACATAGACAACTAATGAATGTAACAAAGAAGCAGAACGTGTAAAATATGTCCTGTCATTTTTGTGTTTCGCTACGTTGCCACCTGTGTACGTATTGCTATAGGCACTCCGTCGTACACGAGCATATTACGAATTGTGGAATATCACTTATGTCGCGTTATGTTGTCATTCAAACATGTCAGATATTTTTAGAAAGCTTTCAATTATTTTCATGTTAAATGTCGTACATTTTATAAAAAGTTTCGGACAAAGAGTTTTCGGACAGATGCAATTTGGCAGCTGCCAATAGATCCACCCATTTCTCTGTGGAGAGGCAGATATTAGTTGCTGGCGTATGGCGGTTGGCATTGGGATTTGAAATGAGGAACACCCAAATTTCGTTTATTCAAGATTTTACACATTCTTTTCCACGATGCTTAGCAAAGCTTTATGGTAACTTAAGTATAGAAGCATGTACGAGTATAATTAATTACTGGCCATGTGTTTCGTTTTCGTTACGTTGCTTCTTATATTCTTGGTATGTCAAGTACGTAAAATGTTTTACGTACCTCATGAAGACGATCAAACTTTCGATAAAGATATCTCAAGCCGGCTGATGTCACTGCAGTGTCTGATCGGGAGGTCGGAGAGTTCGAGTCCCGACGGTGGCAAAATTTTCGACAATAGCTAGATAGCTAGGTCGAATCAGCCGCTATCTGGATGATAATTCTAGCGGACAACTGTTCTGATCGGGAGTTTCCCATGGTTTCTCCCATCAACACCAGGCGAATGTCGAGTACCTTAACAAACGGGCGCCGGGCGCGATCATTTCTTCCTCTTCATTGTCCTATCCTCACACTTACACTACCACACTTGTCAGAAACTTCGAGCTTGTCCCGGCTGTGACGGTGCACGCTGGAGGGAGATACTTGGTAGGGGAAAATCCGACGTAGGTCGGCGCCGGATCTCCCCAGCTAGCAGGGGAAGATCACCGCTACCTCCTGCGATGAAAATATGTAATAAGTGTACGGGAATAATTGTTAGTGATGTCGCGAATAAAATTGTGTTTTCTTGATAGCACTTTTACAATATATACAATGCTTTATGCAAATCCCGACGGGCAGAATCCCCGAGCTACTTTGGAATTGCATTGGACAGGCTCAAAGATATTTCTGTTAACTGCGTACGGGGAAGGCCTGAGCCCGTCGCGATATTCGACATGCGCAGCGAACAGTCACTGCGCTTTAAAACTAATTTATTCTATTAAAGTATGATTTGTATTCGTGACGCCTTTCCACTCCTAAGTATTCTTAGTATATGCTTACAAAAATACACTAGTTCTGTTATGATGACTAAATCAATTCACACTTCAGTTTTAAAATCCATGAGGTTGGCATTATGACATAGGTCAAGTAAAACACAAGCCAATTCCCAATAAGTAAACTATACCCAGATATTATATAAAGTTTAGACAAGTACAAGGTTTTGAGCAGGTTGTAATAGGTTTCGGGCCCTCATATTCCACGGGCTGCAGTCGGGTCGTGGCGGGCGGTTGGCAAGGAACGCAGCTGCAGGCGGCAGGTGCTCCGCTCCCGCAGGCAGGGGGCGCTGGCCTCGCTACGTTGCGTAGTTTGGCGTGCGCGTGTTCGTGTGCGTGTGCGTGCGAGCGACGGGCCGCCACGCACTGTTCCCCTGAGCGCCTCCCGGCACTTCCCGGAACTTCCGGGCGCGTTCCCCACTTACTCATCTTCGCCGTGCGCCCTCGACGCGAGACTAACGTCCGCGCTCACTTCCCGTGAAACTTCGCGAGTTTATAATCTCGGGGATTCGTGAATCTTGCAAGATGTCAGACTCCCGAGTATTAAGCTTAAATATTAGGGTCTGTAGGAACATAAATAGAAGTCCTTGCAAAATTGACGGATAGAAAGAGCAATGTGAGCGGATATAAATTAAGGGAATCGTTTTGTTTTTAGATAAAGTGTATATTCAAGGACGTAATTTGGAATTCTTGATTAGTCTGCTCCTTTTCACAAACATTATTCTCTTGCTTCTATTTTTATAAAATTCTACGACTTTAAACGCCCTTCCAAACAAATACCTCTTCACTAGCATTGTAGGTTGTACATATACTTGTATATTGCATGTGAAAATTACTTTGTTTTACTTTTCTACAACGCCATCAGAACGAAAATTGTGTTAAAAGCGATCGAGTTATAAATTTCTTCGTGTATCTTTTTCAACTTAATGACGAAAATTTAATATGAATTATAATGGAAGTTTTTTATTTTCAAGTAGAGAGTTTATCTGGCGTGCGTGTGCGTATTTTCGCCGCCTTTGTGAGTTGTTTATTTGAAATATCTTCCTCAAAACTCCAGTTTTACCACTATAATTTTATTAAATGGTCTGACGAAACGTGCAACAGTCCTGTGAGATAAAACCGGTGGTTCAGCAAATGTTGAATTACATTGTACTCAAAGGGGCGCACTTGGTGCGACATGTGGAGAGCTGTTTCAAAATGAATTATCTGAATACAATATGTATTCCGAAAAACATGTAGTATTATTTATTACCAATCCTTGAGAATTTGTATTGCTGATATTTTCCATTAGAAGTACTTATACCTTATTCGTTCGGATACAATTCGAAACGTTTTAAAAGTTGCTGTAATTTTTCTTAATTTCTGTGAAAATTGTTGTTTACACGTTTTAATATGTTTTGAAAGTTACAAAACCATTGTGTAATGCCCATTATGAATTTTTATTGTTAAGTAAGAATATCATTAAATAAAATTTACTTTTTTGCATATGAAACGTTTTGGACATCATTTAAATTAAAAAAGACAGACCTGTAACAGAACAAAATTCTTAATGAGCCACATTAAATAAATAGAGCTCTTCATCGTAGACATTTTGAAACTTGAGAGTCTTCCAAAGGAATATTTATTTCATACCCGCTTTTAAGTCGTACCATTAATTATTACCATCATATGTACCTAACTTACCCATGGAGTTTTCTCGCATGTTAAACTCCACCCTATTTTTTCCTAAGGATATCGTAAAAAAACAAACATGGGAACATGTGGTCCGTTTCAATCGTATATCCCTCCACAATTAGGTTATCACAGCATTTTGAGATCGCGGCAAAAAGTTAAATGAATGGTTGCACTACACCTATAAGAAACAACCTTCTATCAAGCAAGTAATAATAGTACTTCCAGTTGTTGCTGTGAGAGCGAACGTTGAATTAATACTTATGCAAATAAACCTCGTCAGTCTCCGCAAACCATGTATATAGAAAGTGTACATAGAATAAGATGGTGGAATTAAAGCCTTCTAATCGTGATGTCACAAAGATGATCACCAGGGCTGAAATGTATGTCATGGACGAATGCATTCTGTATTCATCATGGTATAGGTGTCATTGATGGTATCATTAAGCACGGAACCGGCAAAAAATGAATTAATTGTCCAAGAATATCTCATCCTAAATATTTTGACCTTAATATTTACATATGTTTTTAAACAAATTGTTCATATTTGTAAAGTCAAAGTGCAACTAGTCACGTCTCCGTAAAATTCTCTTACTTTGGAGATTTCATTTATAAAGATCGGTTTCGTGTGAGAGCCGCAAAAGGTATGTATACTTTTGAAGTAATATATGAGACGAATAGGTTAAATTTTTTCATGGAAATTGTTTCTTACCCTATACGCCCTGGGAATGCCCTCGTTTGCAAAGTAGAGAGCCGCAAAACCTTTATCAATAATAATAATAATAATAATAATAATAATAATAATAATAGTGGTAATAAAATATATCGAAGGTAGTGAAATATTGAAATTAGATGGCGAAGTACGAAATAATAAATTACTGTCGGTTTAAATTAAGGGTAATTGAGCATATATGTCTTTCAACAGCTCTTATTCTGACCAGGAACATTGATAATTAATTTTTACAAGTACGTATTATTCAGAGACCACACCAAAATCAAATCAAATTAATAAATGTCAACGTTCATAGAATTCTTGTTCCCACTCGACTCAATTTACTCCGTGACAGCTTTTGAAAAAATAAAATTCTCCACTTATCTTGACAGTCGTTGTTCACACGCCTGTCACAACTTACTGCTCTTCGGCGTTTATTTGGTATGACATAATGCATTCGCGTCAGGTTCTTCAACCGTCATAAATCATTTTATTGACTCTATAGAACAAGTCTCATCACCTGCTACCGACGATCACGTATGATAACATCGACGGTATCATCGGTAAGTCATGGCTCAATCATCGATATTATGTGAAATAAGTTCTCAGATATTCCAAAAAGTATATCCCTCACGCTTGGTCGAAAGATTAACAATTTAGATTATTTAGATAACGGTTTAAATGATAATTATCTAATGAAATTTTTAATTAATAGAAAAAATGTTTCGATCTAACTTGCGTAATATTAATATAATAAATAAATAAGTTAATATATTAATGTTGAATATATTAATTTACAACAAATTAAACAAAGTATTTGCAACCATTCATTTACTATAATAGGCTAACAGCATCAGTTGTCAACAAAATGCCAATCCGTTGTCATCAGAATGTCAACAAAACACTTGATTTTAGCCTTAATCTGAATAATCGGAGTTCGGATGTTCTCATGTGCACTGCGCACATGTACCAAGTAACCTTGAAGTTTAGAAATTGACGGACTATTAATGCACTTGAACGTCTAGACACAGTTTTCTGATGTTGGGTTTTGTAGTTCAATATTTGACGCTGATGTACATATCTACATTGAGATTATTGCGGTACTTATTTAGTTATATGACTGAATTGGATACACATGTGTAATCGAGGTTTAAATTTCTTACAAAATTCAATATCTGATTATATTCTAGCATTAAGTGGTTAATTTCGTTTTGGAAACTACCCTTTGAAGTTATTCTCAAATCATCTACAAAGCAACTGCGTATCCCGGGAGGTACCAGTACCACAGTTTGAGAATTCTTGGTCTAAATAGTGTCCACCTTCTTTCTCTTTTAGCAAAACAAACATCACATATTCTTCTTGAATAATTTGTCTTCAACTGATTCATTGCCTGACAATTGGCTTTTTTGGTTCTCCATTATTTTCTTCTCTCAAAATATAAAGATTTTTTTTATATAATTAACTGGATAATGTATTTATTTGCATTCCCAAAACAGTGTATGCATAATTGTTGTTTGCATTATCTTTGTCGTTTAAATTCGATGACGCACCATGGTGCTACGATTTATACTATAAAAAAAAGTAAAACCGGGTTACATATATCAACGTTTACTGAGAAACCAATAGATCGATGTCAATTATTTCCATATTATTTACTAAGTATATTCTTGAATTTAATGTATTCAAATTGCTTGCAACATATTTGTGCTTAATTCATTCAGAATTGCGGCGTTTACTAGATTGAGATCAATGAATAGTAAGTTAACTGTTAATTACTCTGAATAATACGGTGTACTTATATTTTTGTGTAAAATACGTCTACTGCCTGGAAAAAATATAAAAAATAGCAAGTTAGTCTATTTCATAAAATTTGGAAAATGCTGTGGGCAAGAAAATTACATAAATTGACTAATACGAATAAAGACAGATTGATTATAAAGTAGTGAAGAGTAACAATCTCTGGAGGTGGAACGGTAAAGCTGAGAATAAGTAAATATTTTGATACGAAATCCGTTGATGGGGAATGACATTGATACATGTCATTATAAAAGTTACATTTTTCTTGTAATGCTATTTTTAGAAAAAAAATACTTTTTCCTAATTTTAGAAACTACTAAAAATTACACCAAATACGTGGAAAAGACGTCACTTTCAAAACGAGTATATTTTAGGGCGGCAACGGACCACCAAAACGACCATCCTGAAGCAGCTGGTGAAGATAAACATATCAATGACTGCCAGAGAGATTCTCCTTCATGGCATTTTAATGGCTACATAAAATTTGTTATCTTTTGAAAGAGTGATGAAAACTTATTGATAACTTAAGCAAATGCGATTGAGCGGTTATGTCGGGACGCAAAAGAGATATTAAAAAGTGGAGGAGAATGATTGAGGATAGAAAGACTATTCAGCGAATATAATGAACCCAGTTGTACTTGAACTACTATGACATCGTAGCATTTTTGAAGAGATGGTGGCAATTCTATCGCATATTGTAGTATAATCATTTTTCCTTCAAAATTCTAATATTTTGTTTTAAAAATGTTGATCTTTGCACAAATACGTATAAACAGTTTTAATTAAGTATTCATACTTTTGTTTATAATTTTACCAGCTCTGTGAAAATGATAATAAATTAATTTAGTTATAGTTATCAGATTTACTTAAACAGTAATGAGATATTTTGAGAACAATACATTTTGGTTTAATTTAAAATGTATTTTCTCGAAATAAATTTCAAACTGATTTACTTTTTCAATTTAATATTAAGTTTTTTTAAATGTGCCTACGAACTTAAACATTCAAATGTGTGCATTGAAAATGGTTATTAATTGAGATTTTGTGACATTAATTGAATGGTATATTTAAAAATGGAAATAAAGCAAAATAATGTTATTTTCAGACTAATGAGCACTGGGCAAAAAAATATATTAAGTATACTGCACGTTTCTAGGAGTTACGCTGAAAAGTTCATTTGGCAATAGCTATTGTTCTCCCAAGGTCGCGAAAATCCGAGAACAGATGAAGTCTGTAAAATTATTCAGGATATTGAAGATCCGATGGCCTCGTTGATGATCCGATGGCGTTTTCAACAACTGTTTTAATAGCTTCGACGGACGATTACCTTTTCAAAAACCGTATTTTCGTTCCGACAGGCTGAATGTTTCCCCTAGCCATGTCTACAGTCTTTCTAGTATTAGGCTTTCAAATTCTATTCCCATCGTGTCTAGTATATTAGTCTTTAAGATATGAGCTCATGTTGTGGCTTGCTGCCTTTTAGGAAGAGAGGTAGTTTTTGCTTTTTCTATATCCTCAGGAAAGTTTTATCCCTCTAGCACCTATTATATGCTTTCCATATATCTATTTTTTACAAGGGAACTGTGGAAATCTTCAACAAAACGCTGAGAAGCCCGCACTCCTCAACAGTGTGAGGTTTTACATCCTAAAACCACAAACCCTTTATGTACCTGGCGCTATCTACCATGGAACCGCAATTTTGCATTACTTTAGGATGGTGTCAGCTATTGTATTTAGAAATACTATTCCGGTTCGAAATTGGCTGAAGTTTCTCTCGTCATCTTCTCGAGGATGGCAGTGATATATCTCTTTATTGCTGTCCACTTCTCCTTGTTATAGATAATTAGTATCACCATATTTTCTGGTGAGACATTACAACCCATATCCTTCGATGTCTTAGCTAGTTTATCTCGGGCAGTGGAACAACGTATATTCGGCATCGTCTAGTTCATGGCTGCAGTATAAGCATGCCGCGTCTTCTGTCTTTATGACTCTCTTAAGCTATGCTTTAAAGCATCCATGTCCTGTGAATGCCTGGGTTAAATGATATGTTATGGACCCATGTTTGCGGCTTATCCAATTGGATATGTTCGGGATGAGCCTATGAGCCCATCTGCCGCTCTCCTCCCCGTCCCAGCGCATCTGCCAGCGGGACACCATGTTTTCTTCTGCTTTTTAAATGCAATCCATCATTTTCTTGGTGTGTTCTATCCTATTGGTGCGGTGATATCCCTATCTTAGTGCTTTCACCGTCAGTTACCTTCTTGATCATAGGAGTAGTCGCAAATTTTGTTTTTTTCTAGAGCAAGCAGGTCAATAGAAGGGTCGTTTGCCAGCACAATACCAGCTCTTTCGAATAAAGTTATGTACCCCGACGTTATACGTGCGGTGCCATTCCACTGTACAGTCTGTATTTTCTTTCTCAAATTGCTGTTTTCTGTCCAGATTAGAGCTGCAAAGAGAATGTTCGATTGCATCACACTCATAAGATGCCGCCTTCTCTTGTCGCAGGGGCCCCTGGTGTTCGGCATCAATTTTGAAAACGATGCTGCTATTCATAGTGCTTTTCCCACCGTCTCGGTAACGTGCGGTCCAAAACTTAGCTCTTTGTCAATATCCATTCCTTCATAGCGAAGGCTCTTGCGTCATTCTATTTTTTCCTTGCCTATTAGAAACGTTGGATTGGGGTAGGATCGTCTGTCAGTGATGTGTAATGTTTCCGTTTTATAGGCTGCAACTTCCAGCCCTTTGGATGGCAGCCATCTCACCACTCTTCTCAAGGTGTCGTTCACGATGACCTCTAGTAGGGTAGATGTTTCCGCCATTGCCACTATTATTGCATCGTCTGCGAAGCCCACTATTGAGACATTTTGCGGAAGTTTTATGTTCAGTAGACTGTCGTACATAATATTCCATAAGACAGGACCAAGTTAGGAATCTTGTGGAACACCACAGGTCATCTCGATTTCAATGGGTTCACCTTCGCATTCGTAAATTGTCTTTCGGTCTCTTAGGTAGCTCCGTATTACACTGGTGAGGTACTCTGGAGTGTTCTTCTCCATCAGAGCCTTGATAATCTCCTCCCATTTGGCCGAGTTAGAGGCATTCCTGATATATAGCGTTTCAAGGGCACATAATTATTTTTTTGTTCAATCTTTGGCTTCTATGGCCTTTTCTACGACTGTTTTGATGGCGTCGACTGTCGATCTACCTTTTCGTAAGCCATGTTGCATTTCCGACAGGCTGTGTCTCCTCTAGCCATACCTGTAGTCTTTGCAGTATCAGGCCCTCAAATACCTTTCCCATCGTGTCTAGTAGGCATATTGGTCTGTAAGATATGGGCTTGTGTTGTGGTTTGCTGCCTTTAAAGAAGAGAGCACGTTTCTGCTTTTTCCATACACTCCGAAAAACGTTTTCCTTCAAGCATCTATTATATGCTTTCAGAAGAAGTTGGGGGTCGACCTTTGCCTACTGTCTTTAGAATTTCGTTGTGTATTTCGTTGAGTCCTGGGGCCCTTTTTGTTCTTAAAGGTATTGCATACTTTCTGTAGTTCTTCTAGGCAAAACATTTGGTCTTCTGTAATTTTACAGAGTTGACATTGTTCTATCGAAGGTTTCTGATGCGATCGAAACTTCGATCGATCTTCGAAAAATCGATCTTTATGATTTGGATTACCCATGTAGAATCATCCAATCCGGGAGTTTTACGCCTGAAATTTAGTTTTGTTGTGACAATTTGGTGCGGTTTGCACTACTTGTCGTTGTCTATTTCCTTTAAAAGCTCCGTCCAGCAGTGGTTTTTACTATTGTTGATAGCGTGTTTTAGGTCCTTTCTGCATTGTCGAAGAGTCTCTCTTAATGTCTGCGATCCTATGGAGCGCGTGTACTGATGTATTGTTTTTTTACATTTTTCTCTCAGTTCTTAGATTTCGTCCATCCACCAGTACATTGGTTTCCGAGTGGGGTTGGTTTTCGACCTCTTTGGAATAGATCGGTTGCACGCCTCGTTGACTGTATTAATTGTTAGACCCAGTAGTTTCTTTCCTGGTCCTTCTGTCCAGTTTAATTCGTTCAGGGTCGCTTGTTCCTTCAGGATCTCTTCTAGAGCTTTCTGGTCTAGTTTGTTCACGTTACATGAGGGTTTCAGCTTCATTTTCTGTACTTTAATTTTTATTTTGTATGCCGAACTCTATATATTTATAATCACTGAGAGTGACGTCTTCCAGAACCGTCCAGTTGGGTATTTGTCTCGCGGTTTTCCTTGAGGACAGGGTCAGGTCTATGACTGATCTTGAGTTGTATCCCTCGTAGGTTGCTACTCTTCCGTTGTTCATCACCACGAGCATTCCCCCTAGCTACCATGCCTGTGACAAGAGACCACCTTCTGTCGCTTCTTAATTAATCCCACTCCGAGGATTTCATTCACTCCGATATGGTCATATGCGTGACACCTGTACCATCTGATCACCTCCTTCCGTACAGTGATATTACAGTATACCATATCTATTGCTATTTTCTTTTTCTGGAGAAGAGCTGTGGCCAAGTTCTGCGGCAATTTGACTATTGCCGATTGTAGGCCGGCGTATCCTTTCCTTACGTAGCAGGCCATCCATAGAAACAATACTTCAAATCACGTGTTTTTACAAAGGTCTTAAAAGAACCATTTTATAGAAATTTCTTATTTTTACTTTCTCGCCCTTACTTCCTAAAAAGGGAAAAGTATTGTGATAAAATGAAAAAAAATAAGGTAAACTTTTACCCGTGTCCTGGTAACTAAAAACTGAATAAATGTCGTTCCTACACGTAGTAAATTACTTCCTCTAATGCACCGAAGACGAGATAGCCGCCTGGGAGAAGCTGGGATCCCAAGGGAGAGCAGTTAGAGCGCATATAAATATCCAATTGGAAATGCTTTTTGGAAAGATTATCATCTTCTGAAACCTGGTCTTTTTATCACTGGACTCCAATTGAGATCAAATACTGCTGCCAATAAAACTACTGTTAGTAGAGGGGAGTATGTTTACTGCAGGAAGTGTAATACTGCGGTAGCAACAATGAATCACATCCTCGGTCGGTGCATTTTTACGAAGTCAGCAAGAATAAAGCGTCATGATCAAAAACTTTATAGAAGGGAAGATGCTCCGGAAATCCGACACGGTGGTGTCCACGGAAGTCACTTTCTCCATTGCCGAAGGAGTTAGACTCAAAGCTGACCTGGTAAGAAAAAGCCGGGAAGGGGTCCACATGGTCGATGTGAGTGTCCGCCGCGAGGATGGGTCTAGCATTCTGAAAGCAGTAGAGGAAAAGGTTGTAAAATACCAACCAGCCATCCCCCTACCAGCCCAACCTCATGGAGTACCCAACGCCAGAATCCTGCCTATGGTGGTTGGAACCTCTGGGGCTATGCCAAGATTTACGGTCAATGCCCTCAAGACCATGGGGATCACGCCTCGAGGCGATCTACTGACTATCTCGTTAAATTGCTCTCCGAAGCTCTATTAATCTTTACACACAATTTGTAAATTACGATGGAGCAATTCAGGATCGCTGGTAGTAAGTGGAGGAAGAAAAACTTCAATGTTCTGTCGGGAAGTCTATTGAACCCATTGAATCTTAAAATGTCTAGGAATTACCCAGTTGCCACGACTCTAAGTGGGAAGTGTATGCTACTTAATGTAGCATGTAGAAAATTGTATAACAAAAATCAACAGTTTGTGGGTCCTTAATACCGAAATATCGATTGACGGTAAAACGTATGCTTTTTCGTCTGTCCATCTATGGTTAGCGCAAATGTCGCGAGTTGAGGGGGAGAGGGAGGACCCCACAAACTCGTGCAGGAAGAAAACAGAGTATATTTTAAATAGGTTTATTCACTTACCCGCGTTGTAGACCCTCCGACCTGGGAGCGGGTGGCGTGGCGACAGCTGGCTCCGGCAGATTGACGTGTCATAAGAGAGGGGCGAGGTGCGAAGCCCTCGCCATTTTATAGCCTCGGAACGCTGGCGTCGGCAAGTGACATCTGGGTCACTTGCCGACGGCAGCGTGTCGCGAGGGCCGGAAAGCCATATCGCGACACAAACGCCAAAACCGTTCAGCCAAAACCGTTTTACCAAAACTGCTTAATTTTTAATTTTTTAATACGTTTGTCTCAAAAATGACTTCGAAATGTTTTCTTCACATTTTCTCCTAATATGTATCAAAGAATGGTAAAAAATGATACTTTTTGGCGAAAAACCTTGATTTTAGAAAATTGAAAAATTTCAATATTTTAAGATTTTGAAATTGAAGATTGAGATTTTTTGAAAATATGTTTTAAAACTCAGCTCTTTAAAAAAAGGGTATAATTTTTCAAAAAAAGACAATTTTTCGCAAAATTTTTTCTGAAATTAATGCAAAAAGTCTCAAAAACAGCTCCAAGTATTTGTCATTATTTTTTAAATAGAAAAATCAAAGAACACTTAAAGGAAAGACACAAGTCTCATTTTCGTTGATCTAGCAGAATTTTCGAAATTTGCGCAAGGGAAATAATGTGTGAGACAATTAGATTTTTAAGCGTCGGCCCATGTTGGTATATCAGATGTCAGGATCATGTAGTAATGAAGTGTCATGTATTGTGCAGTTCATAGCAGTGAGGTGCTGTTGCAAGTAATGCGAGCAAGTATGTGTTTTCATAGTACCATCTGTTTACCATAGCTTTACATATCTTAAATACTGCATGTCGTAATTAAACGAAGCAAAACTAAGCGAATTTAAGCTTTTGAATGCGAATAATTTTATTTGAAAAAAAAATAGGCATTGAAGAATAATAGGGAAATATTTTTTGCCGAAAATAATTGCCACCCAGCGTATTTCTGAACGTGCTTTATGAAGTTTATTGCAGTATGTGCTAATTCATTCCTTTAGCTATATCTCATGATTGATGGATTAAAAATGCGTAAGATCAAGAGGAATTAAGAGATAAATGACTGGATAAAATAAAATTTAGGCGAAATTAAGCAAACCAAAACAGGGTTTGAAAACTTTTTTCCAAAATCCGACACACTTTACAGAGCTTTACCAACGCAAAATCTCTTCACACACTCTTGCCATGTTTTGTTTTTACCTTAATGTGGATGAAGTTCCTCTCTTTTAAAGCACGTAATTTTTCTGCTCGGGGCATTTACTTTGCTCCTTATCTCTCAGCATACGCTTCTAGATGAAAAAAGGAAAGATTTCTACCAACCAAATGTAATTTCGGAGTAACTTTGGGTACACCGCCCTGATAAGGCTATATTGCCAGAGATTTATGGTTTTTAATCAGATTTAAGTATTAAATTAAATTCAGCGAGGTCAGACATGCACACAGTAAAATTTAGTGAAAGATTTTCTCGCGTTTTTTTCTCCGTTTGCCATTGATTCTGCAGTATTTTACGTGGAAGCGGCGTCGAGTACGATCCTCGCCGCCCTCACTTCCAACCCCTCGTCAAACTCCAACCTCCAATCCCCACCTCCAATTTCCATGTCCACGTAAAATCCTTACGCGGAACCCCCACTTTCAATCTTTACTTCCAACCCCACATTAATATCCTACGTTCTACCTCTCAACTTCAGCTCCCAAGACTACCTCCAACTTCCTCCTACCTCGCCCCCTACAGCTTTCCACCAACCCCTTCATCCTTCAAGCTCACTTCCTACCCCCAATCCAAACTCCCAACTCTAAACCTCACGTCCATATCCCCCCTCCGGCCTAACGCACTACAGCCCCTTCCCCCTTATCTCCAGCCCACTCCCCTACGACCCCTCCCCATGACGACCCTCCCTAACCACCCACTCCAACCCCCTCGAATCTTCTTCCTCAAACCCACTTTCACCTCCTCCTCCAATCCTAAGGCAAACTCCCACCTCTAAGCCGGACAACCAAAACCACCCTCCGAAAGCACCCCACTTCAGACTCCTTCCCTTCCAACTCTCTTCCCTTCCCCTCCAATCCCTTCCGCCTCCAACCTACGTCCAAGTCCCTTCCACCCCACCCCCCCAGCTAACTCCCACCGCAAACCCCTCCCCCGCACGGACGAAACGTCATCAGCTGAGCGCCGCCCCCCCCAGCTACGCGCGCGCCCCGGCACGATAGGCGTCCGCGCCTCTCTAGAGAGTTCTAATTGTCCCGAGTCGAGGTCCTCGCTCGCCCTCGCCGTATCCGCGCACCGCCCACGCCCGAGCCGATGAATTTTTAATAACGCGGAGTTTCATTTCGGTAATTACCATTGCTGATGGATGGAGATCGGCGTGGGGTGTCACTCGCGCTGTCGTCGCCACGTTGAATCTGCGCTGGCGTCGCCCCGTTCGCGCCGTACTCGCCTCCCATTTGAGCCAAGGCGCTGCTTACGCCGTCGCCGCCGTTGCACCCCAGCGCTGTCACCGCCACCCCGCACATTCGTCAAAGCCGGGCCCTTTACTCCTATTGCTTCCTCGCTCTCCTTTTGTGTGTGCCTTCTCCGTCCTTGTTTACTCTTGCAACGTTTTCACCCAATATGCTGTTTTCTTATTACTCTTAATACTAATTGAGGCATAAGTGAGAGAGGGAGTTAACCCTCAAAATTGAAAATATCTATTTATTTACATTTTGAATGTGTTCGTAATTAAATACGTTCATAAATAGGTATTTTGAATTTTTAGAGTACTTCCTCTTACTGAACGTCTCATTTAATCTATTTCAACTTTGATCCCTTTCGTAATTCTTTTTCTGTGATACATTTTTAAATTCTACTGTCGTTCTGCCCATCCTTCACTTCATTCAATAACATTTTCTGACCTTCTTTGTCAATCTCTTTTCTTTCATTTTTTACACCCCGCGACTGCATATTCCCAATTAATCTTTTAATTTACTTTCTAAGTAAATTGTTTCTCTTCCTTTTTACTGGATTTTAAAATACTATATCTAACGTTTCTTTCCGATCTTCTCATGTTCACGAGAACTTCCGCCTTCATCATTTTGTTCCTTCTATCTTCTACCGTAGCCCTTGTTTCCATCGGCCTCTCCGTTACCTTTTCATCTATCTACACAAGCCTTAATCGCCGGCGCCCACGGGAGCATGTATCCATTTGTCTTACTACCCCAGTTGAACTGGATACCCCACCAAACTCTCCTCCGCTTCATGCCTTCACCACCTTTGCATCCCCTTTTCCTGCTTTCCGCGGTTCTCTTTACCTCATCACTTTCCATTTATGTTGCCTCTCCGTGACACCACCCTTGCAATCCGGACGCCGCGGCCACCAACCCCGTTGTCTCCTCCTCCACCGCCTGCGGCGCTAACAGCCGCTAACCGCCTCCATCCCGCCGTCGCCACCAACACCAATCTCCCGCCGCCGCCGCCGCTACGTCTCCTCTCCGCGCCGCGCCGCGCCCCGCCCTCCGCCCCCGCCCGCGCCGCGCCGCCCGGGGCGGCCCGGGGCGCAGGTGTACTGCGGCCGGCGGGCGCGGGCGCGGCGGCGGCAGCGAGGCGCGGGCGAGCGATCGACCCGCGCTTCCGCAGCCTCCCGCGTGGCGGCGCGCCGCGTCGCGTCCCGCCTCAGCCCGGTGCCGCCCGCACCGGCAGTTTGGGGCGAGCTGAGCGCGGCGGCGGGTGGCGCGCGGTGGCGGGCGGCGGGTGGCGTGGCGGAGGCGTGGCGAGGGCGAGGAGGGCGAGGGGAAGCGGAGGCGTCGTCGCGCGACGGTCGCGGACGAACGGGCAGTCCGAGGCGAGCGGACGGCGTCCCGTGGACCTGCTGCGTGCGTGCCTAGGCGAGGCTAGCGCTGTGGCGCGCGGACGGGCGGCGCTGCGGGGCGGCGCGGCGCCTCGGAGGCTCGTAGGTGAGTGAGGGGCGGCGGCGGCGGCGGTGCGGTGCGGGGGCGGCCCCGTCGGGCGGCGGCGGGAGGGCGGGAGGCGGCGCGAGCGCGTCGCAGTGCGGGGCCGCCCCCTTCGGCTGCGCAGTGCAAGAGGCGCTGTGTGGGCTTCGGCCTCCCCTCCCGCACTCGCGGCCATGCTCCGGCTCATGCACGGCGGCGCTCGAGGCACGCCGCGCGCGCCGCATGCTCACGGCCAGTGACATGCACGCGCCGCATGCACTGGGCTAGGAGGAAATGCGGCTGCTCGATCATTACGGAGCCGTTTAATACTCTGAGAAGGTTAGGGCGTTAGTTACGCTCGTCTATGTTGGTGGCGTGTTCATGACACTGATTGTTTCATCTATTTAATACGTGCCCAATACACATTGTTATATAACTTAATAAAATGTTTTTACGTTTTTCTCGACATTAAACTTCAACGACACTCCTCACTCACATGAAAATTCATTTCGACCATTTCGCGATTTTGATTTCTTACACGAAATCTCTTTAAACACTCGTTCCATTCGTTGAGTAAATGTTGTTGGTATCCTACGCTTCTGTAAATTTCTGTTGTCATCTACAAATCTCAAATATTTCTTTCAGAATGTATGTGTTTGAGTAGATTTGATTAGCAGATGAACATGTGGAAATGCAAAAATATTAATTTTATTTACACCTTTTCGGTGATAATGTGTATAGTTTTAATGATAAGAGTAATCCTGCCTGTGCTTATCATCTTGTCAATGCATCATCCATTGTTGGAGATCATAATGTAAACAACTTTTAGTTCTCACGTTTCAATAACAACCGAGAATTGAACACGAATTTAAGAATACAGAATAAGACAAATAATCACACAATAAAGAAAAGCTTGATGTGCTGTTCCAGAGCTACGTCCAATTAAATGTGTCTGTTTGTGTGTGTAAATACAATACTTTGTATTGTAGTATTGTAGATACGTAAAAATGTTTGCACCCAAGATCGGTATCGGGGTCCTTGCGTGTGTTAGGTGCCCTACGAAAACACTTCGTGTTTTCGTAGCTGTGTGCTGCTTAAGAGCCACATCAAATTAAATATATGACTGTGGGTAAAACGCCAAGTAAGATTTTGGAAAGAAATTTCCATCCTTTTCGTATATGCATTTAAAACCAAAGCTGTTGGTGTAATTTTACATACCGAAATAATTTTGTCCGTTAAATGAGTTTACTACTCCAAAATATTCTAAAAATTATGTGAGAGGCTATCTTTCCACAAAGACAGTTTATTTCCTAAACACTATTATCAACTATATATTTTAATAATGACATACTATTTGAAGTCTACGCATAACAATGTAGAGCTAAGCCATACGCTAGTGGCTTTTCCAAAACAGAGTAGCAGTGTTCAACAGAGTGAGCAAAGGTTTGCATAAAAGCCCCTGGGAACATTATACTGCTAGTTTAGGGACTATGTTATGTACATTGTCTCATCATGTTTGTGATACAAAGCTGAAAAAACATTGCATTTTGTACGTGTATTCAAAGAACTTAATCTTCATGTACGAATACAATGCAGTTTTTGAAGAATATGTTTTGTTAATGGTTTTCATACAAATTATTCAAGGTGAAGTACAGTTAGACCGGGTTTATTTTTTTATTTTTGAAATCTCTTATAATTTAGATAAATACTCTTTTACATACTTGGTTTATTGTTTAACTTCGTATTATAGTCTTAATGTAGTAAATTTCATTTAATTTAATTTGTAATCCATGTCCAATTAACAAATAATTTAATTTGTAAATCATGTTGTGATTAACATTGATATTATCACTGATAATGCTCATAGCTTTGTTCTTACTAATTTTTTTCACATGTTTGACGTTGAACTTCGTTGCAGCACAACTGAATAATCGTTCTGAATTAAAGATTAAAAATAATCCGATTTCATTCTACAAGTAATTATGATATGACAGTTTCTAATTACTTCATAACATAATGCTAAGTAAATATCCGATTATATCATTTTTCAATTCCTCCATTACTAACGACATTTCGCTCAGTCGCTTTCCTAAAAAAGCTTAGAAACTTCCGCGCACCACGTTCTTCATTGCAGCGAACAGTACTTCATATCTGATGCAGACGCAAACAGTAGCATGCACCCGCAGGCTCTGGGATGAGGCAGCGGGGCCGGGGAGGCAACGGCGCAGACGGCAGCCACGGGGGGTGGGGGTAAGCGGAGGAGACGGCGTCGCGGAAGTGGCCGTGGAGGGGGGACGTTTGTAATTGCCAGCGTTTCGCCGGGAGGGGGGGTCCCTTTTTTATTATTTTTAATTTGGGACGAGCGAGAGCGGCGACGGCGGCCGGGCGGAGGCGGCGGTGTCTGTCCGGCCGGTCTCTGTCTAAAAGCCAATACGGCACGTCGGCCGCGGCGAGCACCCGATGATATTAAAATTCTTGCAGCGGCGGTCTCTCCAGGCGCCTGGACGGGCGCCGCGCTGCCCGCGACGCGACGCGACGCGACGCCCCTGCGTGGGCGGGGTGCGATGTCTCGGGCGCCGATCGGAGGTGATGCGACATCGATAACGAAACATCGATCTTAGCAAACATCGATGATCGAAATTACATCGATCAAAAATCGATGCTAAAATTACATCGACTCAAACCCATCGATGTGTTTCAATATCGATGTTTTTAGATTGGTTTAGTAACCTCTGACATTACATTCGCGTGCTCTAAAATTTAATTTGTCACGTGTTTATCAACTCGACGAATATGAGTACGAGAAAAAGGGGCAGACCCTACGCATACAGAGTATTTGTTGACCATATCTCTACGTGCGAAATGAATATGAAGGAGGAGGAAATACAAGGGCATAGATGTCATATCGGGCGAAAGAGTTTCGTCGATGAAGGTAGTGCAAACAGCGTTCAAGAATAAGTGTTACTATCAGTTATTATTTTGTATTTTAACTTTTACAGTATAGTTATCATGGGAATTTTTCATTCAGAAACAAAACATCGGAAAAGGAAAAACATCGATAACAAAACATCGATGTTAAAAAACATCGGCGTTAATACGTCCATGTTTAAAACATTGATATTTTTACAAAATCATTGATGTTTTGGAAACAGCGACATCAATGTCGCAATCCTAGAGGCGCCGCGCCGCGCCGGTGGCCCACGAAACGCCATATCGCTGTCTGGGCAAAACTTTAAGAGAAGTGCTTGGCAACGATGAGCCTGCGCTATCACACCTATTTTTTTCTGAGGAAAAATGGTCTTTACGAACTTGTATGAGAGAAAATGATATTGTCTTCCTGTATTTTATTTGGCCACTATATAGCCAGTTTTACGTTCTGTATTATTTATTCTTCTACAATCCCTCCACTTCAGGAGAATATAGTTTTTACGCGGCGTTGAGCACTTTATTTTAAATGGTTTATACAGTTGTATTCAACGAGATAGTTGCATTTGCAACGGGTTTCGTTTGTTTACGTTTCGCTTTATGTAATTTATGCTACGATTTAAAATTATGTCATGGGTGTCAATGACGACAGCTGATGAAGCATCTTTAAAAAAATAAATTTATCAAACGAAACGAACTTTTGGAAGAAAGCGAAATACAGAAGGGGGGTTGGAGATGCGATCATTTTTTCAGAAACGGTCAGATGAAATGTTCTCATAAGCGGCTTCAGATATTCCCCAGTAAGTGTGCATACGAAATTCGGTTTTCCAGTTCTATGATTTTCTGAAAGTCCCATTTCAGTTAAACTATGAGGGGACTGGAACATTGAGAAATTGTGAAAAAATCACGTATTTTGAGTACAACATATTATATTTTGTGCGAAAATGAAAGTTTTTAACAGCACCTCTAGAAGCAGTTAATTTTAGGGTATGCAAAGCTTGTTCAAAATTCAATTTTTAACACTATACCAAAAGTGGGTGGGTGCTTAAATATTTTAATAAAACTGTGAATGTAACAAAGAAAAACATACTTTCATCTGATGAGCTACAAATGATCTGAATGGCACTCAATTAAGTGATATGTTCACATGAATAAAAATGAAATAAAAGTCAGTAAGGCTGTCTTTAACCAAGTGTATGACACACGTGGTAGAAGTAATTTTATTTTGCACGTAAGATAACGTCACTCTGCATTTCGACCCCGAGTTGTAACTTTTCCTACTCTCAAAATAAAATAACGCTTTTAACAATCGTATCATAAATAGCTATTAAAGATAATGAAACCTAATATTATTACTACGGAAGCGAATGCTGTTTTACGTTTTGGTTTTAAAGAACATTATGGCAATGCCTGCATCAGAAAGCTAAATTTTACTTATAAAGTGGGTTTAAGAAGCCATGCCAGGTGTTTCAAGCAATTTAATGAAATGGTATTTGCACACAATAGCTACAATATTACAAGTATATAATATTAAATACATTTCTTTTTATTTTACACCACTTATAAATTGTACGAGGAATTATCTGACATGCTGTAGCACTACGAGTATAGAACGAATCTCCAATGGGAACAGAAGATAGTATATTTCAAAAACGAATTGGTTATTTCTCTTATAGGATTGGAAGCATTTTGTGACAAATTTATTTAGTTTATCTTTCAAATTTACATGCCATCGTATATTCTGAGTTTCTGTTAATTACCTGCAAAATCTCGTAAATTATTTCAACCCTACAATACATCTATAAGCGTTCTACACCACATTACAATGTTTGCCGTGCGGGATGCCCAAACAGTGGATTTTGATCATTCCATTGTTTTGTCATTATTTGTCTAGAGGTTAATTAATTTGTTTTACAATTATGCTTTGTTTACAGTACACCAATTTTTTGTTTCATGCCAAAACCGTCCGTATTTAACTATTTATTGGAAAGTGCAGAGTGTATTGGATTAAAATTACATTTGTAATTTCCCTGGATAGCCAATAGATGAATAACAAACTACTCATTGCGGTTAAGTCACGCTTTCAACCCAATATTGGTATTTGAAAAAAATCAGTTCAATTTCACAACCCAACCGATATTCTAAACCGTCAACATTTTACCACAACAAGGTCGCCCAACACATTCGGTACTGGCCAATCCCCAACAGCTGGTGTGTTGGGCGAATGTTCGCTCGCTTTGATGTGTCCTCAAGACCGACACGCAGGGGGTAGTGCGAGAACCGAATGTTCGTCAGTCGACAAACAGCGAGCAACTCACCCACTCGGGATTCGGCGAGCAATAGCCCGCTACTCACCGAATAGCGAATGCGTGGAGCCGCCTCAGGCAAACAACCCCATCCAGCGGACGGGAAGTGCGCGGGAGGAGCGCGGAGGGCGTCGCAGGCCGTGATGCCTGAGCGGAGGCAGGGCGTCGGAGACATCCGCAATGCGCCGCTCCTCGCGTTTTTTGTCGACGTCCCCTACTCCCTCTCCCCCTCCCCGCACGTCACCCCTGGCGCACCCCCGCGCCTGCCGGTCGGTCGCGTGCCCCCACGGCCGTCACAACAAAGAAGCGCCACCGATGAATAAAGGAGAAGGCGCTGCGCGAGGTGGCGTGCGTGTGGAGGGGCGGGGCGGGACGGGGTTGTGCGGAGAGGGAGTGGCGGGCAGGGAAGTACCGGAGTGGAGTGGGAGGGGAGGGTGGGAAGACGCGGGGCAGGCGGACCGGAGCGGAAGCGAAGCTGGCGTACACAGGTCAGAGCGAAGCGGACGGAGCGGGACAGCGAGGCGGAGCGGAGCAGAGCGGGGCGAGCAGTGTGGGCGGGCGGCCAGAGCGGGCGGCGGGGCGCGCAGGACGCGGGGTTGCAACGGCAGTTAGCGAAGAAGCGCGCGCGCGCTGGGGCGGGAGTCTGGAGGCGCCCCGCGGGCGGCGGACGCGAGGCGTAGCACATTCCGGGCACAGGAGAGGACGTCGGGAGGATTAGAAGATGGTCCTCCGAAGAGACGGTACGGAAGCTGGAGAGGGGTGGGGAGGTGGAATCGTGCTGCCGGTTGGGAGGTGGTTGAAAGAGACAACAGTAGAGTTGATGTCTGGTTGGCTGGTAGTGGCTTGGTGCTGTTTTAGAGGTGCTTATAAGCTACAATATGTTTTTGTTTCGGAGGGGTTCAGAAAGAACCAAAGGGGAGCTGATGTGAGCTTGGAAGCTACTTACATAGTGCTGGTTGAGAGGTGAACAGGAGTGATGAGAGGGGACCTAATGTGAGCTTGGGAGTATTTATGTAATCTGTAATGATGATATGGTCTGCAGAACGGATGTGGGGATGGGGGCTAGAGACGGGTTCAAAGTGACGACCTATGCGCTTGGGATGCAGCGTGGTGGTGCTGGTTGAGAGGTGGCCGGATGAGACGAAAATGTAACTAATCTCGGTTAAGAGTGCAGAATTGTATTGATTAGAGGGTGGTCAGAAGAGACGATAGGAGAACTGATTTGGGATTGGGAGAAAGAGATGTACTTGTTAGGACGAGATGATCGAAAGCAACAATAGAGGACTATGACAGGGCTTGGGAGTTTCCACCGTTGTGCTGGTTGAGAGGCCAGGGATAGGCGAACTGGATATGGAGGATCGGAGATAGTGACGTGATTGGATTGGGAGATTGGGTCGTGGTGCGGATTGGGAAGTGCTCAGAAACGCAAAATGGGCGACTGGTCAGGGGTTGTTAATGGTCTTAATATGGCGTAGGTACAAGAGAAGACGAGATTAGAGGCAGGAACAAGGCGGAACGGCCAATATGCAAACGAGGGTGTGAAGCGAAGCGCCCGAGCGGTTGAAGCGTAAGTTTAGGGGAAAGTACGAGGCAGAACGTGGGCAGACGCGATAATGGGAGTATTGTCGAGGGGTCGTTAAGGTGATAGCGGAGTAGCATTATCGTGGACGTGGGATGCGTCCGGATGGGGGCGGGCCGAGAGCTGGAACGCGCTGGAGGGCGGAGTATACGGCGGCGCCGGCGCTGGTTTGGAATGGGGACGAGGCAAGCTCGAAGCTTGAGCGAACCAGAGCGGTTTGAGATCGAGAAATTGACGGGATGCATCGTGAACAGCAAATAATGAACGTAGTTGTGAAAAACATAGTTGTGTTGTAAGAAGGTAGAAGTTGGGAAAAACAGGAGGTGGTAGAGAGGGGACGATGGGAGCGGTGACACGGGTGAGAAGCGAGACTATAGGTCGAGAAGGATGCCGCAATTGAGCTGGGCATAGGAGATTTTAGTAGAAGGTAGAAGTTGAGTGGATGCGTGGTCCGACGGGGACTGAGTATAAGGTGGAAGCGGCCGAGAAGGTGAGAGGCGAGAGCGAAACTCGGGATGGTGGACGCAAGACGTAGTGGGAGCGGAGAAATACTTCAAGCGACGATAAGGTTGGGAAGCGAGGAGACATGATGGTAGGGGGCTGGCACTGTTCGAGTGCAGAAACAGAGTTTAGTGTAGAAGAACAGAACGAAGCCCGAACGCGAATTGGAGATGTATTTGGACTACGGCACTGAAGAGGGGTGAAGATTTAGGATGAGGACAAAGTGAGCGATGGATCATTGTTTAGTGCTTCCGGGCACTAAGCCCATTAGTCCCACATGTAGTGCTAGTTTTTATCCCGATATAGGACGGTATTATTCCCCGCTGGATGGTGAGATGTGTCGCCGACCGAAACGACGACTTGTAGGATTTTCTCCAACCAATATCTCCCACCACCGGGGAACCACCAAGCTCCCAGCTTCAGACTGGTCTCCCAGCATATGTGGTATGTATTTCATGTAAGTGTACGTATGTATAAATAGGGAGTTTTGTTAGGGCACGGAGGAGGAAGGAAACATCGCGCACAGTCCGTGGTACGAATTGAACGAGCATTTAGCTAGTGTTGACTGGAGAAATCAAAGAGAGCCATCGGTCAGAGGAACCTGCCTCCAGATGAATCTGAAAGAGCTATCTTGGTAGAGCCGAATACTCGTATCCTGCCATCGTCGGATCTCAAACCTTAGGTACTTCCGGCCAGAGGCGTTACAGTGACATCAATTGATGCCGCGAGCCACCTAAGCCGGTCAAAGTGTGCGGTAATTGGGTAGGAGGTAAGGATGGACGGATGCGAGGGTGACGGCTACGAGGGGAGGTAAGGAGTCGACAGGGGGGCGGTGAGAGCGAGGAAGCGGGGGGGGGCGCTGAAGGGCCAGGAAGGAGGGGTTGTACGGTGGACGACAAGAGGGGCGTGGAGGGGAAGTGGACGCGGGCGTTTTGCTGCGGCCTAGCAACGGAGCGCGGAGAACCACTCTCGTTGAATGCTACCCGATGCAAGAGTGCGACTTTTCCTGCGGCCTTTGTTCCCTTTTTCTTCCCCGTTCGTGAGCGGCTGTTCTTATGGAGCATACGCTTTCTTCATCCTTGCCTGCGTTCATTTTGCATACGCACACATGGGGGCAAACACACGGAGTGACAGCGGGAGGCTCGTATTTCAGCTAGATATCAGAGGAGGGGAGTGGATGTGTGCTCTTAACAGCGATTGTGTAAGGTTCCGCGACCTTACTTTTGGTAGAGTTTTTGTGGGTATATTTTCTTGTTGAATCATTTGACTAACACAAAAAAGTATATGTAAGGGTGATAATTTAAAATATCATGAACTCAAAGAATGCACTTAATATTTAATCAGAAGAAAGCGTGTCCTTAAAATCAAGATGTGCATGATTTACTCACTTTATTTTGTGATTATTTTAGTCCCATGAAAAATATATAATTTAAAACGTTTCTCTAAGAACAAATAATAATGTAGAAGAATATTGAGAAAGTATCTGTTATGAAATATTTTTAATGTGAATAATTTAAAATTTCAAAATATTCAAGAAGTGAATAATTTCTAAGTTAAAACACATTTTTTCGATTAAGAATACACATATTTGGCAAAAGAATACTTTGAGGTACTGGCAAACAACAACAACAATGAAAGAAAATGTTGGATTATGGAATACTAGTAAAAAAGCTGTTTAAAATAAATTGCATGCCGGAGGTTCATCGTTTGGTTTCTCCCTGGTCACAAGAACAAATTCAGTCGTTACAGAAATGTGGTCTAATGTTCGAGTTTAGAAACTATCCTTAGGCTTACTCAACATGAGTTTCCAACTATTTTTGTCTTCCAGTCTCGCCATGATCCGACTCAATAAGGGTATCAGCTTTATCCGTGTGTCGGGTCGTTTCCCAATTGAGTGAAAATGAGATATGATTGAAATGGTATTTGTCGGAAAATTAAATTTTGCCGGGCATTTGGCCCGTTTTTTTTATATATCACACGCAACATGGTACAGTGAGAAATAAAAACTCTAGCGACGCCAATCACAGTTGATCCTGCGAAATCGGGTTTTGGAAGTGAGAGGCTTCTTATCACCGGAGGAGACTGGTACAGAAATGACTAATTATTCGGTCTTCGACAATACATTTTTGACATTTAAAAGGAAAGAGCTAAGACAACTTGCCCTACTTTAATTATGGAATGAGACTCTTTCGAATTTCGTTTCTTAGTGCAACTCAAGGGAGGGAGGCAAAAAAGCAAACGCCTCTCCTAGGGTGAATAAAATACCACACGGTATGAAACTAAAGTATCTGATTCCCTGGCCACCGGGAGCGCAAGAGATAAACACGGAACTTAAAATCAGTGTCTACAGCTATTTTCACTACTATTTATTAATTCAATAAGACCGGTTTCAATGATATTTCCACATAAGTCTTCATAAAAAATCACATATTGAATTAATAATTATTATAATCACATTTAAATAATGTATGTATGTACTTAGCGCGACAGCCCGTGAACGGGCGTAGACCTACCGGCGTCGTCCCTGCCTCGCCGCCATGGGAGTACATGTGGTTAGCACGTAGACATCCCCACGCCGTATTACGGTCTTCGTCACACAGCAATATATACTGGGAAATTACTAGAAAAACGCACACTATAACCTTGCCTCACCGGGAATCGAACCTGGGACGGCGTAGTGGAAAGCGAGCAACAGCTGACCAACTATTAGCCACAAGGGACCATATAATAATAATAAAATAATAATAATAATAATAATTAATAATAATAATAATAATAAAATAATAATAATAATAAATAATAATAATAATAATAAAATAATAATAATTAATAATAATAATAATAATAATAATAATAATAATAACCCATTCAATCCCTTGCGGGCAAAGCCCTCCTTAAGATGCAGAGATAGATGTAGAGCATTCATCAGATCAGCTACTTCTTATGCTGGGAGGTGGTAACATTTCATTAAGCCCTTGAACATAGTTTACTCACATATACACTTATACAGTTGAAGTTTTCACAGATGCTTTGTGATATCTCGGTTCTTTACATATTTTTGTCTGTCACCGTTACAATTACCCCACTGGGTTTCGTATTCATCACAGACCAGACACAAAATATTTTAACAATAAACTATTTTAACTTAAACATTTACCTAATTAACTGTGTTAAATGCACATGTAACTACACAAGTAAAAATAAGTAAATGAAAGTTTCAAAAATTTAACAAACAAAAAATAACAAATTACATGAGTTTCAAAATATTATATAAGTTTTCTCAATTAAAGGTTAAATTTTAAAGAATAAGAGAATTTTGAGAAAATCTCATTTACATCTTAGGTGCGGGTCTACAATCAACATAAGCATGTGTTGTCATCAAAATGATTTGTTTTACTACTTTTTAATTTCAACTCTTATGAATAATTTATTATATTTTTACTTATTTTCATGAACGATTCGTAGATAACATTTCCTAAACCCACATATACATATTGTTCTCGAATTAAACTACGCCATCTAAGTTTTAGAAATATTTTAAAAAATGTTTTACCACATTCACTTACAAGTTGAATAAAGGGCTCTCCGATTGCTCTCCAAAAAATGCCAGGCAATAACTCGCGCAATTCACTGATATCGTTTATGTTTTTTTCGTGGCTGCAAATACATGTGTTCGTTCATGAATAAACAAAGAAGACGTATTTGTTTACATCACTGTGAGTGATGGTGTGAACAGGTTCTTGCAAACATGAGATCAATGATCTCTGATGAGTGTATAAACGAAAAGTTTACTGCCAGACTCTTAAGAGTATTGTTTACGAAATACTGTTTATATTTGCTGTCAACGAGGTCGAAGAGAGAGTTCAGTATTAATTTATGAAAACTTCCGCTTTCGAAGTAGCTGAAAGCTTCAACTTGAGTTTCTGTATTGGAATATTTCTAAGAGAGCACATATCGTTTATAAGAAAATAATCAATTTGTAAATGGAACCACAATCAGTTGCGGATATATTCTCGGCTAGCTAATCTAGCTGCAAATCGAAACGACAGCAAGTCAGTAAGAAGAAAAAATTCACAATGTGTTTGTGAACTACATGAATCTTATATCCTTTTAAGATAATAATTTCATATCATTTATTTTAATTGTTAATTATAACTTTTTTCAATATAGTGCAACCAGGATAAGTTAGATAAGATCTTAAACCCATGGTTGGTCACCACTATAAAATTAATCTTGGTGTTTGTTTCACATCACAAATATCTTGGGGTACATGTTATGATTGTAATCTGCGTGATCACAGTTTAAATATAGGTACAAAGAACAATGTTTCGTATTATATTCTGTGACGAAATGAAGGAAATATGATACGAGTCTAAACATTTCCTCGATGTTGTGAATCTAATAACTTTTGTGTTGTCAAATAAAACATTATGTATTTTATGACTTCTCTAAGCGACGTTTTCTGGCATTATTTCAATATTAAAAACATAATAGTTGGAAAGATGTGGAGATATAATGGGAAAGTTACTCGTTATTTCGGATACTACTGAAAACATGTTCATATTTTAAAATATATTTCACGAATAAAAAATGAAATTAGTATTCAAAGAAATTGTGTGTATGTTGTGATTTTAATTTTTTACTCGAACGAATAAACAAAATGTGCGGAATTATACGTATGTCAATCCAATTAAACAAAATCGAAGTTAAAAATAAAATATTATAACTTTGTCTTTTTCGTACTATTTTACGGCAATGCAAAGATATAACCCGACCAAGAGAAGTGCACGACTGAAGAGAGACCGGTGCATCCGAGAACTAACAACGCCGACGGTTGCATCGCGCTTTCGCGCCGTGCAGTCTAGTCTGGTGCATTCATGTTTATGTTTCAAAGTAATGAAGCATTTTTAAATAACATAGTACGTAATCACCCAATTAGTTTTTCTTCAGAGAATTTTTCATAGAAACATTATGTTAATTGCACAGAAGGCACATAATAATTTGATCACTCATTAACGATTTGAAATACATACAACAAGTTGTATTTTATGGGATCAGGAAGTTAAAGAATAAATTCCTGCCTGTTTTTCATTAAGTAGAATAATATCATGTACTCATGATGTAGAATTCGTTGTATAGCATGGGTTGAATATGTGGTTATTTTTAGGAACTCAAAATACTTCCATTATTCATATAGTTATCAATTTTTATTATAATTATCGAACGGTTGTCACGTCAGACTATCCCCGTGATTTTAAATAGACTGTCACGGGTATTATTGAACATAAGATGGCATTACAAGAGGATCATATATATCGAGCCTTCTTCTAGATAAGTGATTCAGTTTTCAATGGAACTGAGAATACCAATAGCTCTGACTTTTTCTTTCCGAAGGAAAACAAAGCGCAGTGCAGCCCTCATCACCAGTACTACACTCCGCTCGGTGGGGTTATATTTGTGGGAATGCTGATGAGGTCTTGTTGACTTTATTCAAGCATGAAATAATGGAAATCATCTTTGTAAACTTTATTAAGAGAGTCGGTTTGCCGTCATCACCAGTCTATACATGGGGTGAATGTTGTTTTTCGGAAAAACGTATGTTGGTTTGTCTATCCATCCTCCCGTTTGTTGTCAACGTTAGCGCCTCAACCGTTCGGATGAATTGATCGAAAATTGATATTCCCTAATCCATCTAATCGAACTCAAGGCCCTGAGAAGTTGAAAGGGATATTTTGATTTTGGAGGGTACTTTACTTGAATTCTCGACATTTTCAAAGTTTTATCAAAAATGGCTCCTTTTTTCATATTGATTTTTTTCTCCAATAGAGCAAAGACCGCTTAAAATGGTTCAGGTCACATTTTTGAATTTAGAAAATAATACTTATTCTGTTGTATGACGTACAGATTTTACATAATGTTACTCAATTCTTCTTGCGTTGAACTCGTTGGAATGGATTTCTAGAATTTGGAACACTTTGGGTAACTTCAACGCCACTACGTAGCGTCGTATAGATAGTATTGATAACGGCAGCGACCTCCTATAAAATTGTACCCTGTCACTTGCTCTCTGTTGCTTATATATAATCTTGCAACGCTGCAGTGTCCTTCACACTGACTCCGAACTTTAGCTGGTAGCGTCGATATAGTGACACCATTCTCTTGGTGGGAGTGGTACCATTTTAATTACGTTCCAATTACTTACATTTTTCACGAAGAAATATTGCAAAGTGTGAATGCTTTATGAAGAAAGGGCTGTGCAATCTGAAATGTTTTTGTTATCTTTGTGAATGTTACGTGATAAAAAACCAGAAAAGAACCTTTATTCAAATAGTCAAACATTTGTCTATTTTGAAGTTACATCGGGGCCACAGGATAAAACATTTGCTTCACATACCGTTTGCTAACCTGTACATCGTTTGTCAAACTGTTGCACACGCCATACTATAGGAATACCATACGACCATATGACATTCCTATAGTTTGGAGTGAACAACATCATTACAAGGATTTCTAGTTTTATCTGAGTAAAATATCTGGACTTAATAAGAAAAATACAAGACAAATTTCGTATATCAAACACTACCATTCGCGATATCCTGTTCTACATGGACCAGGAGTTCTGGGTCCAGTATCGCCTTTACATTTAAGAAAGAAATCTACCAGTTCTTCATCTGCTTACATGATACGAATGCCTCCTCAGACATAGATTACATCCATTGATTCAATCACAATGTACGGTTTGGCATGCGACTTGCGTCTTTCCAAAGAG
The DNA here is from genome assembly GCA_017312745.1 of Gryllus bimaculatus. Taxonomy (NCBI): domain Eukaryota; kingdom Metazoa; phylum Arthropoda; class Insecta; order Orthoptera; family Gryllidae; genus Gryllus; species Gryllus bimaculatus. Next base: position 10,479,343 of record BOPP01000013.1, on the reverse strand, counting down.
AAAACAAAACTTTTAAGTTCATGATTGAAAGAAAACTAGTTTTTAGATCTTCGACCAGTTCAGGCCCGAGAAGTATTCAACCATTATTTTTCGACATAAAGTTTTGTGATATTTCCTGGTTGATTGGTCTTCTAGAAACGGCATATAAACCAAAAGATTGGTGTCTCAATATCACATAATAAAATAAGTTTAAAATACGTCCTTCTGCGTAATGGAAATAAACGTGTTCAATTTATACAGCTCATTCTATGGCCCTAAATGAAATTTACCAAAGTATTCACAATATTATTGAAACATAAAAAATAATGAAAATAAGGTGTAGGAACATATGAAGTTATCTGAAGGCGTGCGCCATATTATAAAGACAACAGAGTGAATTCACTAAATTCCTATGCGTCTTATGTGAATGGGTCACCAAGGCTAGAGTAAGACATTGGAAAAATACTACATTTAGTGCTAAGGCCAAACATGTAGTAAATTAGCCTCTGCACTCACCGTTCTGCGACATGCAGACAATTACCCTACCCCTTTCAAACTAGGAACAATGAAGCAATTTGTAAAAGCTTTGAAGAAAATTGGCTCGTGTTTTCAATATCTTTGTCAAAAACGTTGTTTGCAACAAAAGTTCAAGAAGGTATTTTGGACTCGCCAACTCATTAAGGACGGTTACTTTAGAAATATATATGACTGGCGTAGAACTTCAAACCTGGGAGTCATTTAGGACCGGTATCAATATTTTTTAGTAAATGTTAAATATGTTCGGTGTGAATGTATTGTTAAATACATGCTTGATCTCGAAAATTCATGAGATTCAAATGTAATACGATCCTGAAGTTAAAATTTCTCTATTCCCACTTTGAACACTTTCCGGAAAACTTCGCATTACGTGAATAATGAGAAAGGTTTCACCAGGAAACAAAACAGAAGTGAAGAGCCAGGATTGTTGATTACTGTTGATGTTGTATAACAGATAGCCCATACCTCGTACAGGAATGTCAATCAACAGAGAGTTCATTTTTAACAAAACTGAAGAGAAAATAGTGTTCCTGTGAATAGATTGAACTACACAATTTGCAACGATTTTACTATTCATTTTAAACTCCTGTGTCAGTAATATTAAAAAGTGTAATATTTTATCGTGCTTAATGCCTTGCGGAAAATGTACACTAATTTGTAATTACTACAATATTGAAATTTTATCTGCAACACGAAAACATAAATTACATAAAATGTAACACGAATTACATAAAATGAAAAGATGTTTTGACTTCAGCACAGCAAAATGAGATTCAGACATACTATTTAACATTGAGTTGTGGATTAAGTTTAACTATGGAGTTAACTTATTATTATTATTATTATTATTATTATTATTATTATTATTATTATTATTATTATTATTATCATTAATACCAGCTTCATCATCATTATGAACATTACTAATTTCCAAAGCTTGCAGAAATTAAAAGAAAACAAAGAGCTTCTAATTATGTGAGAAGTGTATGTGACATCTTAAGCCCCACTCGAGAAGAACACAAAAACAATGACAGTTTCGATTTTGTCTCATAAATGCAAATATTTAATCATGTTAATCCACCTATTGTCATAGTTCGCGTACCTACTGAATTATCATGAGTGCGTCAATGCTTACATCACAGCTGATGTCGTGCGATGTCAAGACTTCAAGGAAGATGCCGCGCGGAACTAAATATTTGCTATTTATGTGATGTCTGGAACAGCAACTGTTTTTATATACTTGGTACTACCTAAAGAACTGCTACTTCACATAAAGAACTGCAAGCTGTACGAACATGAATACATAAGTACTATGGTATTACTCTTTTCGTAAAGATTATTTTTCTAGTAATGCTAAATTTATTGCAGTGTTATATGTTTGTATCTTCATTTGTAGTTCTTGGACAGTGTGCAAGCTACTTTGTGACAAAAATTGTGTCTTTTCGCTCTTTCTGCTGCTGTCGATGTCAATATTATGTATTGGTGGTATGATATCATTCGAATATACGTGACTTCTTTGGCGATATATTTATTGACATGCAGTGTTGCAGAGCATTAGATGAGCAGCATATAATATGAAATAAATTGAATTCATTATCGTCATAAAGTGATTCGCTTACCACGCGATCTCGAGGCGATTTAGCCTTCAAGGGCTGTGCTCGGCTCCACAACACGGCGGGGTATTTTCGTCATGCGACTAAGCGCTTAAAGCACCATACCTTAGTGCGGCCATTAACCTTTGAACTGGGAACATTATCGGGATTCCTAGCGCGCATACTCAGCGTCGGAGCGAGGTCAGCGGCCCCCGCCCGCCGGCCCGCCTCCCCTTCGCCCCCAGGGGTTGCCCATCGCCCGACTGCATCCCGCGGCCGCACCCTCACCTCCGCTTCACAGCTAATCCCCAGTCACTTATCGTTTCTCTTGACTCCATCCTGTTTATTTCTTTAGCAATTTCGGACGGAATAAACATTTCTTTTAGATTTTCCATTCATTAGTAGCGCAAATATACGCGTTCTAGGACCACTCCAGAGAAAACCTTTGAACACAGGCGAGAAAGGCAGAATGTTTGAAATTGTGTATGATGAGTCAGCGGGTTACAAAAATGCTCGTGATAGGAGGGTGGTTCAAAGTTGTTTCCACAACTTCTATGTACGGTTTTAAACGTTGGTAGTGCGCTGAAATGACTAAGATAAACCTAGAAATCATTCCTTACACTAAGGAGAAAAACGGAACGGGATGCAGTCGGAGTGTGCCTCGTTTTGGAGGGAGGGGTAGTTAATCTGCTTAGAAAACGATGGATGCAGTCGAGTGCGCCCGCCCGTCGGCTCCCACCACCCACGTGGTCTCGCGAAGCGGCGCAGGTCGAGATGCAAGTGGGTCACGCCCCCTGCGCTCTGTCCCCGCGGAGGTTGGTCGCCCGCTCGGCACAGAGCCCGGCCCGCGCAGGGACGCGCGCCGAAGGCGACCGCGGCGTACTTGCGGTCGGTTGCGAAGTGCTTGACGATGTAGTCGCGACGCAGGTCACTTACATTAACTCTGCATCAGTCTTCCGAATTCGGTTGCGTTAAAATAGTTATTTATCTGCACCAAGGGCGTTATAAAGGATCTAATAATCGAGCGGATTCTAAATGATCCTCGGGCCAACCAGTCGCGGATGAAGGGGGGCACGGTCCCCCCAAAAGGTGTAAAATGTTTGTTTCCTCCCTTTATTTGACAAAATTGATTTAAATATTTTTGGAATTACGTAATTATTTTTAAAATAATTTTGTTTTGTATTATATATATATATATAATATTTTTTTGCCTCTATTTCATGATTCAGATTTACTTATTTGCTAATTAACTAGATGTTAATTTGACTCGGTTTGTTTTTTCGTTTTTTGTCCCATAATTCCCTTTCATAATTCCCTCCCATAACTCTCACTACAAGATAACTCGTAGCATCATTCAACTGTTTTCATATTTACTTCTTAACCACGATCCTCTCAATACAGGCGAGTTATGCCGTGTTTACGGAGCTCTGTCTCAAAGGCAACATCCAATATCATATCAGTAAAAGATAAAAGCTTTTTAGACATTTCGTTTACGTACTACGTTTCTAGAAATTACTTAGAGCCTTTTAGAAATGACTGCTTTTTATAGCACACTTTGCTATAGCTCCGTCATCTTTCCTTACAATTTGATAGAATGGGGAATTGTTTAGAATCTATCTGTTAATTTAGGTAAGGTAGCAACATAGCCATACCCTGTGTTGACGCGTTCCATTGTATTCTACGCTGCAGAAGAAATTAACCATACTTTTCATGATTAGCGCAAAGGAAACGACAACCGAAAGTTTTAATGTGTTTTATTGTTGGGCTATCTTTTATTTTGTTTACCTCATGCGTTGCATATGCACAAACACATCACCAGTGTTTTCTTCATATTATTGTTTAGCGTCAAAGCCTTGGGCGCGGACGGTCGGCGATGGGGAGTTAGCCTTCACGCGCCTAGGCGGTGGTCTACGTCCAAGGGGAGGGGAAAGTACCCAGAAAACAAACGCACGTGAGTACGTGGGGCTGCAAACAAGTGACGAACGCGCTCGTGCGAACTAGAGGGAGAGTCTAGGGATTGCACACATCCCAACTTTTTGAATGTTCTGCAACGGCTTGTCTAGACGTGCTCACGGCACAGCGGGTAATATTGCGAGTCTGTGCGCCGGCAAGCGAGAGCGAACTGTGGGGGAGGCGCTCTGACACGTGATCCCCGATAGTTAAGCGAACGGAAACTGCCGCGTTGCGGGATTCGTTGAGTGGAGGACTCTCCTTGCGAAGGCACAATTTTTCCTCCAATGCGGGTGTGGTGGTTGCAACTGTAACGTCACAATTGAGAAAGAGAGAGAGAGACAAAGGGAGAGAGAGTTAAAGAGAGAGAAAAAGAGAAAGTGGGAGAGAAACAGAGAGATAAATAGAGAGAGAAAGAGGGAGAAAGTGAGAGAGAAACAGAGAGAGAAAGAGAGAGAAAGAGGGAGAGAGGGAGAAGGAGAAAGGGAGAGAGGGAGAGGGGGAGAGGGAGAGAGAGAGGGAGAGGGAGAGAGGGAGAGAGAGGGAGAGGGGGAGAGGGGGAGAGAGAGAGAGGGAGAGAGATAGAGGAAGAGTGTGTGCCACACATCGAATTACCGTCAACCGCTTCTTTTAATGAGATGGGATAGTCTTTTTCAGCAACAAAAGAAATAATTTAATATCACGACTTCCATCGTATAGGTTCACAACATTCATCAACTCCTATCAAATATTTCAAACACCAAGAAGTTATCTTTGCTAATATCTGAAGGAAATCATTCATATTATTGCATATAACTCTCAATCCGTGGAAATGAGAAGCCCTCGAGCTAATCTCCACGATCTAAAGAAACGTTTTTCTTCTTTATCCAGAGTCTAATAACTCGATGTCCCGTTGCTAAGTTGAGCTATATACAATACACAAGTTTCGATTGTGCTAGGTGTGGTTCTTGCCACGAGTCTTGGAGTCCAGGAGGGGCGCGATTGTGAGCACCTTGGTAATCGTTTAACTGAGGAGGGACTTCAGGACTTTGCTCGACGATCGTCACCTTAAGAGATTATATTCGACACATAAGAAAAAATGTGCAGCCATTGATCAGGGCGAAAGGTCTTCAAATGTTTGAAATATCGATACCATGGTAAGGCTACGGCCTGAATAGTGTCCTGTTGAGTTTTGTAAATATTATACAGTGGGTAATTAAACTTTTAAAAAGAACTCAGTTTCTGTGAACTTACTCTATCTTGATGACCTCACAAGCGACTCGTGTTAATTTAAAAATTTTAAAACCATCTTCATTTTATACGCTAATACGTTACTCTACGTTCTGCGCTTCATGTGAAAGAATACTAAAATATATGGGAATTCAGAACGCCATGTTTGATTGTTCACTAATTGGGGCAAGAAAACAACAGTTATCAATCTGTACGAGCTTGTTTTCACATATTTTCTTCTTCTGGATGTAAGTTACCAAATAAAATATTTGCTTTGATGTTTGAAAGACAAAAAGTACATGGTTTGAGCAGGTAGCTACAGGAGATTTATTTTAATCGAATTTTAAGCTACGTGAAAACGGTCGAAATCAATCGTTTGATGAGGAACTCTCAGCCTTTCCTCCTCTCGTGTATTATTTGCCTACATTTCTAGGCGTTACTGTGGGCAGTTGAGGAAACAATTTTTAATGCAGTTTGATAGCAGAAGGGAGGAACTCCTTCCTTTAACTAATATCTATTGGTTTATCTTTCAACCAGATAAACGTACGGTGGGTATCCGATAGGAAAGGGTCAGAAGTGAGCAGAGCGGCAGGTCGGTGTATACTTACAACGTAGGCTGAATGAAAAGACGGGAAACCCAAATTGACACGAATCCCAAATTGTCGACTCATATAATTTAATTTGCTGAATGTTTCACATGAAGTAGTGTATGTACTTGTCTTGTTATCTTGTCAAAAGAAACTTACAAGAGTCGCCGATGGTGGGGAGTATGTGTTGGAGACACTAATAAATCTACATATTCTCACTACTAACTGGTACTCTCGTGTAGTTTTCGGAGAATGGGAGTAAAAAATAAAATATTACTTAGCGCAAAGCGTCATGCATTGATCAACAAATTTGTGTGACATGGCTCTACGAGCCTCATGCCTCAAGTAATCGGTATAGATACACGTATTATTCTTGCACCTGAATATATATTTTTTTCTCAATTCTCTCTGGATTCTTGCACCTTTGTAGGGATTTTTCTGTGCACAAGATCATCCACAGCCCGCTAATTACCAGTATAAAAGGGAATAGAAAATGGCAAAGACTTAAAAGTGATACGTGATGAAATGGCAATGTTTTACATGCCAGAAAGACAACTGAAAACATCCACGCTTTACGCGGGACTTAACACAGAACTCTGGTTTTCTCATACCCCAACAGAAACTTAATAACATGTGTCTGGGAAAAAAGTTACATTCGCAAGTAGAACGTGTCGATAATGGCACCTCAACTGTGTAATTAGCAGCTACTCACGTTCCTTAGCATCAGAGTTGGAGGCACCTCGTGGTGTATAGGTCTGAGCGTTTGCTATATACCGTGGGACCGGCTTGAATTTGTGGTCGATCCATGAAGAATTAATGGTAAATTAAATGGTTTCGCGGAAAGTTTATTGGAGGATCTCCTGTTTCTGCTACCTCTCATTCCGCCATTGCTCCTGTGTAATTTATATTTTATCTGTGGCGTGGTGCAAGAAGGGCCAATGTCCATTTTTAGTGATTTTCGGTTTGGATGGCCACTGTGTGATTTAAAGCATCTTCTTTAATTGCAAAAAAGACGAAAGTCAAAAGTCGATCCAATTTCCTAATTTCATAATGATTTACATTGGTCTACGATTGTTGTGTCATTTCAATGGTGTAAAAAAATCGGTCCTTCTGTAAAACTTTGAATATTCACATTGGTCCTTCTTGCACCAAGCGACAGATATATTCACGATCACATATCCATTTAATAGTTCATCAATGCCAGGCAGACATGACCTTTGTCTTAAGCAGCTACATTATAATAAACAATCGTCCTAATTTAGCGCTGGATATACTGAATGAACTTTCGTTCCAACCCAATAGATGATGCGTTGTACAGCATCTTGACTTTGTGTAGGTCGGACGTCAACTAGCACGCTTTTGTTTTGGCAGCGCGAAATCTTCCAATAATACGTACTGAACTGAATCACTTTGGAATATATTTCAGCTCCACAGAACAGCGCTTGAATATACTGAAGTGAGCTAGTGCGGTTAAAAGTGAGAACTACTGAAGACGATGCGTTGCGCAACCTTTGATTATTTAGACTGCCGGAATGGAAAACAAATAAAGGGAGAAACAAGTAATTCAGGCCAATTGAAATTTACGACTGGGGCTGTTTGGGAATTTTCGTGAACATTAAGTTAATAATACTCGATTTGATAATTAAAGTGCATTTTATATCACTGTACTGTATATGAGGAGCAACTAATCAAAGAGCATATTGACCACGGGTAGAAAAGTTGAGTTTGATATGAAATCATGTAGTTTTTAATCAGTTCTACACGTTCCTACTTTCAGTTTTCTTCAAAACGCATTTACTTTAATGTGTTAAAATGTGTTTTGAAGAAATCTGAAATCATATTGTACCCAACCCCCTTGCACTCAAAGCAATGCATAGGAAAAAATCAAAAAAAAAATCCTAAAAACTGAAAAAAAAATGTGCGGAAAGTGGTGAAATGTGTACACATCAACAATAAGGAAAACTTAAAATAATGCTTAATGGAGGAGAAAGTTTAATAATGAAAATGTTTTAATAATGTTTTGATTGTTTATTCTATTGCTCTCTCTTGACCGTGTCTTATGTCTAGAGAAGATACAATTGATTTGCTATAACCAATAATTTCTCGGAGACATTTATTTTACTGACAATGATCACATGAAGTCTAAATAAGATAAATTCAAATTTCAATTACTTAAAATATCAGTTCATCATTCGTAATATTACCAAAGTTGGTCATATAAATCTCAAATAATAAAAATACTTAAGGTTGTTGTCAAGAAAGTAACGCAGGTCCGAGGAAAGCTGCAAGTTGAAGAGTTGCAGCGAGCTAATGAAAGACAGACAATGACGATTACATCGCAGCGAGGCAGCCGCCCCGGACCAGCGAGGGATATTGAGGAAGGTCTTCGCGAGAGTTACGGGCGGAATGCCGAAGTGAGTGGCGCGGCGCGGCGCGGCGCGGAGCGGGGCGGCGGAGGCGCGAAGGGCGGGCGCGAAGCAGGAGCTGCCTCCTCGAGGTGAGGAGCGTTGCTGCGTCCGAATTTATGGAGCGGCGGCGGCGGCGGCGGCGGCACGGGCGGATCAGCAGGCGAGGGTTTATCGAGCGACGCGCCGGGGGCGGAGGCGGCGGAGGCTGCGGAGGCGGCAGAGGCCGGATTTACGCGGAACCACGTTCCTGGCGCCTCCGCTGCCGCGTCGGCTGCCCCCGCCACCCACACCGCCCCCGCAATGCCGCCTTCAGCGCCCTCGCCGCCGCCTTTGTCGCTGCCTCAGCCGCAGGTTCTGCAGCCGCCGCCTCCGCCATGGTCTTCGGCGCAGCCTCAGCTACCACCTCACCCAAACAGACGCTCCTCTTCACTCGCTGTAGTTGCTAGCTCCGCCACCTTCGTCGTCTGTATTGGAAGGGGTGGCTCCGGGCATCAACGGTTGTCACTGCAGTGCCTCGGCACTGCACCGGCAGTTCTGGGGATGGAGTATCGAAGGAGGCAGGATTTTCGACACTAACTTGGTCGGGTTCTGTCGCTGTATGAATGAGAATTCTAGCGGCCGGTGCTCTGATCAGCAGTTTTCCGTGGTTTCTCTTGCCAACACCAGGCGAATGCCGGAGCAGTACACAAACAAACGAGCCACGGACGGTACGCGACCTTTCCTTCCTCTTCCATGTCCTATTCTCACCCATTACATACACACACTTATACCTACGTGCACTATGCTAACACACATGCCAGCAGACCAGTCGGGAGCTTACAGCTTGCCCCGCTAAGACGGTGCCTCGCTGGTGAGAGATACTTGGTTGGGGAAAAAACCCTCTAGTCAACGGTAGGTCGGCGCCGGTCTCGTCATCCAGCGGGGCAAGATCAACCGAGCAGAAACACGCACTACACTTACGAGGCCAATGAACTTGGCAGTTGATGCGCCCCGAAATAACTAGAAATCAATCATCTATCATCGTCCATATGACTTATTCACCTTTGTTTATCCGCTAAAGTCATTTTTTTAATCACTACTTTATCTGTGGTGTGTTCCACCTCACCAGCCTCGAGAGGAGTTGAATAATTTCTGTCCTCAGCCGATAAGTCATCCTCCATCTCAGCCCCCCTCCATATGCTTAATTTTTATCTGCCACGTTAACGGCCGAATTATTTGCCCTCCTCAGCAGTGTCATGATCCCTGATCTCAGTTGACACGTTATCTACTTCCTCAGGCACGTTTATCAATCTTGTGTCTCATTCGACTTCCTTTATCTGTCGCATCATCTCTCACATTGCCTTCCGCCTAATTTTCCTTTGCCAGCAGACGCCTGATTCTTTGCATTTTTGAGATCTTGGCTCAACACCTACTCCAACTACCTGTTACCTTCTTACCACAATCTCCCATCTTACCCAGTGATTTACTTAACGCCACTTCCGCTACCAATACTATCACAGCAGCTTCCTTTACCAAATTAGCCGCCTACCGGCATCGATTTCCAAGTCTTCTGCCATTAACCGTCTCAGCACCTGGTTTTTCATAACTTCGGTAATCTCAAAGGGGTCATAACCAATAACTCCCATACGGTTGCCGTATCTTCTTTCGTCAGCCAAGGGCCACGCCTCCGATTCCCCATCACCCTTGCGCGCCTCCATTGCCGCTCCATCTTGTTCGCCTTTGCGGAAGCTGTTTCCACATTCGCCGCCTCCACCATCTCTTCCGACTTAGGGGCTGCCTTTGGCTTTACTCTTGCAACAACTCTGCCCCATATTCCGTTTCCATTATCTCCTCCGTCGTCCTCCGATGTCGCCTCCGCCGTTGCTGCCGCCCCCGCCCTCGCCCCCGCCGCTGCTTTCGCGCCTGACGCGTCTGACTCGGCGTAGCTTATGCCGCTCGCTACTTGCCCTTGACGTTTTGGATGTTCTGTCTCTGTCGCCTCCTGACTCGCTGCTCAGAGACAGCGGTGCGACGACTTCCTGGTAAATCAAGAATTCCATGCTTATTCTCTGCAGCTACTGCTTGTACAAAGAGGCGTCTGAATTTCTGAGAACCTTGGATGTAATATACGTGTTATTAGGGTGTTCATTACACACCAGCTCACGTAAATGAAACTTTTCATTCAAATGGCAAAAATAAAATGCAAAATGTGTACTCCTTACGTGAGGTGAAATTATTTCCTCAATTTATTGTTCAATCTGCTAGGAATTTCAATTTACAGTACATGCAAATGTATGTCTGGGTACATTTACAAACAACTTCGTACAAAAAATTATAAGCTTAACAAAAACAATGTGAACATGTTAATATTTTCATCGTGCAGAAATGAATGAACTTTTGTTGCAAACATGTTTGATAAATATTATGATACGCACATAAACATGAGTACGATTTAAAGAAGAGATTTTTATCAGTACGATATTTTTTCTATAAATGTTTTAAGAAAGTTTGGCGCAATTTCTTTTCTCCTATCTCAGTGCTGCCCAACATGTTAAAATTTCTAGAATGTTAATTGTATATTATATTTGCATCAATATTTCTATTGTCCTGGGACTATTGAATATAACTAATTTATCTCGTCCAGAGTATTTTAAAATTAAAATAACACGTATCGACATCTGTTGAAAATGACAGTTGATGCGAAGTAGGGCAGATGTTTTGCAACCCATGGAGGACAAAACGTGCATTGGAATAAACCGTGCTTTTGTTGACTCTTTTATGTCTTTAACTATTGAAATCAGGCTGCCACTAATATCATATTTATAATAGGTATTCTATAAATCACTACTGTAGGTAGAGAGATGACTAAATATTGTTTACAATATTTGACATCAATTTCCTCGAAACGACTGTATCGCTAATTAGCTTGTCAGTCCGAAGGGTCAATCTATAATAGATATTCAAATTAGCGTCGTTGCACTGATTTAGTCCCGTCAATATTACAAAATTACCGATTACAAAAATCAGTAATGAAACTGAAGTCTGATGTTTCAAAATCTTAGAACAAATGTGGTCTTCTACGTGGGAATAATGGTCATAATTCACTCGTAGAAATTACAAACTCCTACGTCGCTCGTGTCGTAAACATCAACTCGAGAATAAGACATGAATATACTCTCGTTGAATATACTATTCTCACATATTCTTTTATATATTTTTTCTATTGCCTCATTTGAACGTGTTCCATTTACATGATTCCAAGGGAATGAAGATAACTGAGAGAACAGCCGCAGTAACAAGTCACGCGATTGACGCAGTTGCGCGCGGGGGCAACGCAGCTTTTAGAATACCTATGTTTGCTGTTTGCATTGCATTCTGCCAAGACCAGAGACTGCAGTGGACGCACCTGTGAGATGACAAGGCTTAGAAGTAAATTTGACTCGGATTTTTGTTTAATTTTGATTCTGCGCACACTTGCATAATATATTTAAGACACGCTCTTAAAATTGTCAACCGCAAACAGAAAATCAATTAAATATGTATTGAATGGCGAAACTACTTCATGCTCTTATCTTTCTTGTGTCGTTTGATTTTCGAATTGTGAAGTGGTATATTTTTTTGTTTTACATCTATAAGATAAATATTTAACATACAATTTTTAGGCAATTTCAAGGAAAACAAGTATAATATTACTTCTGAACACTGAATTTTAAAAAATTTTTAAATATGCAAACAGAATTTGGTAATAAACATAACATGTTTAAACTTTTAATGATAATAAAAGATAAACAACTGATAATACTTGTGGCGAAGAATTTTTTTAAAAGCACTGGAATGTAAATTTAGAAAAGTTGATATACATGTTAATAATTTATTTTGAAAGGAGATTATAAGAAGTGAAAATTTAGAATTACTTTGTATAAAAAAAACCTTGGCGCGAATAATAGTGGAAGTAAGTAATGGTCGAGAAACTGGAGAAAATAATGTCTTTAAGTTCACTAGGACGATCAGAATATACGTCACATGTATAATATTATCTAAGCAGGTCAAACAAATCCAACCTTTCTCTCTTGTTTTATAGTTCACAAGCGGAACTGGGCAGACGTCGTGCCATCTACCTCCCTCTTTCTTCTTCTCTCTCCGTATCTGTCTCAGTTTGTCTCATTTTGTCTCTCTGCTTCTGTCTCTGTTATTACTCCTTTCTGTGTCGGCCTCTCTCCCTGCCCCTGTCCCTCGCTGCCTCCGCCTCTCTGTGTTCCTCTCTCTCTCTCTCTCGTTCTTTCTTACTTACGCGCGCCGCTGTCCTGACCGTTTCGGCCTCGCCCGACGTCACACGGCAACGCTCAGCATCAGTGGAGCCTAGGTGGAGATCAGTTTGAATGGAAATAATATGCGCTTCATTTTCATTATAAACCTTCAGGGAGAATAAATAACGTGCATGTGCCAACTTTCATGGACATCGGTCACACGGTGTCGGAGTCTAGAATATACCAACATCCATTCATATAGAGGTTGATTCAGTCCTCGTTGCAAATACTCCGGGACCGTATCCCATATGTAATGTACAAATTGAATTTGCCAAAATCGTAAACTTTAAACTGTTAAGTGGATTTTTTTGGATTATGCCCTTGTGCTCATGTAACACAGGCTATGTCAAGTGAGCAACACTATCCGAGAAGCCTCGGAAGCGAGCACAAGGTAAATATCTCTCGAGGTCACCGTACAGCCCCTCGTATGGCGAGCAATTCATGCGAAGTGATCACATTTCCATTTACAGCAGGTGCAACATATGTACGGTAGACATTTGTAACTTCGTTTTCAATTCTCTAGACATTTCCTACGCTAAAGAATCTATCTGAATTTTATAACTCAGGTATTCCCAACGCTTTTGGAGCTGCGGGTTAATGAAAAACCAAGTTTATGCAACCGAAGTCAAGGATCGTGATGACCTACTTCAGCGCATTGAAAGCATGGTGACAGAAATAAAGTTACAACTCGGCAAAGTTATGCGCGTCACAGAGACCGTGCGGCGCAGATGCTGAGCTTGCGTTCACGCAAGAGGCGGCCATTTTGAACTCTGGCTGAGCCCCTGTTACACGAAGTGAAAATGCGAAATTTTGGCTGTTCACGCAAATGTAATAAACTATCGTAAATAACACCAAAATAATAGTTTTTCTCTCTCCTTTCACATTTGTTAGATAAGTCAATAATAGCAATAGGTAACAATATGTAATGTAATATTTTGCAAAAAAATAACCAATAATAAAAATAACTTTGTTTTCGAAATTTTAAAAAAATAGGATTTACACTATTTCCTTTCGCACTCAGGAATAACTTAGTTCACTCTACAATTGGATCCACAAGAAAGAAAGAAATTACCGTCAAAGAAACAAAGAAAATAGGAGTTTATGCAATTGGTTTATAATATTGACATTTTATAAATGATTAAAAAAAGATTACCGAAAGAAACGTCGTTAGGAGTGTGTTCTGTAATTCTTATGTGTACAAAAGTAATATTATAAACAACTTACATACACTATTTTTTGTGTAACAGTATTGTAATAGTTTAAAGAAGCGAAGTTAATCTGGAAGTTAAGTTGTCACATCGGATCCATGTTATGGTGTCATTCGTGCTACCTAAGCTACTAATTTGTTTACAAATGTTAATTAACTTGAAAGTTATGTTTTCTAAATATTATCCTTTCATTGTCATGAAAAATTTTAACGCAGTTGCAAAAGCAGAACATTCATTAATTTCAAAGAAGTCTAGCAAATTTTATGAAAAGAAATATTCATAGTTTAAGAATTGGATGGATATAGATAAAGTTTTATATGCGAGGCTGTTACCATTGCACATTTATTTGTCGAAAAAGGTTGGTTAATAAGATACAACTCACATGCTAGAATAAAGACGGTAGTTATTACAATATATGCTTTTTGGTATAAATCTACCGCATTGAAAGCGCCTACATGAATGCATTATGAAGCATATTCTTGACCATAGCAATTAAATTAAATGCTCTTTTTTATATTGTTTGTTATATTTTTTAAATAAAAGCAACATATACTTTCAGAAGTATAAATAAACTAATAAAGTAGTTTTTAAAAGTATAAGTTATATTACGATATTGTTTATTTTATTGTGAGCGCTGGAATATACATCATATCAATTCCTTTTTATTATCCAAAGCTAGAAGGAGAAGAGGGCTGTGAATATTACGTCGCAATGGGTCATATTTCGTGCTGAAATAGTGATAGTGGTGCAATAATATGCCATATTATAAAGATTTTGTCAAAAAAGTGTTTTATTATGTTGGTATTCAAAAATATTTGGTGCAAAGGAATGTTCATCGCTAGGTCTTTAGCGTAAATTCGTTTCAGGTTGATTCTCCACCGTCACACATTCTTCAGAAACGATGTGTTTGCCACAATAAAAACATGAGTTAGATTTTGCCAGGATCAATAATTATTAAGATTTTATTCGTGTGGGTGAAGATTGGAAAACAAGAACTTGTAATTTCTAGATAAATAATTTCGTCCCCGGAACGGCCGTCGCGTCTACTGTGCGTTGGGGGCGGACCTCGCGCGACTGCTCGCGTTGCCCGGCAACCGCGCCGTGCGCGCCCCGGCGACGCCCGCTCGCCAGCAGCCTCCGCTCGGCCTCCATGCCACCCGCCCTGCGCCGACCGCCCTCAGCCCATCCGTCCGGCCCCGGGAGCTGCGCCCCGCCCCACCCGCCTGGCCACGCCACGCCACGCACCGCGGCCGCGCGCCGCTCGCCCAGCGCCTCCTGCAGACACTGTACTTGCTTCCCTCCCCGCAGTAATGACTCCGACCGAACCATTCTCTAGGAGAGGTAGCTTAGGGCATTAACTGATGTCCCTACAGTTCTTCTAATCGGGAGGTCCCGAGGTTCCAGCCCCGACGGTAGCAGAATTTTTGACACTAGCTAGATATTTGTATATGGGTTGAGTTATGACGCTGTCTCGAGGAGAATTCTAGCGACCAGCTTTTCTGATGGGTAGTTTGCCGAAGTTTCTCCGATCAGTACCAGGCGAATGTTGAAGCACCATCCTAACAAACAGGCCAAGGAGCGCGCGCGATCTTTCCTTCTCGTTCCTTTTCCTATCTTACCCCTTATATACATGTACGCTTACATGCAGTACGCTACCACACATAGCGGCAGACCGGTTGTAAGCTTAGAGCTTGTCCCGGCTGAACCAGTGCCCTGTTGGTGAGAGATACCTGGTAGGGAAAACCTCCGCTAGCAGTCGGCGCCGGATCTGACCCTCTAGCGGGGCATGATCACCGCCACCTCGAGGGAAAAATATACACTGCACTTACGAAAGTAATGACCTTAGCAGTTAACGCGCTAAGAACCTCTAGTAATTAATAAACCTTCCCCGCCCCACTTCCGTCTGTACATCAATTTCCTCTGTCTACATCACGATCTCAACCTCTGTCTAAAACCCTGCCTCTGACTCTATTCTCTGCCTGTATCTTCATTTTCACCGTTACCTGCACCTCTGTGTGCCTACACACCCTGTTCAGCCTCTTCCTCCATCCCCTCCTCCGTACATCATATCTGGCCTAATCTTAGTTCCCACCTCCCGTCTTCTTCACCGTCTCTACCTGTGCCTCGTAATTGCTTCCGTCTTTTACTTTTCCCTCCACTTCTTCCTTCACCTCGAAAACTGTCCGTCTCCATTCTCGCTCTAACTCAGTAATTGTCTTCGCTTCCCCCTCCGTCTTCGTTTCAATCTCCGCCTCCGTCCCTGCCATCGAACCCGCCTCCATCCCCGCATCCACCCCCGCCTCCATTCCACCTCCGTCCTCTCTTCTATCCTCGACTCTTTTTTAGCCTCTATTCTCACTTTCTTTCCTGCCTCCACCCCCACCTCCCACCGCTGGAGGCAGATACTTTGTTAGGGAAACCCCGCATGCCGACGTATGTCGCCGCCAGATCTCTCTATCCAGTGGTTGGTGAATCTCCTCCACCTCCCGGGTAAAAACACGCATTACACTTACGGGGCTAAAGATATTAGCAGTAAACGAGCCTGAAAACTATCAATCAATCTCTCAGTCACGATCTGTACCTCCGCCCTAACCTCGCCTTTGCCTTCGCCTTCGCCTCCATCTCATCACCGCCACCACCGTCTCCGTTCTCCACCTTGCGACTTGCCGCCGCCTCCGCTATTGCATCCGATGTCTATGCCTCTGTGTCTTCCCCTTCCCCAAGCCCCTGCGGATTTGCGATGCGTCTCTCCGCATCGGGCATTGACGTTGGAGAAGCAACCCCGCAGGCAGCACTGCCGAGCAGGTTGCCTACCTTGCCGACGCCCAATGCAACCCGCGCCCGGCGGCGTGCCTGCGTTCGATAGAGCAATGATTTGTCGGAAATGCAGTAATCTCGAGCTTTGTTCACGGACGAGTATCACATAAGAGTGTATGCATGTAATTGAATAATCATGTTAATGAAATCATCATGAGATGAATTAATTCCCCGATGAGAATTTTGTGTAGGGAGTATAAGTCAAATGTTAATAATAATAATAATAATAATAATAATAATAATAATAATAATAATAATAATAACGCAAAAAATAAAAAAAGTAAAATCGACAATAGGAGTAAGACAGGGGTGTCCTCTTTCACCGCTGCTGTTTATCTTGTTTATAAACGATTTATTGACGTGGTACAGGAAGCGGATACAGCGGCCCCGGTTAATTGATGGCTTGAAAATTCCCGACTTACTATATGCTGATGATTTAGTTCTTATGTTCGGAGACTGGATTGAGGCTTACAGAGAGTTTAAATATTCTAGAACGGTATGTGAGGACATGGGGACTAAAGTAAACATTCAAAAACTAAAAGTAGTATCTTCAAAAATGGGTTTATCTGGGGTAGAAGAGAAATGGTACTACGCTAGGAAGAAATTGTCCGCGTCAAACATTTCACATATCTTGGTGCCAAAATTTTCCATGAATGTGGGGATGGAATAATCCACATATGACGCTCACAGCAAAGGAAGAATTGCCGCTCAAGAAATCGTTTGCGCAGTTCGCAGCAGGTTCCGAAATGCCGGTAAAAGTATGCGATGCAATGTCAAATCGTTAGCTCTCCCAGCTATGAACTATGGGCAGAAAATCTGGGGAGTGGCATAGGATTAGATCGACTAGAAGTATCGAAACGATTATTTCAAATTAATTCTAGAGTTTCTAGAATGACGCAGCAAATGCTCGAGAGTCTTAAGAGAGGTCGAAGTTATATAGGAATCTGGAGAGATTTTAAAATTGAATCTATTAAACTTTGATTAAATTAGCAAGAATGAACAGGCTGACACACTCATACAATAGTGGCTTAGAGTGCGAATGGCAGGGAAGCGGACCATCGCTACTGGCCGTACAAAGTAAACGGCTACTTGACCGCGCAGGGTTGGGAGACGTTCTCTCCGGATTGGTGGGAGATAGGGGAACCCGTGAAATAGAACGGCTGCATTTTCCAAATTAGACTTGCGGATATTCAAAAGGCAAGAGATCTGGGCAGCAACGGCTGAAAAAACGTTCGCTAGTAGTAGCTCAAAATTCATGCGAGTCCGTATGGGGTGCTAAGGTTTCGTTCATACTCTCGGAAAGGACGCAAGAGGGGGATACGCTTGGTTCAGGGTTTGGGGGATGGATGCAGCGTAGACTAAAGAACGCAAGTGTTAATTGCATCTGTGTGCTTTGCGGTGATACGCAGAAGACTGCGATCCACATACTATTTAATTTGCTGTGCAACCGAAACATGGAGAAAAAAAATGGATGGAATGGAAAATTACTTACTTTCTAAACAGGAACGTAAAACGCTCGCCCAAAACATTTTAGGTTATTAAATGTCTTAAATTCATGGAAGAATTAGGCAACATTTTTAGAAAGGTTCGCGACCATTAGGGAAACTGAAATTAGGGAGTGGGAAAAACAGCCACGGTCTAGCTGTGAGCGGAGCCTAGACTGGAGGAAATAAATAAGTCAATAGCTAACCAATATGTAAGTTAATCAGTTAAATTTTTGTTAAGTAAGTAAACAGTTAAGAAAAATAAGTCATAAGCATATTAATTGGTTATAGTAAAATGTTAATATTTAATAAATAAAATAAAACTGGGCCTAGTAATAAGGCACATTAGGGGGGGAGGTAAAGGGGGGATCGAAAATATTGAAGGGCAGAGGCGTTGGTCGCGGACGATCTCCTGTGGTGCTGTTTGATTTCAGGTGCTGAGGAGGCCAAGCCACTGGAAGGTAGACGGCGGGACGCCCGCGCCAGCAAAATAATATTAGCCTAAAATAAACGTCGGATAGATTAGAATTGTACTCGGCTTCTGGACGGCAGGTTTTTTCCCCTTTCAGGGGTTTTTTCCTGACCGTACCGTATGGTCTCTTTGTACCGCGGCTTTGATGCGACGGAGAGACCATTTGGGTGAATACCAGAATTCGAAAGGATTGAACGCGGAAAGATGTAGTATGATGTAATGGCTTTAAAAGGCCTGTCGAGCCTAGCCCACATTAGGATCAAGTAAGCTAATTTTGTCTGTAATAATTACCTATTAAATAAATAAATAAATAAATAAGTAAAATAAATAATAATAATAATAATAATAATAATAATAATAATAATACCGCCCTATTTATTGCTTGCCAACGATGTATAAAATCATTACATCATCTCTTTCACAACGAATATATGCCCACTGTAGTGATATCGATATTATTGCAGTTGAACAGAAAGGCTGTAGCAAAGGCTCCCTGGGTTGCAAAGAACAATTAATCATAGATTCAATAGTGTGTGGTCAAGCATATGCAAAACATCTCAACTTGCACATGGCGTATGTTGACTATAAAAAAGCGTTCGATTCTGTACCACATACCTGGCTGATAGAAATACTTAAGATCTATGAGGTGGATACAAAAGTTGTTTCCTTCTTGAAACATGTGAATTTAAATTGGCGAACAAAAATTATCTTGAGTACTCCTATTGACAACATCCAAACTGATACTATCAATGTGCTAAGAAGTTTCTTTCAGGGAGACTCACTAAGTCCTCTGTGGTTTGTCCTCTGTATGAAACCACTATTTAATCTCTTGAATTTCACTAAATGTGGATTCGCTATTAAATCGGGTACAAGAATAATGTATCGCATAAATCACCTTTTGTGTATGAATGATTTGAAGATATATGCTTCGACAAAATCTCAACTTGACCAACTACTGAGTTTCGTGGAATCATTTTCAAAAAGTATCAAGATGGAGTTTGGCCTGGGAAAATGTCGAACATTGAATATTGTAAGAGGAAAGTCCCACAAGGGGGCCTGTGAAGTCAAAAATAGGCAGTTGATACAAAATATGTCTGCCGAAGAAACGTACAAGTACTTGGGAATGAGACAGGCAAGGCGCATTAACCAAAATAAAATGAAAGTCGAACTTACGGAGGAATTCATACGAAGGACCCGAAAACTCTTGAAAATAAAGTTGAAGGGAAAAATATCATAAAATCTATTAACACCTATGCTGCCCCAGTTCTTCATTATTCATTTGGCATTATCAAGTGGAGTGAAACTGACATTGATACCTTGCAACGAAAAATGAGAGTTTAATGACAAAAGCACGTGTACGCCATCCAAAATCTGCAGTCGAACGTGTAATTTTTCCGAGAGATATGGGTGGAAGAGGATTCGTAGATATTGGCAACCAACTTTATCGGCAAGTGGCAACTTTATCGGCAAATCAACATTGTTTAAGGCAATTTGTGAAGCTGACGCCTATTCTCCGTTAGAGTTGTCGCGACAGGAGCTTGCGGACTTCTTATGCAATGACGACCAAAAGCGAGATTTACGGATGGCAAACACTCTTCATGGAAGACATCCACACGAGATGAGTCAAGCGCATGTCGATATGAAAGCGTCAAACTACTGGCTTATATCAGGACAAATCTTTCCAGAAACTGAAGGGTTTATGTTCACTATTCAGGGTCAAGTTATCCCAACACGTAACTATCTGAAGTGTATTGTTAAAGATGGGAATGTGCAGAACGATTCATGTCGTTATGGTAGTCCAACTGTTGAATTATTTCAACACGTTACATCAGGTTGTACACATCTGGTAGACACTGATTATAAACAACGACATGATTCAGTGGCCAAAATTTTACATCAAGCGTTGGCACAGAAATGTTGTCTTTCGACTGAAGAAAAGGTACCGTACTTTAAGTACCAACCTGTGAGTGTACTGGAGAACGAAGAGTGGCGCTTGTATTGAGATAGAACTATCTTAACGGACCAGACGATGATTTACAACAGACCAGATTTGGTAGTGATTAACAAGTGTGAGAAATATGTCATGCTTGTTGGTGTTACTATCCCAAATACAGGTAATATTGAAAGTAAATACACTAAATATGGAAAGAGTCAACATCGTTCCGATAATTGTTTCAAGCACCGGAATCATCCCTAAGTGATGAGATTGAATCTGATGCGGAATCTCAAGCAGCTAAGTTTGAATGAAGACCTGTACAATCTCATGCAGAAAGCAGTAATTATCTCAACAACAAGGATAGTCTGGAAGTTCATGGGAAATTATGTACTATACATTCTTTTAAAAATAGATGTTTTGTGCTTTGATTTTGTAAATCTGTACAATAATTCATTTAAATATACCAATCAAATGAGAAAATAAAAGATAATAATAAATAAGAAGAAGAATATAATATTTAACTATTCGTTTCAAAAAATATAAATAAGTGCATGTAATCATTCAAATAACCAATTTTAGAAGTTTTTACAACAATCTCTAGCTTCAATTGTTCAATTTTTTGTTTCTTGACGGACGGCGGACTGTTAAATTTCTTAACGGACGCAGGGCATTAGGAGTGACTTGCCGCTTCCACGTTTGTTTGCGTTCTACCGATGTAACTGATAGTATTACGAAAAGTATGTTCACGTTAGTACACTATTGTTCACCCTAATCCAAAACAATGAAAAATATGTTAAAAATTTTGTTAAAACAGGTTTTATTGTTCACTAACAGATGAAAATGTAAATTAATGTTGAAAATAAATTGCTCCTCGAAAATGCACCTCATCGTGTTTCTGATGGCGACATTGTTCAATAATGAACGCGAACAGCGAATACTATTCTTCTGTCTAAATGAAAAGCGCTCGCATGAGCAGTAATTGCAATGTATCGCTAGCGAAGTTTTGTATTCACCCGTAGTGGCATTGATGATTTTACGATAGGCAAATGAGGTTTTTCATGGCATTTGAAAGCGT
Source organism: Gryllus bimaculatus (assembly GCA_017312745.1). Taxonomy (NCBI): domain Eukaryota; kingdom Metazoa; phylum Arthropoda; class Insecta; order Orthoptera; family Gryllidae; genus Gryllus; species Gryllus bimaculatus. The sequence goes on along the minus strand of BOPP01000013.1, from coordinate 10,457,803 downwards.
ACCTGAATGTAACTATTGGTTGTTTTATGATGTGAATGCTCTGTTGATTTTGTAAAGCCTTGTGAATGTTATGGCACTAAAGAATCGAAATCTGTGCAAGACAATATCAAGCTATTTGAAAATAGCAAACTGCAAGAGCTCGTGTAAATTTTGTTTATGATTTCAGAAAGAGAGATACGAAAAAATAATGTTTATCTCTACTTTCTCTAAATATTGAAGCCTTTAAAATAGAAAAATATTTACAATCACTTTCTACCTGTTTTTTATAGAATTGTAACAAAAACTACTGAATGCGGCATTTGTTATTAAAATCATTGTGATACGTCAATATGTATTCTAATGTTTTGTTTATTTCTATTTAAGTGATTTAAGTGAATTTCAGTGAATGATTGATATTTGTAAATACATCTAAAATAATATTTTGTTCTATCCAAATTCGCAACTTTCAAGACTTTCATCTACACGTAGTATGTAACAAATTACAATGTATATATATATATATATATATATATATATATATATATATATATATATATACATATACATATACACACATTTTAAAATGGTGACAATAATATCAATCATGAAAGTTTGAACATGAGTACAGTCCTGGGGAGAGATAGCATTGATTTGAAATTAGAGAATATGAACTTAGAAAGGATTTATAATTGTAACTAATATAGAAAATTCGAAATCATTTGCATTAGAAAACATAACTTATGCATTGATTTATAAGCTTATTCTGAATGAACATGGTTTAAGAAAGTAATGGTTTGGAAATACATAATATTGAATTCGACGTAAAATATCTTATCCAGAATCATACCTATGAATACTACGCGTTTTAGAAGTTGATGCTTTTGAGTCTTTCGTATTTTTCAAAGCAGAAAAACGCTTAGCTGCCATTTAGAGGGAGCACAGTGATAATAATTGCGAGTACCTTTTAGATTTTAACGCGGGTTTATATTCTGCGTCCACAGGGAATTTAAAAGCATCTCTGTTTTTATAAAACCTACGGGAGACAGACTGTTAATTTTGATTACTTCCTACAGCTGCAACCTCGTAATCCTCGTCTCTTTCAAATTTCACGCTCTGTGCGCATTCCTGCGGCCGTTGCATTGTGTAACATTGCAGCGTGTGGGCGATGGTAGGTGATTTACCGCTTACGGAGCAACGCGTTGTCGATATTCCTTTTTATTGGCGTTATGAAATATCTCTAATGATTTCAGTGCAGGGTCAACGACTTACACGGCTTCATTTGCGGGGTTTTTAATGTTGCGAAATAGCTTAATTTCCTCACCATTACGTGAATTGAAATAACATTGAAAATGATTTCTGTAAATTTATTTACATGTTTTTCTTTTTCATAGTACTCTTCTGATTAGACCCATGTGTTTTATACGTCTTCTAGTCCATGTAACTTATTTGCTTAATATTGACTCTGAGTTAAATTTATATGAATGCTTGCGAAATGTTCATAATTATGTTATTCGCATGTACCAAAATTATATGCACACATCCTAGCGAGAGAAACGTGTCCAATCAATTCAATGCTGGGTCGAGAATTTCTACCACTTCGTATTGTTTTTAATGATGTAAAATAGCTGCATTTGCACATTACGCGAGTTAATGTTCTGGACATACCAAAACAATGTATAAAGTCAGTTATAAACATTTTTTACAACAGTATATATCTTAGTACATTTTTGTGTGTATTTTTCATAATGAGAGTCTTGGATAAACCAATTTGAAAATAATAGATCAAAAACTAAAAACGTTGAACATTTTCACAATAGGAAAATAGGTTATTATGAGTTAGGAAATCTCTTCTGATGACGTTTTTATAATTTTATATCTACTATAACGCAAAATAACTAACAAATTTAACGCATAATGTTTTTTGTGTTGTTATCATATAAGTATTTACACCATGTTGACACTTGTGTAGATTTTTTCGTGTATAAAAATAAAAATCGCCCCTTCCTGCGTGTTTGCGCGTTAGGTAGAGCCGGCGAGTTCCTGTTTCTCGCAACTGTAGCAACAAACTCCCCGTACACAAACAGGCGCATTTCGTGAAGCGGCTGCCGTGCGAGTCTGTTCGAGTTTATGTGAGCGCGTAGTCAGCAATGCGAACCCTCCCCCTCGCCCCCTTCCTAAGCCTCCGCCCCCACGCCGAGTCGCGTTTTTTCTCTCGCGTTCCCTGTTACCGGCCGTCTCCCCATACCCAACCCTTCCCCCTTCTCTCTCTCTCACTCTCTCTCACTCGCTCGCTCGCTTTCTCGCTCTCGCTCGATTTCTGTCCCCCTCTGCGAGAGCGAGACGAACGCTGTGGTGGATGGATCTCGGATGATGAGGTTCGCAGAAGGCTTTCGCAACCACCTCGCTTTTCCGAATTTCGCTACAGCAGCTATCAACATCGCGAACGGACCTCCAAAAACGGGGAGGGTAATAGGATTTGATGGAGCCGCACTTCTTTTTCGTCTTCATCCCGGAGAATATCGCGCGGCCACCCGACGCCGCGGGAAAGAGGGGTTTTGAAATTCTGCACCCGACTGGACGAAACGCACTCGCGAGCATACCGAGCCCGTCCCGTTTTGAGGCCGGGAACCACGTGCCGAATTTGCGGAGTTTAAATTAGCTTGAAAGAATATACGAAATATAGTATACCGCTAATTCTTATTACTTCAATGTTTAAAGTAGAAGTATTCACAGCGGTAAGCAGAACGAGGCAAGTTTGATAAAGAAATGCATTGTAGTTTGTTTAAATTTAATATTACCTAAGTTCATTCACTTGGTAGTTTTAGCAGAAGAATGAAGAACATTCTAGTGTTGTAGGTCCTTTACTTTTACGTTGCATTTCAAAGATACGGTTTTTGTGAAAATAAATAAACACTCCTTTTCAATGTATTTTATAATTTCGTGTTTTTGTAATCAGAAATGGTGTAAATAGATACTTGTTGTGAACAATAGAATAAATGAATAATATTATTAAAAAACGTATTTTAATTAATATATTTTAAAATTTGCTTGACCTTGTTTCAAAACAAACATGCGAATATTATTAGAGGTTAATAGAACGCTCATTCTCCCCAATCAGTTTTCAATGTTTATGAAAATGAGTGAAGGCGAGCATTCATTACGGAATGAATCGCGTGATTTTCCACTCTGGTGCGTGATTGGAATGACGCGTAGTATTTCGCTACTCGGACATTCCGCGAACTTCTCGTTCTGCGAGGCGGGGAACATTTGTGTCAATGTCGCGAACAAATGCATCGCATAAACAAAACAAAGTGCTCTGTAGCGTATACATTCATCAATTCGCCATTTGGCAGCTCATTTCAAAACGTAACCCACCAACCAGCGCACAGAGTATCTTCCATGCATGAATTCAAGGTTACATCGGTGGTGGAGACAATGCTATCTGTTCGTGAATTTGTGGGACGACTTTCCTGCAAAGAGCGTCCATTTATTTTTGAATTAACGTGATTGTAAAATTATTAATAAATTATTAATATTGTTACCGCCCAAATTACTTTAATTAGAGGAAGTGTACACGTATGAGCTATGGAAGGCAATGAAGGTAAATTAGAGGTAGCAAGGGCAAAATATTTTCTTACATCAGAAAACTAATTTATCCTCTAGGAGACCTTCAACTTTCCGCCATATACGTAAAAACACTGACTGCTGCAATGCCAGTAAAAACTTTCACATCAAAATGTCCACTTCATAATGTCCAATAAACGTAATGTTCACAGCAAAAATGTCTGCACCATAACATTCACTACATAATGTCCATAAACGGAATGCTCACAGCAAAAATGTCCACAATAAAGCCCACTGAATAATGTCTGCAAATGAAAATGTTAAACAAGCAGGAATGTGCAAAATGAGTAATGGAAAATTCTGTTCGATCGAAATGTACTGTCATCAATAAAAACATTCATAATCCATTTTTTCTTTCTTATTAATAATATGTGTTGCTGTAGAAATGAAAATCAATTTTTAAGAAAATTTACAATATAAATTTGATAAAGATAAAGATAAAAATAATTTACAATATATATTTAAAATATAAACATATTTTTTAATGGAAAAAGACGAAAATTCGTGTGAGGAATCTATACTGACATCACTTCTATTCCCGAAGTAAAAATGGAAATAAAATGAATTGAAGATGCTCCGAGAGGGGGTTGTCAATGCAATTTTGTTGCCCGTATCATTCCTCGAAGCGTTAATCACAGTAGACATTTTATGCTACTGGACGTATCGATACAGAACATTTCTGCAATGAACTTATACGTAAGACAAAACAGTGTTGGAGCTGGAATGAAGTGAACATTTATACTAATGGGCATTTTCACGAGTGGAGTTTTTTGCAGTGGATGTTTACCTGTGGTGAATGATAACCGTTTTCGTATATCTCAAAGGGTTGTTTTGCGGTGGGCCCCCATTTCATTTCTAATACCCCATTCCGAGGTATAAGCAATGGGGGTCTTGACTAGCAGATTACACTATCCATTATTTCATCTTATCATCTATCATATGGGAATACTGATGATTAGTCGTAAAATGACATTGAACTTTTCATTGCAGCACTTCATGCTTCACGCGTCTGGTCATGGGAGTAAAATTATTTCCACGAATTTTACAAATTTTTTAAATTGGTAAAATTAATCCATGTGTTAGTCAAATATAGTGTTATATACTGTGTGTTATATATTGCATATTGTCTATTATATATTACAGATTATATACTATATAATTTTGAGTGATTCAGAATAACTATTTAAAACCTTAAAAGGGTATGTAGGGGAAACTAAAATAACTAGTTTTAGGCAATGAACATGTGATAAATCTCATCTGACTGAGTTGCACACTTGGTTTTCTGACAGAGCCTCTGACCGGTGAGCAACCACACCACTTGACTTCAGAAGACCCGTGAAAGAGGCAGTACAACTTCACTTCTTTTAAAACTCTAAATGTGTGTTTTGAAAATGTACAGTTCTGACTGCTGTATTTGGGCTAGTACTTATGGCGTGTCTGCTGGAAGGTTAATCTACATTTTATTTGTCTACAAAGAAAGAGCAGGAAAACATTGAAACTACTTGAAACTTACAATGAAATGGTGTGCGATTTTAGAAATACTTCCATCATTTATGATTTATCTTTCGGAAAAAGTCTAATCGAAATATGTTCTGCAAAACATTTCTAAACTTAGAAATCAATGTGAATAAGATGAAAATTAGAATTTTGTGCATCATTGTTTTGAATATTGAAGACGGTGATATATTTTAAGTGAGGTATATTCTAACTCTTGTTTGAAGGATTTCGAAATTGTTTTAGGATCACATCAAGTCGTAATGTAGCTACTAGTATTCTCAAAAATTAAAACTGCAATTATTTATTCGTAAGTATTAAATGCAATGTTACAGCACGAATTATTGTATATAAGTTAGAAATAACTTAAATATGTGTCAAGAACAATAAAACGCAGTCATCATGTGTCATTTTATTTTCAGCTACAGTTTAAAAATATCACTAATATATACGTATATAATAATTAATATAAAATTAAATAGTTTAACTACAATTTACCTTAATTTATATGGAATATTCTAGAGTCAAAACATTAAAGTAATCCAACGAGTTTTAACATTGAAACTCAGTAGGTTGAGGTAAAATATGTAACCTGCGAACATACCAAAAGCTGCTTAACGCAGATAAAATTAAAAAAATACTTTTTTAAGATTTAATGCTAGCATAAAATTTATTTCCTACCTTCAGTTTGTTAATAATGTAATACCCATGTAATTAATATTTTCTTTGCATATATTAATTAGTGGTGTTACGACAGCACATACTTCTTCCATACTTTCATAACTGCTGCAATTTTCGAAAATTCAGAGAGTTCAACGAAAAAGACGTGCGCCTTTTTTAAGCGTTTTTTCTCTTTAGAAGAAAAACATTCGGAGGAAAAATGTTAAGAAAAAATTGTTTTTTAACTTACATTAATTTCAAAAAGAAATTACCCGAGATCTGCTAAGCATTGTTCATGATAGTATTGAAGGATTTAGTTTTTTTAATATAGAGATTTTTAGAAAAAAAATCTATCGTGTGTTAGTACTTTTGCGATGTTAAATTTTTGGCAATTTTTACCGTCCCTTGCTACATATGACATTTAAAGAAAAAATGTTTTGAGAAAATAATTGTTTAAAAATACCTATGTCTAATTTAAAATTACTTGTAAACTACTCATCATTTCAAAAAATTGTACATGATCATATTTCAAAATGTCTTTTAACAACACATTTTATTTAGGAAAAGATTCTATATTCGTTGTAGACTGAACTATTTTAATGTAAGAAAAAACAAATTTCAACAAAAATGAGCCCTTAATCATTTTAAAGAGTTTTACTATTCGAAAACAAAGCATAATCAAAAAAATTGAGCAATTTTGGAAAATCTTTCAAAAAAATAAATGAGACTTTAAGTAAAGTGCCCTCAGAATCTGCCCTCACATTCTTTTAAAACTCACAGGGTCTTGATTTTGTGTAGATCAATTTTGGAGAAAGTCGGCTGAATGGTTTAGACGCTAGCATTGACCACAAATGAATGGACACACTGATGTTTTACCTTAATTTAATGTTTCGGTATCAAGGACCCACAAAACGGGAATTGAAACTTCAAAAAGTGTTACAGAAAGTAAATTTACTAGATATAGAGGCAAATATTATTCACATTTTCAAAACCAGGGCTCGTCAATAAATTTTTCTGTCGAAAAATCGCCAACTTCCTTCACCTGATTACAAAACTTTATCTTTACTACGTACGTAATAAGACAAGAAATTAAAAATAAATTTATCTTCATGTCACTTACGGGTGCATTGCATCATCTTTATCCCTTCAAAATATTTAAATCTTTGAGTCACAAAACATACTTCATACAATAAAACAATCCCCAAGTAAAAAAAACACTCTGGAGACAATGAAATTTCACAGTTAATATCCAACCATTACGGGAAATTAAATTTGAATTGTTGCATTGCCCCACAATGTGAAGGGGCTACCCCACCACGATGCCACCAATTCCCACTCCGCCCTGCACCCAGGAATATACTGCGCTGGCCAGATAGCAGCGAGTGGTTTGTGGAGTTAGTATATTACGAGTGGCGCGGGCGGAGTCAGGTATTGGGCCAGCGGCGGCGAGAGGCTGAACACACTTTTGATTAAGGTCGGAGGCGCGCACTGGAGCGCGACGCCGGGCGGGGGGGGGGAGCAAAGCGTCCCCATCGGGGCTACAAACCGCCGACGCGGCGCGGCGCAGCGCGGGCGCCACCCGCAACAGTTACCAAGCGACGAAACAGCGAAAAGCAGGAAACGATGTAAAAAGAGGAGGCGAGCGGCTGCTGGGAATCGGCGATGGGAGCCGCGCCGCGGGCCACGAGCGATTGGGAATTATGAGGAGGGGTGGGAGGGGGAAGGGGTGACAGGCTGTTGGTTGGGAGGACGAGATATAGGGCCCCGAGGCGTGGTCGGCTCTGAGGGATGAGAACGGGGCACGGCGACGGAACACTATGGGGATAGTTACGGACGGAAGATCGAACTGTGGAAGTGGAACGCTTTCTGAGAGCAGAAATGAGGAGTGCCGACACGTGCAGAGACGACGTAAAGAACCAGATGACCTAGGAGGTGACGGAGATCTCGTCAGAGGAAATAGAGGAGAGGTGGGAACTAGGCTGTGGGTCAGTGGATATAGAGTGAAGGTCACAATGGGTGTGGGAGGAACAGTGTGGCAGAAATAGCATGGTGATGGCAGTGGGTTAGCGAAAGGAGATGAGGCAAGGGTCAAGTGTTAATCGGGAAAAGGGAACGGAACGGTTCTATTGGTAGGGTTGAGGCTAAAATTTAGCCAGGGGAGGGAAATGAAAGAAGCAAGCAGCGCGGGGTTATTAGGTCCAAAACGCCTTTTGACATTAAGACGTAAGATGCGTTATATATGAGATTAAGAACGGATCAAAAGTATTTGAGAGCTGGCAGAGGAAAACGCTAACTGATGGGATATGGAGTAGAATGGCGAATGACGTAGGCAGCAGAAATGTGCGTTGTACGGCGAAGTCTGTGCAGGACAGAAAATTTGGAGGGCGGGGAATGTGAAGGGCGATGATTGTGGAGGGATAGGCTGAGAAGGCGGACTGCAGAAGGCGAGGTCTGTGGAGGGCGAGGCCTGTGGAGGGCGAGGTCTGTGGAGGGCGAGGTCTGTGGAGGGCGAGGTCTGTGGAGGGCGAGGTCTGTAGACGGTGGTGTCTGTTAAGGGCGGGGACTGTGCAAGGCGATGATTGTAGAGAGCAGGGATTGATGAGGGCGGGGTTTGTTGAGGGCAAGTATTGTGGAGGGATGGGAATGTAGAGGGTTGGTACTGTTGAGGTCTGGGACTGTGGAGGGTTGGTACTGTTTTGGTCTGGTACTGTGGAGGTCTGGGACTGTGGAGGTCTGGGACTGTGAAGGTCTGGGACTGTGGAGGTCTGGGACTGTGAAGGTCTGGGACTGTGGAGGGCGAGGGCGATGGAAGACGGATGATGGCGATGGAAAGAGCAGCGGTAGTGGAGGGCATGATCGACCGGGGGTAAGGGTAACTAAGATGGAACGGGGAGGCAGAATGTGGCGGCGTGGCGGTTGGTGGAGAGAGGGAGTGGTGGAGGTAAGGGCCGGCGGGGGTTCCAAGGGCGGAAGGCGTCCAAACCCGCGCGAGGCCCAACGCAGGGCGCAGGGCAGGCGTTGTCACGCAGTCGCGGGCGAGTGCGGCAGGATAGCGCCCCTCCGCGTGTTTGTTTGCTTGTTTGCGCGCGGTCTCGGCTGTTTGGCGACGGCCCGCCCCTGCTATCTGCCCCTCGCCCTGGCAGGCGCGCGCACCCGCACCTCGTTGCCGCAGACCCGGTGGTCGCCGCTCCTTTGCTTATGTGCTCCCGCAAACGGCCTCTCCGCGCCTACGTAGCGTAGCCCAAGATGAAACCTCAATCGGATTGCAGCTGGCATGAAAAACTGGGGGAGAGCTATTAACTTCTTTCATTCAAAGTGTCATTAGCACTAAATCATTTCCTTTCTCATAACTTCAATTTTCCCGCCGTACTCTTTCGTGACTTCGTATTTCAACATTGAGCCCGTGGACTTCTTAAATGGTTATATCTGAATGACCTGTTCACTATTCGATAGGATTCTATATCCAGTATTTTACAATATTTTGTCTTATCGCCTATATTCATCTTGCGAAATTATTCTTGTTTTTGTTATTTTGAAATTTGTAGAAATTTTCTGTACTTGTCCAATAGAATTTCTTATCTTTAATTACCCATTCAACTCATCTCCTTGGTTCACTCTCATACTACCAATGCTCGTCAATCGTAGTTGTCTCTTTTCTACACAAATACCTCTTCAGTTTCCTTTTGTGCCCCGCCGCGGGTGCCTTTCTCATTTCGCGAGCCCTCTCTCTTCGTCGGCCTCCCTCCATTGGCTCACCCTCGGCCTGCTGCCCGGTGGCGCCGCGCGACTTCGCCGGACTGCTCGCCGGTAATTTAAAACGCAATTACCCGCCGCGTCGGGGCATAAATCGCGAGCCCTCGCCTTCGCCTTC
>BOPP01000013.1:10405747-10444402 GCA_017312745.1 Gryllus bimaculatus | reverse complement strand
ATCCCCACCCTCCCGCGCCGTAGTCGCGCACTAGCGGATGCTTCTACCGCCTCCACGCGGCGAGCAGAATGTACCTGGACGAATAGTGCGCCTGCTTCTCCGAATATGCTTGAGAATACAATGTGTCAGAATAAATGTTACAGACTGGTATGTAGAAAACCGATGATCATCACTTTTTGTCACGGATGGGAAGTCTCGTACAGCGGAGTAAAAACATATGACTGTTGACACAAATTGGAAGGCATCGTATCCCGTTCTGGTGTTTCAAAAGTCCATGAAATATCTTTTACAGCTTCAGTACATGTACTTCCAAACTACCAGTAAATCTTATTTGATCCTGATTAACTTATGTTCTAACTAGAAATGTTCATTTGCAAAAATTGGTTAACTTCGACTCCCCTATATGCCTTGGAAGATTTTAACATTTATTCCGAGATCATTTGAAGTAAGTTCCAACTATGATATGAAGAAAACAAATAGTTTGTGAAAACAAGAAATACGCCCTAATTGAATCGCTTTCCCAAAAAGTTCTCATATTCAATCTTTGCGAAAATGAGTTAAGCCCACCATTTGATTTAACGTTTATATTGACCTTGTTACATGTGAAAATGTTTCATATTTGCTGTTCGTTAATGTAACCGAGTGTTGTTCTTTGTTTACATCCATTTCACCGAATGTGTGACATTTTCGAATGACATGGCCCGAGGCGAATAGCTGAGGGATAGGCATGCTTGAAATAATTCGGAGTGAAGAGCGTACAAAAAATCAGGAAAGGTTTTACGGTGAAGCAGCCCCAATGAGCTAATTGAATGAAATTTTTCGTGCGTGCTGCATTTAATTATTTATTTTGTGTTTACGGGTGCGTCAACTGCTAAGGTCATTAGTCCAGTCTGTAGTCCATGTTTTTATTACGGGAGATGGCGGTGCTTTTCCCTCGCTGGGTGTTGATATTTGGAGACGACCTACACGTCGGATTGCGGGGTTTCCTCTTCCAGGTATCTCCAACCTGCCGGGCACCGTCAATCCGAGACGAGATGTAATCTCCCGACTGGTCTCTCGACATGCGTGGAAGTGTGATGCATGTAAGTGTGTGTATGTAAGGGGTGAGAATAGGGCAAGGAAGAGGAAACAAATAACGCGCGCGGACCGTAGCCTTTTAGCACGCATTCGCCTGGTATTAATCGGAGAAGTATTGAAAATTATGCTATCGTATTCCATGTTCACACCAGTCCATGCGGACTCACACCTAGAACCTCCCGGTCAGTAGATACTCTGAGTCACCTCGACAGGTCAAGTGCTGTTGTGTGTGTGACCTCCAGAGAACTGAAATGTATTCAAATGCACAAATCATATTTATTCACGCATTGATACTTCATAATCAACTTGTATTGCAGTCAGTTGGGTTACGGTGGGTTAGTGTACTTGTGTTCGCTCCATATTAGTAGTTATTATGCTCGTTTGTTGTGTATCCTTACTCTGATTGTTCTGCGCACAAGACCAATTGCAGCTCCGATTGCATTATAGCCTGGCGTAAAAAATGTTTATTTTCTCTACAAAACGATACCACAGTAAGATGTCTTTCAGATAGTACCGTTGAAATTGTGCGAGCTATGGTATTGGTATTAAACTGGTAAATGCTTTCGTTTTATCAGATTAAGCGAATTCACGGATGCGGAAGACGTTTCACGGCCTATGGACATGAAATACTAAGAATATCATCCAATTACGTTTCTAAGTTTTTATCGTTGTATCAACAAATCGAAGACAAATGTAAGTTTTTTTCCGCAACGATTTTCACTCTCTAAATTTAATTGCCAAGAGGGACCTCACTATCTTTTCTTACGACGTTACTGTACGCAAACTTGTCACGTTGAAATTGATTTATAACAGTGATTTCGAGTTACGTATATTTTTCCATTTTCACTTCTTCAACTTCTTCATAAGAAGAGTTCAAACGTCGCGGTGATTCTGTATCGAAGTGGTATTGCTGATTAAGATTTAAGTCGAAGGATCTGAGTTCGAGTCTCGGTGGGGAAACCAATTTGACCGGTTCAAAACACATGTGTATGTTTATCTAGTAGTATGATATAGAGGAGCAGTTAGAAATAATGCGAGAAAGTTTGTGCTGTTGTAGGACTACTAGTTTACTTCAATATTTTTACTAAAATATCCTTAATTAGGTTTTCTTCACTAGCGCTTTGAAATTTATTGGATGAATTCTCTCGTTCTTATGAATGTCCTTTCATTTCGTCAATACTATTCTTCAGTTACATAAATTTTAGCCATAAATAAAATTTGAATTGAGAATTGAATGAATTTATGTACACACACAATAAATATTTAAATATCATATTACGTATTTTTATTTCAATTTTATTACAATTTTTTTTGAAGCTGGAGTCATTTTCAAACTGACGTCTGAAGGCAAATAAACTTACCACAGAATAAAAATCTCATTTTAAAGGAACAAAATGAGACTGAGTTATTCGTTAAGATTACACTAGCAAAACTATCTAGTCTCTAATTGTATGAATTAAGCAATTAATTGCAATAAAGGCACAAAGGTTAGTGCCGCGAACTACTGCGATATTTCGTATGAGAAAACATTGTTCAGAGATAGAAACATTTCAAAAATATTTGTATAATTTACTTTAAAATAGTTAACTGTTGTTGACATTAACATCCCAGTGGTTAATATTCAAAATAACAAGGTTATTATGTTCTTTACTCTTCGCGAAAACAATAATTAAATAGTGAAGTATTTGTATTCATTGCTAGATTCAGAGTTCTATGGTAAATTTATGGTGTCTAAATGTCTTGTAGTAGATTTAAAAATATTCGTAAAATCCTTAGATAATATATATTTAGATCCTTAAATAATAAATTATTGCGAAACTAACACAGAGTTGGAATAAAATCATGAGCTGTAATTTTCTTAATAAATAGTTTATTTAAATTCAAATGGTTTAATACACGACTTTTTTAATGTTTCTGCGCCGCAGAGAATAAAGTGCACATTCCGTTTAGAAACAAACCTATTAATTAATACTGTGTTAATAGTTACTAAGAAATTATTTCTTCTTAAATGAATGACGAAAATCGATTAAGAGCTCCCTAAGTTTCTCTGTGACAGTAAACATTCGAAGCTCGGGATTTTCATTAAAATGTTTTGTTTTTACGATCGACTTATCAACATTCGTTGTATTATATTGAGAAAGGTCTGACTTGTTATTCAATATGATTAAAAATGGTACAACTGCTTAGAAAATTATACAAAACACTCCATTATCGGAGTTATTGGTGTTATCACAAATCTTCTTCCGTTTTATAGTAAACAGCTTATCTTCTTCATTACTTATCATGTTTTGACAGCCTATTTCCTTATGAAATCTGCTTGTAGGAATATTTGGGAGTGTTGCCTAACCTTTTTTCAGCCTTGTTTTTCTTACGTGTACAGAGTTCAGAATAAATTGTATACCGTGTAGTAACTATACTTGTAACTTGATGTATATATTCCATTTAAGTACAATACTTAATGTAATATTGCAACTCTACTAAGACTGTAAAACAGCTTTCAAATAGCTACTCATTATTTGCGATGAAATTATGACTTTGCTTTCCTATAGAGTTGACAGTTGAGTGTTTCAGTTGGAAGTAGTACACCATCATGAAATAGTAGTTACGAAACTTCAGAATGCTGTAACTTCTAGAAGCGTGTCTTTCAAAATGTTTTACATATTAGAAATACTTTCTCAAACATTTCTTTAAAGAACTATCTAGAAGTCTCAACACACCTGGGAAAACCGCCAAGAATAAAAAAGTTTGAAACAACCTTTGTGTACCTTCTTATTCACCGAAAATATCACATCCGATATCACTTCAGAAGGAATATCTTCGATTCACTTGAACTAGAGGTTTAAGGCTGTTGTGCAAGTGGAAGAGATCATTGTTCCTACCACACAAATAGCGAAATTCAGCAAAAAGAACATGACACATACAACATAGTCTTATCCATTTAGTCGTTACTAAATTGAATGCACGGAAGCAGTGTATATGAATTGACTTGGCTCATACAATACGCATTTTAAAATCAATATACCATCGGATTATATACAAACTTTTCAAATCTCTATTACCACTTTAAGGTTATTTATGGAATTGAATGTGCTGCTGTAGCCCTAGAAGTTGGTTGTGTTTCTTGAATGGTTATCTGAAGTGAAGAACATCGTTGCTGCCTGTACGTAAAACTAGAGCTCAGAAAATTGAAAGAGAGTAGCCAGTGAGTAGACATAACGTCTGTGAGTAGACATAATGAGGTGGACATCCCGTTCCATCGACAATCATTGCTTGATATTAATTAAATAAATAAAAGTTATGGTCCGGTATCCAAAAGAATTTCTTCTAACTATTCGAAGTAAAAGCACCAGTAATGGTAACAGTGAAGAACAACTGTCCTTCTCAAACTTTTTGGGTTCCAATGCTAAATTTGCTATGTAAAACTAAATAGGGAAATAACATATCCCTTTCTTAATAGAGATCATTTGCTTAAAACGTCTAAAAAGTACCGGCTTATGTGACATTGTTAATGCCAGTATTAATAAGCAGTTTTCAGCATATACTTAAAATATAAACTGAGGGAAAATAAGTGTTACTTGTTCTAATCTTTACCACTAGAAAGATAGAAACTATAAATTCTGACTACTAGGAAATCCACGTTCTGTAGGTTTTAATTATTAATGTTATACTTGAAGTTGGGTAGTGCTGCGTTAATAGTGGCCACTACTGGTGTCATAACTCTATTTTGACTTCTTTTTATAAGTTCATCAGTAACAAACAGGACTACTACCTTAATGGATTGCCGTCAAATTAACTCTGAGCATGGCTGAATTTTTGAATCGCCTGTTATGAAATGTCTCCAATTGATTTGCGTACAAGGCTCACGCATTCGGAGAAGGCATTCGTCCAGTTAGCCCCGACGTCGCCCACTGCCCTGTCACTCTGCGCCGCCCCCGTCTGCGGCTCCCCGCGCCGACAGCGAGCCTTTCGCCTCGGCCGCCGCACCTTCCCGCTGCTCGCCGCAGGCGGCGCCCTCCCCTAATTACCTCCACCGCCACGGCAGGGGCGCTGGCGTCAGCGGCGGGAGCGGTGTCGGTTGAAACGGGGGCGGCGACGTCGAAACAGGCGGGGATAGTGGAGGTGGTGAGGGAGGCGGTGGACGATGAGAATGGTGATGACGGGGAGGGAGTATGCGGTGCTGGTGGTGGCGGTGTAAGAGGGTGTGTAAGCGATGAAGGTGGTAATGGCGGTGGTGGAGGTGAGGACGCGGGCGACGACGGTGGTGGGTGGGGGTGGCGACAGGGATTCTAACGAAGGCGGGGATGGCGGAGACGGAAATGGCCGGAACGATGGCGGCGAAGGAGGTGAGTGGGAGGTGATGGCGGTTGCAGAACTCCGTAAATCGATAACAAAAGAAACTATAACATACAAACCTTAGGTGGCTAACGGCATCATTGATGTCTCTACTTTATCTCTGACTGGGAAGTCCTATGATTCGACTCTCGACGATCCCAGAACTTTTTTAGACAAATAACTAGAGAGTTAGGTAGAGTTTATCTGCTGTCTAGAGGAATATTCTTGCAGCCGGATACTCCGATCGGTAGTTTTTCGCGGAATCTCCGATAAACACTTAGGCGAACGCCGAATCAGAACCTTAAAGAATGAGCCACGGATCGCTCGTGACCCCGCACGGATAGGTCGGCACCAGATCTCGCCAACCTACGGGGGAAGATCACAGCTACCTCCGGCGATAAAATTAAATACTACATATACGAAACTAATGAACTTAGCAGGTGACTCTCCTGGAATCACTAATCAATCGATAAACCAATCCAACTTTAAGAACAATAAAATTAACTAAACAATTAAATAACTAGGATTCAAACAGTCTCGGGGGTGCCCCAAATAAAGGAAACGCAAATAACCACCCAATCATTTATGTTTCTTTCTTTCTTTATTTCTTTCTGTCTGTCTGTCTGTCTGTCTGTCTTTCTTTCTTTCTTTCTGTCTGTCTGTCTGTCTTTCTTTCTTTCTGTCTGTCTGTCTTTCTTTCTTTCTTTCTTTCTTTCTTTCTTTCTTTCTGTCTGTCTGTCTTTCTGTCTGTCTGTCTGTCTGTCTGTCTTTCTTTCTTTCTCTCTCTCTCTTATTAGGTGGATAAGCGGTGATAGCGGTTGCGAAGTGTGTGGTAGGCGGTGGCGGACGCGGCTGCGATGGCGGGGCAGCCAGCGAGAGCGAGGAGACGGTCTCGTGGGGGAGGTGGCGTCGGTTTGGAGACCCGTGGGGAGGCGGGTGGGGAGTGGGGTGTTGGAGATCGCTGGCTCCCGACCCGACTGACGTCAGCGCGGCCGATATAGCGCGCGTTGCCGCGCTCCCATCGAGATTCGGCGCCCGGCCATGGGGAGGGACTCGTGCGGCCGCTGCCTTCGGGTGAGTGCCCGAGACGCCTCCCGCGCCACGGAATTGCCGTGTCTTCTCGCAACCGCACGTTGGCGTCCTTGTTACGGGTCATTTTTGTTGCCACGTTTCCGTACGTGGATTGCACGTAGACTTTTTTAACGTGTCATTACAAAAAGGAATCGCAAGTTGCAATTGCAATTTGCCGTCGTTACTATGGGTAATTTTCGTTGGTACGTTTCCGTAAGCGGATTGCACGTAGATTTTTAAAGAAGCCATTGCAAAAAGGAATAGCAAGCTACAATTGCAAATTGCCTTCGTTACTGCGATACTGCATTTATCTTGGCTTGTTTCCGTACGTGGATTGCTCGTAAATTTTTGTAACAAGCAATTGCAAAAATAATAGCAAGTTGCCGTCGTTACTACGGGTAATTTTTGTTGGCACATTTCCGTACATAGTTTGCACTTAGAAATTTTTAAAACGAGCCATCGCAAAGAAGAGGTAAATGCATTGTTAGATAGACATTTTTTCGACTAACTGTTTTCCTAGCATTTTGAAGAATTATTTTTTTTACTGTCTTACTTCTGTAAGAGTTCACTGATGGGTATGTATGCTATAATTCCTGCACAATTGTTTTAATCGTAAATCATAAATCATTTTAAAAATGTAATCATAAATCTTCTTTGCAAATGGTGTCATGTAATCAGTAGACTTGAATGACCACGTATCATTGTATTAATAGTTATTAATTCTCTGATAACGAATAATTATTGCATTTAATAGGCAGAGATCTTGTTGGATGTACATTAACAACGCATGTAAATTCTGAATGAATTGAAACTTTAGATTTCGGCTGCCTTTTGTTCACTATTAAACGAAATAGCAGTCATTGGTAAGCATTTATTTAGTACCAAATTGTTGGAAAAATAGGCACGACTGCACTCTGCATATTAATAAGTATTGGAGAGCGAGATATGTTATGGCTGTTGCCTATTCTACCTGCGTTTTCAATAGTGCTTTGTAAATAGTTTCTATTTCTTATTTTTTTACATTCTCATCTTCTCGTTACAGTCTTAATTTCAAGGAACACTTTAAAGACTTACTTGGCCGTCTTATTCCTCGTACGTTATTAGAAACTGTTTGCCTATTCGGTCTCAAACCGTTAAATAATTAGCTTATTCCCATTTGCAACACACTAAGAAACATCTTCGAACACTTTGCTAATCTAATTCACATATCTGTTGAACTTTAAAGAATAAAATCAATTTATAAGATGCGACCGAGAAAGACTATATTTCCTAGTCGATAGTGTCGATAGTAGTATGTTAGTTATCACAAAACGTTTCTAATAACTCTTATTAACTATTACGTGTTTTTCATGTTTTTATGTAATCATGTGGAAGCTCAAGATTATTCATCACATTGAAATAAAGAACGTTGAATATTGCCCAACAACATTCAAAACATTCAACTTTCGCTGATGTTATTTCAAGAACCAGAACTAATTTCAATACATTCTTAATTTTGCCGATAAGACTGGAAGATAGGTCGCACTTCAAAGACGTTATCTATGATGACGTTACATGTCAGATTGGTGCGACTTAAGATCAATTATTTCTTGTACAAACAGCATTTTTATCACATAAAAAGAGCTGATAAACTATTTCTCCTGATTTACAAGTTGGCTGCTTCAAAAACGCTATGAATGGAAGGAATGATTAAACGATAATACGTTGAGTCAATGATATCTTGTTGGAAATTGTATATTTGTTACTTATTTGTGACTTGTTGACTTACACACGTAAACATACTACACATTCAAATCTGTGCTGTACCAGGAATATACTTCAAGTTTAAAATGTGAAGAAGCTGTTCTTTTTGTAAAATAAAACTTATTCTTAAATTTTTACATTTATAAAGTCTTTTGAAAATATTTTACGAATATAACTGTAAATGTAATCTACAAGTTAATTGTAGTACATAAATTGATATATTTAATTTTACGAAGGGGATATTGTTTAATTACAGGGGTTTCCAAACTTTTTTACCACGCCCCCATACATAATTTGAGGAAGTGTTTGATTACATGAGACAGGAAACGACCAGTGAAAGCTCCCAATGTCCTATGAAAGGTTTTAAAACACTATTTAGTTTTTAAGTACGCTAGAAGTAAGGAAAATTAACCTCTATTAAACCATTAGGTACAATATTCATGATCCAAAATACTTTTGTGTATTATTGTTTTCTTTATTATTTTCAGAGCAAGCAGTGCAAAATTAGTAATTCTTAAATGTACAAAAAGTATAATACATCGTAATATGGAATACATACTCATAACGCGATGTCGACTAGATACCTTAATTGGCTTTCTTTGTTTAATCCGTAAAAGGAATCGCTAATACTTTTTTCTCATGTAATCAGTAAGAGGCCAAAACCGTATTTAGCCAGATTAACCCTTAAGCGTAACATCTGTACAATCCGTCATCGTTATCTAAGCAACTCACCTCATTTGCTTCTTTTTAGATTCGTGTGAATGCAATCGTTAATGCACTCAATTCTACCTTATCTCAAGATAAAAACCCTTCATTTTATAAAAAGCTGTAATGGACTGCAATAACGGACCCGAAAGAATAACAGATCCAGTTACAAAACGCCTCTACGGTCCTGGCCTACCCGGGCGTAGGCCTCCCTCTTCGTCGAAAAGCCATTACGGGAGCCGCAGTCGATCTACATGAGAGAAAACGGCCGGTCAAATTTGAACGATGGATCCCGCCAGAAACGACAGATATGAAGAGAGACTTCTGACAGGAAATTCTAATGTTAGATCGCCTCCGCTCTCCCTCCAGAGGGGCGCGCGCGATGCGATGCGATGCGATGGATGCGTGGGAGGGTAGGGGATGGGAGGAGAGGAGAGGGAGGAGGGGTAAAGGGGTGGGTGGGGGACAAGAGGGCTTCTGCCACTGTGTTCGGAAGGGTGGCGTATGGCGCTGACGCATGCGCTTCAGGGTCGGCGCGGGGTTGCGCCGCGTCGCGGCGCGGCGCGTCCTGCGCGATGGATCTGTTCTCCACGACGTACAGTGGGTCAACATCGCCGTAATGCGGCAGTAATATGAGAGTATTCTTTCTCTGCCTTCTTATTTCTTCTCTCGTCCGTCCTCTTTGTTATTATTATTGTTTCTTTTTAGTCATTTTATTTTTTCATTCTTCCTTATCTATTTCTTCTTCCTTTTCTACTTCTTCATTTCCAATTTATACTGCTTCATTTTTTACTTCTTCGTTTCCTATTTCTTCTTCTTCGCCATAATATTCTACTTTTTCGTTTCGTTCCTCTTCTTCTTCTTCTTCTTCTTGAAGACAAAGTTCGTGGCGATAAGCTGTATATCCATATCTGGGAATGAGATTTTAAATATCGTTTGGTCCTCTTGGAATTTGTCGTGGACAAATCAGGTTGTCGGAATGTTTTCTCAAGGTTCTTTCGTCTCCCTTACCGATTAACCTAATGTTTCGTATGATTAATATAACATAAAACTAACATTTTCATAAAATCACTTCGTCGCTCATTCCAGAAATCGCCACAAAGCTCAGGTTTACTGGTATTGTAATTAAGATCTAATGGAGAGTTCAGAATATATTAAGATTCTTCTTTAATTTAGTCTTTTACTTTCATTCATTTTCTTCTCTTTAAAATTGAGATACAGGTTAGGTTAAATCACTAAATATTGATTTAAATGTTTCATTATCATTTTATTTCTTCATATTACAAGTTAAAGTTTTCATTTTTAGTTTAAGTTTGTTTTGGACCAAAAGACGTACTTGGCTATTTGGAAAGCGCAGCGTTCTAGGCACAGTTGCCAGTGGACTGTATCTAGAACGCGGCTTCTCCCGGGTAGTCAAGTAGGAAGCTCACGTTTTCATTTGTTTTGCACCATCCGCGTAAATAAAAATTGATAACTTTTATCTTTTCACCCGCCGTTTGTCGAGGGGTGAGCACCGCGCTAATCTTTGATTTCAATTATTTCCAGTTATAATAACAATTGAATTTTAAAATTCGGTATCGAAACTCCATCAGGCTTCCTAGAAACGCATTAGGAATATGACACCGAATGCATTGCATTTGTACATTTCATTGCATTTGTACCGCATGCATTTGTACATTCAATTGCCGGCGGACCGTTGTTTTTGTTGGTACTGCGTAAGAGCAAAATCCATGCTCAACGTTGACCTTCCGGGCTTGTAATTTATTCTCGTATTGCAATTTTTAGTTTAAACCAACAGAATTGTTTTTAGCAGGAAATACTATGTTTGTTACTGCTGAAACTGAAGATCTTTTATACAGATTATTCTTAGTGTTTACACCTCCCTTTTGGAATGTTTATAAAAATCAAAATCCCAACCTTTGGCTTGTCTATGGAATATGTATAATTACTAATACATTTGGTCGTGGGAAATAGTGGTAACAGAGTTTTAGTTTTGAGGTAGTTACCTGAAGTGAGCTACCGTCAAAAGCATCCTTGGTACATACGACATTGTTCACGACTGATACGAAACAAATTGATTTACACATTATATTATTTAAAATCTAATTAGACTCTAAATTTTAATCAGTGTTATAAATTACAGCAGTATTGCATAAGGTTAGTGTTTAGGTAGATGATAAGATCGAAAAAACGCATGGACTTGGCGTAGCAGCTTACAGACATGTTCTGTTTATATATTCATCATCACCCATTTCTCTATATCTTCAGAGAGAAAACGGACACATTGTCGACGTTTTGCATTAAAGACTAAAAAGAAAACTAAAGTGATTGCGGATCTCGCGCATTTCTCACAGTTGCAGTTGAGTCACATGTGGCAGAGGTAGAGAATCAATTTCTTTTATATTTCATGTTTAATTATATTTCGACTTTTCAAGATGAATTTGTGCATATGACTGACGTCACAGAGGTGAGAGACGGCCACACTAAATTCTGTCTCACAAAATAAGCTTCTTAGATTTTTGACTCGCAGCCTCGGCACACAAAAATTCGCTTGCAAACTCGAGCGGTCAGGATTCCACGTGAAGTTATATCTATGCTATGTCGACTATAATCCCTTTCCGAAAGGCCTTTTCAATACATATTATGCCAGGTCTGTTGGCTTCGACCCTGCGATCTGTGGTGACTGCTACATTCCACAAGAGATTCCACCGTTCCGACTCCAAAACTGAATCTGGCTTGAACTTGTAGTATGGGACCTCTATCTGTATCGTCTCCAACTTTGCAGCCAGGGCCTGGTGAACAACCGCAGCAACGTCGTTTTGGCGACTCAGGTATTCTGTTTGTGCCAAAGCAGATGATATTATTATTATCATCATCATCGTCATCATCCCTGAACCACTGTGCGCGGCGTGGTGCGCGACGGATGTATTGGCTGCGACGCGCCGCAACCTCGGGCGCGTCTCCGCCCCCCGAACGCCTCCACCTTCCTTCGCGCCGCTCGCCGCATCCGATCGAAAGCGCCCGCCCCCCGCCTTCGGCCTTCTTCTTCCGTTCGGCTGCGGATCTCCAGCGTGCCGAGGGGCTTATGAGCTGCCACGAGGAAAAACTGTGATACGTCACCTCGGTGCGTGGTCAAAACGCGATTAGCACCGTGTAATGCAATGCTTCGAAGAGGTCTGCTTGTATTTCGAATCGTTTTGTGTTATAAAACGATTTTAGGTGACTTTCTTATCATTCTCCACCTCTTACTCATTATCTGTTAAACAGATGCAGATTGCGACAGTCAATCTGCGCGACCGGAGAGGTGTGCTCGTCACTCAACCTTCTCCTTGGTTCGACAGCGACGAATAGGAGCCCTATCTTCACCTCTTCTTTATATTTTCGTGTAATTTTGCTTCTTCTTGGAGTCTCTGAGAAAACAGATTGAGTAGTGTAATGGCAGAAGTCACAATGTGAATAAAACGATGTTTAAAAGAATGAATTTCAGTTCAGCAACATTGATTGAATGAGAGTCCAAAATTGCGTTTCCCTTCATCTACACTACATCATAGGCAGTCAATATTGTACGTAATGTCCCCATAACAACGTAATTGGTACCAATATTGCGTGCTAATGTGGTAATTATATCAGCGTATTTCTTTTTTCTCCTGATCTCTTTGTATTTATATTCGCAGAGTTCGCCTCCATTATATCTTGGAGAACAAGTTATTCCATGTGTGGAAAAGTGTATTTCTTAAATAGCACCTTTTTGAAAACTTATGATATTCCAAGTTCTATTGAAAACACTATCTATTTTGGAATATTGCTTATCCGTTTTGTAGATACTGACAAGTTAAATGAATTAAATATACTGTCATCACACTGTCAAAGGTGATGTTCATGAAAAGTTCTTGATGCTCCTTCAGTTCCAAGGGAGCATACAAAATGGATAGGAAATTAAAATGGGAATTTGATAACAGGCTTCTCATTCTTCTATAAGCTGTTTAATACGTTAGAAACATGAACGTCTCTGTTTCTTTTTTCGTTATTATCTACCGGTATCTTTTTCATAATTAGTTCGATTTGTCCCTTTTACACCACCTGAATTACCGACCACATTTTCCTTTTTAATGTCTTGTCTTTCAACTTCTGTTGGTCGAATATGCTTTTTTTTCAAAGCAACAGCATATTTGTTACGACGCAAGAAAGGAAAGTAAATGCAAGAATAGGGATAAAATTGCAAACCTTTTTGTACGATGTTTTTACCGATAATAAACTTGGTAATTACATTATTTTGAAAAAAATGTCTCTTAAACTTCTAGTATTTTTAGACACGGTTGCTTTAGAAAATACTTCAAAGTACTTTAGCAATAACTCTTTTTTAAAATTTGAGGTCGGATAAACAGCTAGGTATAGATTATCGATATGGTAGAGATAATATACTATAGATCAACGATATGGTTAACAGTGTGATGTGATATGGTGATGGTGAGGGGTGAAAGGACGAACACAAATACAACCATGCTGAGGAGGGACTCGAACCCGCGATCCCTAAGTCCGAGATTTGCCTACAGACACTATTAGACCTTATGATCTCGGGCGCATCCGGAAAAAACGGCATAAACTCTCTCGTACGCTCTATTTATTATTATTTCTACAATTTGTTATTCCTAATTTTCCCTTCTACTTCAGTTCAGGAACCATTCTTTTCTTGCTCAGACATCTCTCGGCCAACATCCACTTCCTCATCTCCTCTCAGTTTTCCTCGGGTCCTGAGCAGCCCCCGTTGCCACTGCGGTTCCTCCGTGGCGTGCGTGGTATGGAGGGGGATGGGTGGGGAGGCGGAGGGCGGCGGCGGTCAGTCGGCAACGGCAGCGGAAGCGTGAGCCGCGGAAGAAGTCGTGGACGGTGCACGAGCTGGAAGCAGACGACGTCGCCGTGATCGATCTGCGGCGACGGCCGGCGGGTGGAGGCGGGGGAGCGGGAAGGGAAGGGGGAGGGGTTTGGACGAGGAGGGGATGAGGCCGGGAGGGGTGGGAGAGGGGAGGGGAGGGAGTGGGGTTTGGAGGACGCTGCGGCATCCACGCAGTATTGAGGCGCAGCGCGGAAGCCGTGAAAATGGACGCAGGGAACCGCAGATGTGGTCCGCGTTTATATCTTTCGGTGAGAGCTCTTGGGAAAGTTTCTCGTCTCCTGAAGTTGGCGTTCTATAGATCTCAACCGGGGAGACATTTATTTTTACTATCCGCGGCATCCCACAGTAATGATTTTCTGTAATTAGCTTGTAATCCATTAACATGTGAGTCTCCTGTTCAGTTCCATTCTGACAGGTGAAGCTGATAGCACATTCTGAAGGAAGCATGCTCCAGTTTTGCATTTATTCACGAAGTTATGTGTTTATTCTCTATACGCGTGACCTAAGACGGTACTGCATTTCAGTACATGAATCTCGATTTAAACACAGTGGCACTTCAAGGTCATGAGCTGAACTGAGAGGGACACTGTCACCCACTACGTTTAAATTAGAGTATAGTTGCTCCTACTACATAAGAAAGTATATTGCAAAGATGTAAATTTACAATAACAAGTAATAGAGTTGCAATAGACGAAAAATTTACCTTAATTTGTGGAAAAACAGCTTTTAAATTTTACAATGTGACAAGTATACAAACTTGATTTCACTTGGTTGTGCATGCGAAATTATACAATACATGATGGATGAATGCGATGTAAAGAAAGAACGCTGCATACAACAAAAGTGTTTCTGATGCAAGGAAATGTTTTACATTTAGGATACGGTCGTATTTTTACTTTTTCGTCTTACTTCCTAAGATGAGAAAGGATTATAGTCGTGCGCTGGAAATTCGAAAGAACAGTGAGTTCCATTGATGATTTTGTGATGCAGAATCACAGACCTTCAACATCAATTCCAGAAATATAAAATAATTAGTCATACACAATTAGTAATTAGTCATTTGAAGGTTAAACAAACAGATAAAAATTATTTACTTGGGGCTCAGAAATGATGGCTCAACAATTTTTTTTGTATTCACAGAAACGATTTACTGAACGAACAAGATATATTACAGACTATATTACAGGTTTTCCCTGCTAAAGTATATGCACTCTTGCCATCATTGCGGCAGCATCCGTATTTGCGTAGCAAGCTATTTTTTTCGTGTATGCCGGCTCCACTGTTGGGCAACTGAATGAAGTTCGTCGTTGGTGGTGCCTTCTTACTCCGCAAGACCTCTATCATTGCGACAAATAGAGTATAGTCGCTTGGAGCTAGATCCGACGAATATTGAGGATTTGGAGACTCGTGGAAGAACCATGACTCTTCGACGTTGGCCAGACGCCAAACGAACTCCACTGGATCTGCACAGTACCGTTTAATCAAGTAGTTGCTATCTAAATAGATGACGAATGAAAGTATTAGAAATGTATCACAAGATAGAACGATAATGAAATCACACCAGGTGCTGACACAGCACTGGTTGATTTCATCGTACACATTTCGCTTTCTTATTACATACTAATCACTGGGTAAAGCTCTTTTGCTTTGATTTTTAGAGGAGAACATCAATAGTTACCTGGTTTGCAATTGAATATTTAAATAATATTAATATCTTAATATAAATTGAAATTGGGCGCCATAGTGAAAAAGTAAGGACAACATTAAAAGTTGACAACAGGTTGATCGAATAAAATTTATTTATAAATTATGTAAATAAATTTTATTCGATCAACCTGTGCTTTCCGTTGACCTGGGTTTTTGAGATAACAGTTTCGAAAAAAATCTTGTTGAACTCAAATATCGTAAATGTTCTACAAGATTCAATGATTAATCTTTCTTAAATTTGAGAACTGGCAATTTAAATAAATTAAATACTGCAGCATTAATGTGTTTCAACTAATAATTGAATCGCTTGTATGCTCTAATTTGAAGTGATTCAGTGATAGACAATTCTGCGACCTTCAGTATTTCGCCCTCAGGAAAGTCACATGATGGTGGCTGAAATATTGGCACCTGTGCCTAGGACTTGCCGACTTCCGGACAGCCAAATAGCCACCTAATAGTACATGAATTTGAGCACAATAGTGGAAGGAAATGCGGTGTTTCCTCTCATGACAACAGGTAAAACGTGAACGTCGCGCGAATTCAATCCGGCGCGAATCTCGCCCCCCACAAACAATCCCGCGGGCCGCGTGCGCTGTCGCTCGGCAGGTGGGCGCGCCCGGGGCGGTCGCAGCTGCGGAGGCGGCGCGCATGTCGGCCAGCGGCGGCCCACGCGGACGCCTGTCGCAGGCCCCGGCGCGCGGGCGGAGCGCGCGGCGGAGCGAGGCGGCCTCCGGCAACGTGCTCTCCAGGGACCGCCCACGCCCGAAGGGCGACAGCTCAGGGACACGCGCGCGTGTCGGCCTCCCCCGCTCGCCAGCGTCGCCCGCTCGCCCGCGTCGCCTCGCTTCCCGTCGCCACGCCCTGCGCGCCTTTTCCTCGTTCGCCTAGCCCTCTTGCCTGGCTTCGCGCCAGCCCCGCCCTGCGCCCGCTGGCCTCGTCCCGTTACCTCGTCAGCCTCATTGCCGCGTCGCCTCTCCACTCCTTACAACCTCCCAGCGACCTCGTTCCGCCCTACCCGCTGGCCCGTTTCTCCCGCTCGCCCGCTTCGCCCCACTCCGCCCCACTCCGCTCCGACCGCCTCTCCCCTCCTTAGTCTACGCCGTCCCATCGGCTCGTCCTACCTCCTCCTTCCCCGCCTCGTCCCACCTGGCTCTCCACCCCGCGCCTCGTCCACTCGCTCGCGGTCCCATGCCTACCTCGTCGCCTCCCGCCTCGTTCCACCCGCCTCGCCCTACTATCCTCGTTCCACCCGC
Source organism: Gryllus bimaculatus (assembly GCA_017312745.1). Taxonomy (NCBI): domain Eukaryota; kingdom Metazoa; phylum Arthropoda; class Insecta; order Orthoptera; family Gryllidae; genus Gryllus; species Gryllus bimaculatus. The sequence continues at coordinate 10,427,620 of BOPP01000013.1, read as the reverse complement.
CACGTCTTACCTCACTCTACTTCATCATGAACCTTTCTCCCCGACCATTCTCTCCCTGCCTGTCCCACCCGCTCCGTCTCACTCCACCACCCTACCCATTCCCCTCCCTTCCAATCTCCTTCTCGTTCCATCCTGTTATGTCCAGTCCTGCCCCATTTCACGTCGCCCCGCTCCGCAGCCGCCCGTCATCTTCTCCTTGACCTCCCGGCCAAGCCCCTCACTGTTCCATCTCACCACGTTTGGTCCCATCCAGCTCCGTTTCTCGCCTTTACTCCCATCCTTGTCACCCGCCCTTACCGGCTGCTCGCCCTTACCCAACACTGCCGCAGTCCAGTCGGCAGCCTGCCCGCACTCCGACCTCTCGCCCATCCACACACACGCTTTTCACCCCACCCTCACGTTACCCCTCGCGCGCTCACGTTCTTGCATGCCTTTCCCATGCCCGCAGCCCCAGAGCTCTTACCCGTTGGCTGACAGCCATCCAAGAGGATTCCTTTTTTTACTTGAAAAATAGACAGATGAAACAAAATACTCGCCAATTGAAGATTATCGAATGGTCCATAGTCCGTTTAACTCGATTGACATTGTTGACCTTTCGGAGGCGACCTGTCACGGTGCGGCGGCCAGCTCGCTGATATTTTTCCTTTGTGTGCCGTGGTTCATACCTCGGTCATTTCACAGGAAATGTGTGATGCAGAAGGCGACTCTGTGGAGAAATTCCTGGCAATGTTTTCATATCCCTTTGGTCTCAGAACCGCATATATCTTTCGTCATTCGTAACTTCACAGTCATACATGTCACTTATAATATTATGCACCCTGTCTCGCGTACGTGAAAGCTCGGATGCAGGGAATCCTAAAAAAATGAAAAACATACAATTACATGCGCAAGATATTCTCGAGAGAGAGTTTTAGAAATAAACCTGACGTAGAGAAAGTACAAAAAAAGAAAAACAACTAATTTTATGGCATAAAAGTTAAAGTAACTTCGAAATTTTTGATAATACAGAACATAATCGATATGCATTATTTTGATAAAATATTGTACGAAAAGTTTTAATTTAAGATGTTGAACTCTAGAAAATTACCTAGATCAATTTATTTTGAAATTTTATAGTAATGTGTACCTTTTCTGTTATTTGAGATCGCATCATCTTCTAGATCATTATCGCAACTGTAAGGACGACACGATACGATGATGATAGGTGATGAATACAATACAACCATGCCCAAGGCGACACACGAACCCGCGACCCTTCGGTCTGACCCCGCTACGGCACTACTGCCTTAGCGGTCTCGCCATTCGGGCCGACAACGTGTACATGGTTTTATTAATACTCGTGAATTTTAGAAATGTGCATAAAACACGTATTAAAAACTGCGGTTATAGCAGAAATTTTGTGAAAATACATATTGTGACGTACCTGGGAAGCGGTACTTTCACGACAATAAAATTATGCAAGGGACAGGTACCTTTTCGTGAATGGGTCTCTAGGAATTTGGCGTAACATGGGAATAGAATTGTTATAAACTCTTTTTTACATCTAAACGTTTTAATAACCAAAGATTACACCTTACAAATAATATTTACAAACAGTAATGCTTAGGTCTTGAAAACAAGCACACCGATCAACACCAATGCACATACTACCTCGACATTTAACAAAAAACCATCTGCTCCCTCCGGGTGCGTCCGGGGCCGTCGTTGCAACGGTGGCGGTGGCTTCGGCAAGCATCGGCTCGCCCCGAAGCCCGTCGGGGATTCGCCCTCCCTCGGCGACCAGCTCCTCCGGCCCAACGTAACGGCTGATGATTTCGCCGGGGTCCGCCCCAGCCGGTGTGAACAATGTCTCACAAATACGGGAACGAACGACGCGAGATTAATGTTCGTCGGCTATTCTAATCCTTTCAGTGACCTTTCTCGGCTTCGCACAAATGTCTGTTCGACACTGTCCACTATTATGTTGTTCCAGTGCGGGATCACGACACTAGCCCACCGGCCACGCGATTTACTATTTTATTGGTCTTTCTCAATTATGATGCGCAATTTCATTTCCGCTAATCATTTAACTATCAATCCTTGGCGAACTTGATTCTACACTCGGCGGCCTCACTTACTCCAAACGGTATTGAACAATTGCGGATAATCTCGTGGGCGCATCACAGCTCCGTCCTTACTTCACCGAATGCCTCTCTGCACTCTACTAACCGTCGCTCGCCTCGCCGATTCCGCCGATTTGACCGTTGGTGGCGGCGGCGGCGTTACTGCGGTGATCAACTCAAATGTTTTGTTTTAATTTAGAATTTGTGATTATTTTAATAGTTCTTATTATAGGAAGGTTCTTCGTTTCAATATGAATAGGTAAAAAAAGAAATCTTCCAACAAAAAATGCACTTTTTGTTCTCTAAGAATACCTATCCAAACACTACAACGACGCGATCGCGTTTACAGCCAGCCAGTCATCGAAATGACATGTTCAGGGGTTGATGCAACCCGCTACAACGACCTCATTCATTGCAGCCCATAGCGCTTCGCGGAATTTTGCCTTTGCATGAAAGGCGTCTCGTGTTCCTGTATCGATGTAAACAGAGGATGAAAGGGCGTAAATGCGTGTGAACGCTTCGTGTCTTTGGGTAGAAAGTGGAAAGCACAATAATATCAGGTAACTTTTGAACTTAAAATGTTAAATGTTAGTTTTTGAAAGGTGCAGGTCAGCTAACAACGATTTTAAACACTAGGGAATGCACAATTACATCAACTTCATAACATTTTATTTTGAAGTTAAAACATACTTAACGGCAATGTTTGTACATTTATTGACCTTATTTCCTGGAATTAAAAGTATAAGAATGGAATGATGGTATATTAAGATAGAAAGATTCAAAAAATATAATAAATGTTCTTTTTTTATTGCTAAAACTCACCTATCAGTTTGAATAACTGGTGCATCGGAAATAACTGCATTTTTTAAATGTTTCTCCATCATTCATATCAAACAAAACTTGCACAAATATTAATACAAACATTTTTGGATGATCTAATCCTTGTTAATTTCATTATTCTAATTGCACATTTTCATGAAAATTCATATTTAGAGATTTTTGTGTCGCCGGATGCAAATCTGATGTCAGATTTTTAACATTTAAAGTAGTTCTAGATTCTTTCCTTTAAACTAGTTGAAGATTCTGGAAACTGTGCGACGACGACAAGTTCAGGCGGGCGGATCGTGCAAGTTACATTGAATACGTCAGGTTCGTACAAGTATTTCTTACCCCCAAGCACGGGAATTTAACTAGGCCCTGGCATGGAGGAAACCGTTAGGTGGTCGACAAAGTCGTAATAATAATAATAATAATAATAATAATAATATATTTATTTATTTTGGCCACAATTGGCGTCTTTGCCAGGTGGTAGCCAATTCATTACACTACACAAATGAAAATGAAGTGACATTAAATATTTCATAATAAATACAATGAAAACGAACAATGAAGTAATAGTAAATGTAATGTATTACCTAGAACCGTGTATACCCCAGCATAGCGAGAAAACCTCCATTTCACGCGTACACATGTGAAACTCAGACTCTCTGTGCGCACATCCAAACACGCACATACCACACACAAGAACGTACACACACACGCAAACACATACATACACACATACACATACATATATATTCATATACACATACATAGGCATAAGCATATACACATACATACGTATATGCATATACTCATGTACACGTGCGTATACATATATATACACATACACACATACATATGTACACCCCAAAAATATAGTTACAGCTAATTAATACCATCTAATTATATTCTATCGAATTCAATTGTATCTAATTCTAATCTTAAATTTTATTTCATTTACTCTATTCACTTCTGCTACGTCTTGCTGCGCTGCACTACACTGCAAAGCCTAGCCTCACACTCCACTACACTGCAACACCCAGCCCCACACTCCACTATATTTTATTTTATTTTTAACATTGGTAATGTCACATATCACACTGAATTTCCCTGAAACTGCACTTCAGTTCACTAAAAATAGCTAATAATTTGAAGAAAATAAAAAGAAAAAAAATACTATTTGAGACTTCTTATGCGATTTTTAAAACACTTTACATCCTTGGGAAAGGGCTCCATGACTGTTGCAGGTATTTCGTTCCAATCCCTAATTGTGCGATTTACAAATGAATATTTACCGGTATCAGTTCGCTGCCGTTGAGTTTTTATTTTCCATTTATGATCTTTTCTCCCTATACGTGCAGGACTGTCTAGTCTTCCACTTTCGTTGGCATACCTAGAGATTTCATACTTCAATCCAAAACGCTAACAATAAGAATATAATGCACATTGTCACTACTTTTTTTACAATGTATCAGAGCCATCAAAATGTGTCATTTTATTTCAGTAATGTTTACGTCATATTTTCTTTTTATATGTCCTAATTATTAAGTACACTTTTGATAGTCTATATATAACTTATTTTGAATTACGTATCGGGATATAATTTTAAATACAATTTTAAGAAAATGACACGTTTCCGAAATGTTTGATGTATTTAAAGGCGTATCCAAATTAATAATTACTAGACAAATGAATTAATCTTATTTAAACCTTATTTAATCATTGTCAGGATATTTGAAAATACAGATTTTGAAAAATATACATTTTTTTATATTTAGAGGACCACTGTAGAAATAAAAAAATCACTAGCTCTGAAATTTTAGTGGTAAGAGCATTAAACAAGTTTATATTTCGATAAAGGAAACTGTAATTCGGTTCTAGAGAACGTTTCACTCGACGACGTGAGATGATCCTTTGCTAGCACACTCGTGAAAATGATCTTATATGCTTAACATCAATGTATATGATTTAGTTGTCATAGTTGCACATAAAAACTGTCAATTTGAGTTCTGTCTCCATGTCGGTATCACGATTTTTATAAAGTCGCGGGCGTCCTTCATTCTATTCAGTGTTATAATAGTGAAATGGGATGAAAAGTGAGCTTTATCTAATCGAATATTCTAATCAATGTTTTATATCTTCACATACTCAAAATTTAGTTTTTAATTTGAAGGGATTGCAATTTTAATGATATATAATTTTCATAATTTATCTCATTGCTTAGTGTCGCATTGAAGGTTCAATGGAAACCTAAAAAAAACAACAACTGTCGAACCATTCAGTCTCTTAGAGAAATAGAGGAATAAAATAACTTGTATAACATAATTATTAATGTTCTTTTTGGTCCGAAAAGATTAATTGAAAAGCTATGAGAACTGTCAGAAATTGAATTTGAATTCTAAATTGTTCAAAGTTAATACAGTCATTTTTAGTACGAACAGGTTCATTTCCGAGGAGATCTTCAATTTATTTTATTCTCCCGCCACCGTGAAAATAAAGAAAAAGTTATGCTACAAGTCACCTAGAACGTAGTACGAGTACCTCACTATGTTTACCAACTGTAGTTTTCGTAGATTAATGATTCCAAAAAAATTCAAATCAGAAGTAATAAGTGTAAGTCATGAATATGTAGACATAATTGCATTTCCTACGAAGTCTGTTTGAATCAAGACAGTTTTGTTTTTCTTCGTTTTGTTGACGCTTTCCGTACGAAACATTTTTCAGATCAATAATATACATAAGACTTGTTGACATAAAGTGTGAAAAAATTATTGGAGATTCTATGCCATCGTTCTTCGCTGCCTTTTCGCAACGACTACTCGCTGCTCAGTTGCGTGTTCGTATGCTGCTTGCGAATGCGAACATTTTCTAGCTGATGTATTCACGTGACTTGAAACGCGTGACGAACCCTCGCACTCGTTCGTGCGTGTTGCTAATAATGGTAAATACGAATCCAAATGGACGCCAATTGCATTTGGAATGCACGGGACATGCGAATAATCTAGTCAGTTGCATCTTGTTAGTGAGATGTTCGTTTAGTTAAGCAGCTCGCAAATTGCATTTTCGCTAATTCTCGTTTGCTCTCGTTTGAGTCGACCACTTGCTCTTTCCACCAACACTTATAATTCATACTTTTATTTAACTTCCATAACTCAAGGTGATTTCGTGCTTTTACTTCCGTTTGTCCCCAGCTTGTCAAAAAGCTCGTTGAACATTTCCTCATTTAACTTCTTTCTGAAGGTAAAAAGAAACCATTAAACTATTATAACACTTTACATATAATAAACTTTACTTCACATAATTAAAGCGCTGAATACATGAAATAGTGTATTTAGATTGTTGCTGTGAAATTATTGCTATTAAGTGTCTGAGGAGGACAAGTTCGAAAGTTAGAAAGAAAAAAGCTCTTAAGGCAATTTTAAGCATATTTTGTCTAATAAACTACGTGGGCATTTCGAATGTCTGAACACCAATAAGCCCTCAAAAATTGGTTAGAAAACATTATTTGTAGGCAAAATGTGCATTATAGAAGCATATAAACTCTCCAGAAACATGTAAATGGTTTATTATTTATAAAAAAATGAATAGGAAAATTAACCCTGAAATAAAGAAAGCATCCAATTTACACAATTCCCCTGTCTTTTATTTATCGCTTAACTTTTCTTACGTTTTGACGTTTCCTCCACGAACACCTGTATATATTAAGTAATATTAGCGTAAGTTCTGGAGGTAACGCGCCTTTTGAGAAACTTTCCCTCGAATCTGTGATATATAAGAAAGATTATTGAATAAGGTATACATAATAAACCTAACCAGTTATACAAGATATATTATACGAAAATATATTATCTAAGATATTATAGGCAAAGGGAACTCATAGACACAAAAAAGTAGGTCTTGAATGGCGCCTGACATGAAGGATTGATGGCGTTCTGATTTGAAGCAGATCGACTCTGGCAGAGATTCTTTCTTTTTCACTCTGTAAGGTAATAAATCAATGTTTAAGAGGTATTTGATTTGGCATGGTATATCGATTGAATATAATTTTACGTATTACAGAAAATCTCAAAAATGTTTTAAAATGAACTTCATAAACTGTGTGTGTAATAACAAATCATAGGAGACAGAACAAAGGAAAATAAAATATACGAGTATGTACATTTATTATCAAATTGCACGGAACAACACTCTCAAAATGTTTGAAAAGGCGATTGTAAACTGAAAAATTCACTGTACGTCAGCGATTTTGGTTTCCTTTACCACTATTTGAAAGTTTTTATCTCTATTGAAATTGTATCTCTATTTTTGTGTCAGTATCACTATGTTTATTTAATGCTTCCTGGTACATACAGGTTTTGCAAAAAGTTCATCGTCGATATACTGTGACTATTGTTTACCTTAAATGTATAGGTTTGACTGTGGATAATCTCAAACGGATAAGTTGGTATCTGTAAGTTTTGAACCACTCATTCAATGAAGTAGGACGGCTGTGGTTATATGCTTCTCAAGAATGACTTTTTGTAATTCGAGGTACTATTTATACAATTGACATTTAGAAACCCTAGAGTTTAATTTGAAGATATATTTGATAATATTTAAGAAACCAGAAGGTTAATTTAAGTGATCGTATTTATATTAATATGTTAAGAGCTCAGCGTTTAAAGTTTGTTTTCTATTGTGAAGCCCCCGACGACAGGTGTTCTGGGGAACAGAGATAATATTTGAAGGGTTGGGGAGTGGCTCATGGTTAAATTGGGTCCCCACTCCCCACGACTTGCAGAAGGTGAAAGTCTGAACAACAGGTATTTGACGTGTCTACATCTTCACTGAATAGGGTTAACTATGCATGAAGAAACAGTTGTGGAACAAGTAATTGCAGACCAACACACAATTGTTTTTAATATATCAAGAAGTGACAGAATATAGCTCTCGCAGATTTCTTATCTAGAAAGTAATTAGCTGGCACACTTATAAATATTTGAAAAACACATTCTTTCTATTTTTGTATAAGTTGCTATTAAAACAAACACTCGTACTTCGTACATCTCGTAATAGTACGAGATGTGTGTAGTCGCTTTTATTTCACTGCGTGATATAATTAATATATTTCGTTGTGACAGACGTTCTAGAAACCTGGTGCTCAAGTGGAATCAGGGTAAAGAAACCAGCGATTAAGTATTTAATAATACCTTGAGCCATGTTTTAAACTTTTCTTTCATTGCATTCATTAAAACATTCTTTATAAACCAGAATTCTTGAGTTTTATTACCTAAAATTTGATATTTTTTCAAGGAGGTGATTTTCAGACTTTTTATCTTTTTTAACTTCCCTAACGATCCCACTGTTCGTAGAAACCTTTCTTTATGCCTTGGTCATTCAATCTCTTAATTGTGTTGCGAAAAAGGCACCGTTAGCGAAATTGATGTAGAATAACACTTGATCCTGAGAGGAACGGAAATGTAAATGATGTCGTTTATTGTGAAACATAGTAAAAAAGTACGTACTCATTCTAACCCTCCAATATAATTTCTGGAAAATCCCAGAAAAAATCTTATGAAATGACTTTGACCACATTCTTTGCATGAAAATAGAAAATACAACGAAGAGTAATTTCAGTTGGTGATTGAACTGTTTTTACCTAACGTTTTTAGATATATAGATTGATATATTTATTATTTCTGCAGGTAGGTATACAACCGGGTGGCAGAACACTACAATTTACATATTAAAACTAAGAATAGTAATACACTGTAATTTTAAAGCATTTTAAGGCAATAATAACAATAATATAGCAATAATAACAATAACAGCATTACCTATACCTTTTATGACTGCATTGCGCGGAATTTTTAACTAATAAGTACACTGCACTTCACTTCGCTTTACTACACGTGCACTTCACTTTTCTCTCTACTTCTCTATTGCACTACACATCACAACACATCACGACACTCCAATTCAACTACTACTTTAAATATAATTGTATATTTAATAAAGCAATGCATTTGATAGTGATTATCACAATACTACTAATAATAAAAATAACAATTATAATAAAATTATAACTAAAGTAATCACTATTTTAATAAGCCTAACTTATACAAATGGTCTTAGTTAATCTACTTTTAAAACTTTGTACACCTGGAGGAAAGGGTTCCATGGCTGTCGCAGGTAACTTATTCCAGTCCGTTATTGATCAATTTGTGAATGAAAATTTTCCAACATATGTTCTCTGTGTCCTGAACTGAATTTTGTGCTTGTTATCCGCTCTACTAAAGTAAGTGAGTCTATTGAGTCGAATTAAAATATATTTCCAACCTGGATAACCGGCATACGCTTTGAATATGGTCTTGCCTTAACCCTCCTGATTTCTAGGGACTCCCATTCTCTTTTCTTCCTATTGCTGTGGAAAGTAAGTTTACACGCTCTTCTCTGTACTCTATTCAAATATTCCGAATTTTGCGAATTTTTGCGAATTTCTATAAGGGTCCCAACAAATTGCCCCATATTCCATTAATGGACGAACTAAAGATAGGTAAGCTAATTCTCTCGCTTTCGTAGTATCTTTTTTAGTATTCGCATGGTAAAATGCAATGACCTCCAGGCTTTCCCTACGACAAAGTTTACCTGATTTCCCCAATTTAATTTGCTATCAAATATTATTCCCAGATACTTACAGCCAGGACTCTTGAAATATTTTCGTTGCCTTGATGTTATTGACTTTCGCTATATTTGCGGCCCCTACAAAACGTGATGGTTTTGCTTTTTGAACTATTTATTTTCATACTATTTTTTTCTGCCCAGAAATGTAATCTATCTAGATCACCCTGCAAAATATACTCGTCTACTTTTAATTGAATATCTCGATATATTATAGTCATCTGCAAATAGTCTTACCTTGGAACATAAATTGTCTGGCAGGTCGTTTACAAACGCGAGAAACAGGAGGGGTCCAATTACGCTTTCTTGAGGGATCCCTGAAGTAACCTCTGGCAGAGTTGAAAATTGTTGTCCAACTCGGACTTTCTGTTTCCTATCTCGAAGAAATTCATAAATCCACGCCACAACTCTGGAGTCAAAACTTTTGCAAAACCTTATAGAATATAAACGAGTTCCAATGAATATATTAATAATCTTACTACAAAACAAAAATAGAATATATTATATAACAGTAACAATGCCCGCACTACCACTGTAAAATTGATTTAGTTGTAGCCTTCTCATTATGCAAACTAGTTTTTTAATTACATCGCTTTCTTTTATCACAAGGATTAAATTTAAGTGCGTAATTTTGAAGGAAAAATATTAATCGAAATGAATTAACTTATATTCAATATTTTTTAGAAAAACGTCCACGGCATATCATTTTTCGTGAATGGTATCCTGAATAAGCCCTAAAAACAATACATCTCCTTCAGTTTTCTCTCCATAACATGAATACAGAATATTTCTTCGAAACTCTCAGTACTGTTTGTTATTCTCTCTACATTCACTTTAAGTTAAACACCGGTTCAATAAGCATCCTCTGTTCGGGGTTTTAACTCAGCTCGTCGCTCGCTGTCCGCCGAGGAATTAAGATTTCAGCTCCCGCTGAAGCGAGTGGGTTGCGGCAAGGCTCTTAGCGAGTCCTGCTGCTACAGGAAGAATCGCCGAATTGTATTCCCGCGGTTACCAGGCTTCCCAACCGAATAACAGGATCGCACCGTAATGCGGCCGAGTGCGTTCATTCTGCCATTCTTTTATCCGCTGGCGGGCGAGCACCGCGTCCTCCTCCACCCCCGCCGCGCGTCATCGATTTCGGCGGCCGAGCTGAGGGTGGGGGACGGGGGGTGGGGTGGAGAGCGGCGCACACTGTCCCGAAACCTGGGGGCGGAAAGTCAAAAGGTTTTGTTGAACGGTCAAGCGGGATAGCACGTGGTCTAGTGGACAGTTTTAAAGGTAAAAAATCCTTCACACGCGTTCCTCCGGAGGGGAAGTAAAGTCAACTATCCCATGTTGTAGACTTACTGTATGTAAAATATCCTCAAGTCTAAAAGAAGTCACTGAGTTAAATTCAAATCGCCTGTTTGTCGCCCAAGAAATACCTCCTTTCTCTTCTAGTTGGTGAAAGGAGCGTAGCGAAATTTGCGTGGTCAGACGGAAGAGCGAGCCTGATGGTCCGAATATCGCTACGTAAAATAAAGTATTAACTAACTCTTTGTTTCTTTCCATTTAAGGGTACTAAGGTTCAAATTCTAGTCGATTCATGAGGTGTTGAAAGTAAATGCGTGACAGATTTTCTCAGGGTTCATCCGTTACCCCTTCTCCTTATTCCAGCGTTGCTCCATTAGTCATCCTTACCCTCTCCCATCAAAACATTCATCTCAAATACGACCCAAAAAGCTAGTGAAAAAGTTAAAAAAATATTATCTATTACTTTTTTACTATTAAAGTTACTAAAATTTAAAAGAAGTTGTTTCATTCAAACTGCGTATATGTTTTACTCCATTTCCACATCTGAGTTAAAGTATATATAAAGAGTATTCCAAGTTTAACCTCAATGAATACTTCTTTGGACTTTTACTGACAAGTGTAATATAAAAATAATGCCCCGAGACACTTAAATCAGCACCATTTTTTGCTTTCTTATTTGCATGATTCCAATGTTAATGAATATGAAGTGTAAAATGTACATATGAGAATGTGTTTTAAGGTGCTGTTCATTCCTTTTATTTTCCTCACCAGACAATATGCACTAAAAATAACCGATAATTTACCGTGGTCCAGCGGAGAGCAATGAAACTTGATCTTGCTTATTAAGTGAAGAGAATAAATCCTGACTGTGAATAAAATACATAACAATATAAAATGTCAACACAGTTTTATTGTCTTAGAATGTGTAGCGTACGTAACGGCCACAATAGGAGTGCCAAATATATTTACCTTATCACAATAACTAGGTACACACGGGAAGTGAAATAGTTGGTCACATAATTCGTACTACATGTGTTACATATTCTAAGAAGTCATTTCACATCACAGTTAATCGTGTTTGATTTAAAGTAAGCTACACTCAGTAATGTACACATTAAAACCGAAAAGTTATATATGAGACTATTTTTTGCTACTAATAACGTGTATATAAAATCACCGTTCATTTAAAAAAGGCGAAAGTGGATGTCGTATCTTTTAAGTGAAATTTATAATCAAAAGTTAGTAAACAGTAGAATAAATTATACTACAACGGGCGAGGAGACGCATTGTTGAATTCCTAATATTGACAATCAATTATAGAACAATAAATACGGGCCTCCGAATACGGCAGTTGATCAGATCGTCTTATAATTTTCTACGATACTAAAAATGTATTAACATTATGTATTTTATTTTCTCCCTAACGCTTACGCAGTCGAGAGTGAGTTATGTAATGCTGCGCGAAAAAAAAGAATATTTGTTAAAAAACTCTTATTATCCCTGGTAACGAAAATGTGGATAAATCCATTTGTTAATTTTAGTAAATAAATCGTCTAACACGTGCTGTAGAGGATTTTGTCCATGCTTTGTGGTTTCTTGGTACCAAAAAATCGATTGATGAAATAACATCGGCCCGTCCGTCTAAGAACACTGCTAGCGTCTAAACCGTTCAGCCAATTTTCTCTAAAATGGTATTTCCCAATTGATCTGAATGGTGTTGCGGTCTCTTGAAATCGATATTTTAATTTTTGGGATTACTTTACATGAAGATCCTTGAACATTTTCAAAATTTTGAAAAAAGAGATCCATTGTTTCTTATTAAATTTTGTTGTTGGAAAGTGTAAAGATCATTTAAGAGAATGAAGTAAATCTCATTTTCGTTGAAAACTAGTTTTTTGAAAATTATATCTCAATTTTTTTCGTCGTCTTCCTACATCTACCATTATGAAGGTAGAGATTTTTACCAGAGAGTCTCTTATATATAAATTTTGATATAAGACCGTGTTCTATTTTTCGAAAATTTAAATAGTTTTCGCGTAATTTTGAGTAAGGTAGAGGCGAAAAAGTACGTTCTGTTTTAGTATCACTAGTTTACTTCCTTTATTCAGTGTCGAGTTATATATTTTTAATTTATTATATACAGTCTTTCTCTGGGTTTAGAGAGAAAGCTTTTGGCTTTTATTTCTCACTATGTGTGGGTACATGTTCTAAAATTTTATCTATACTACCATTCCATCACTCATCATGTCAGCCTATTAAAAGTATCTCTCTGAATTTATCTCTAGTATTAGATCGTTTTCTTCTTGTAGTACATTCAACAGGTTTTTACTGCACTTTTCTTTGCAGGCATTCTAAATAGTACATTAATATCTTCACTATTTTATTCCACAACCAGCTACTTTCTGCACAAAATATAACTAATTAATTTTCCTTTCTTCATCACTACTTACTTTTACTTTTTACTACTTTCCTTTTAATATTTCACTCATATTCATCAAGATTTTCATTCAGCTAAACCTTTTTGATATATATTAATGGTAAAGTGATGTGAATTTGTACTGAATATTTGTTTCTGCCTTAACAAATGTTTTTCCCATATATTTTTTAATTAATTTTGAATAACTAATTATTTATTCAATATATGCGTTATTTTAATTTCCCAACCCAGTTGAGTTTCCTTTCACATTACTGTCATTTTTGCATTTCTCACACGTCCGTTTCCCATTTCTGCAATTGTGCAGATTTTATAAGAATTTTTCTTCAATTTATCACATGAAAAGTGTAACTTTGCCTCACACGATTGCAAAATAATAATTACCATTACTAGACAATACTTCATTTCCATCAGAACTCGCATGTTCCCACAGACATCTTAAAGCAAACTTGGAGATATCTTGTTACTTCATTTTCATAGAAAAACTGCATAGGACACTGTAAAAGATTTAGGACACACTCTTTCACTAGTCTACAATAATTTTTACCCTAACCACAAACATTTTAAAGTTTATTTCGCGATATATCACAAATATGCGAAGGAAAATCTATTTTTTTAAATGAATTATTAATTTGTAGTACTTACTTTTTCACAATTATAGGTTTATTTTCTTCGACTAAAAAAGTTAAATTACTAATTGATCACTTTAATATTTTTGAACTTACAGTTATAATTTAAACTGTAATCGTTATATAGATAATACGTACTAATTTCTTTCTTTAGTTCATGTAATTACTGTATACATAAATTATCTTCTGATTTCATTGTAATATTAAAGAGGAAAGGGGTTTGAATGTATTTCTAAGAGTTTGATGTGTGGAGTACAGCGAGTTGACAGTCTACCAGGGAAGTGGATGACAGTCCAAGAGCGCCTGTTGGTAGGCCACCCGCAATACTATTTTTAAATTTTCTTTTGCATACAATGATTTTCTAAATTAGAAGGGGATAATACCTAATCTTGGTTACTCTAAGGACATTGTCGAGGAATTCTGATTGTGCCAATTTTACCAGGTAAGAAACAGTGAAGTAGTATCTGAGCGCTGGGTGGATGCGAACTAACAAAAACCATCCAAGTCACATTACCCTTCTTTGCGTTCACGAAGTCTGGTGGAAATGGAGCGCGACGTGAGAAGTCGGGTGCTTGTGTCGAACAGCTGTGTCGATGACTCTCGTGTCACAATCAGTTTGAAAGTAAAGTGAACAGTTCATAAAGAGACGGTGCCAGGCAATCTTGCCAATTCATAGAGGATTATTAAACGAAATATTTGGATAAAATATATTTCTTACACGAATTTCTTAGTTACTATTCTAAATAAATAGTTTTCTTTTTATATTTTAAAATATTCATTATTAGTAAAGTTCTTGCTTAATTTTTACGCAAACGTTTTGAGAATATATCTAATCTATTCGAAGAAACCTATCGCTTTAAGTACGAGAGTTGTGCAGTATAACGTGAATTCTATTAATATGAAAAAAATATTGTATGGCCATGACGTAAGAGTGGTAGAAAATAAGGAGAATGAAGAACATTCCACTTCCTTTCTTCATCAACAAAAGAAGGAAACGAATTGCGCTCAAATAAATAATTGTTCTCTGAAACGAAGGCTCCGGCCTCCCCACTCGGCCGTCTCCCGCAGCCCCTCGGCGCCTGACTGCCTTTGCATTGCTGCTTCGCCCTGGCGCCTCGTTTCG
Source organism: Gryllus bimaculatus (assembly GCA_017312745.1). Taxonomy (NCBI): domain Eukaryota; kingdom Metazoa; phylum Arthropoda; class Insecta; order Orthoptera; family Gryllidae; genus Gryllus; species Gryllus bimaculatus. The sequence continues at coordinate 10,412,557 of BOPP01000013.1, read as the reverse complement.
CGGAGAGCGAGAGCCCTCGCGGCGGGTGGAGAAAAGGGCGAGGGTGGCAGCCCTGGTCCAGAGGACGGAAATGTGAGCAGCTCCGGCGGATGGTCTGGGCACGGCGGAAGAGGGTGCCGTGGGGGGTAGTTGCTTGCTCGCAGTTCGGAGAAGCGACGATGATGGGAAGATGGGGATGAGAGTTTAGAGGAAGAAAACAGGAGAATTTGGGAAGATGTGAGCGGGCGAGTTGGGGTCCTGGAGTGGTATTGGAGCATGGGAGCTGGAGGCTATCTATAGGTTAGAGATATGGTCGGATCCATTCATCGTTCATTTAAAAAAAAGACGAAAGTGGATGTCGTATCTTTTAAGTGAAATTTATAATCAAAAGTTAATAAACAGTAGAATAAATTATAAAACAGCGAGCGAGGGGACGCATTGCTGAATTTGTAATATTGACAATCAATTACAGGCCAACAAATACGGGTATCCGACTGCGGCAGTTAGAACTTTCCACTTTCTATGATAGTAAAAATATATTAACAGTATATATTTTTCTTTCTCGTTACCGTTTACGCAGTAAAGAAAAGTTATGTAATGCTGCACGAAAAAAAGCGAATTTTCAGCAGAAAACTCTTTTTATATATCTCTGGTAAAGAAAAAGTGGATAAAACCATTTGCTAAATTTAGAAAAAATCCTCCAACACGTAATGTAGCCAGAATCTATGTTTTGTAGGACCTTGATGCGGCAAAAGTCCGTCTGTCTGTCCGTCTGTCCGTCTTGAGCATGGGCAATTGAGCAGGGAGAATTGAGCAGGGGCAAAACCAGCTAGCGGGGGTGTAGAAATGTCTGGAGGACAAATGCGAGATGGAGTAGGCATAATGGAGGCGGGAACGGGACGTCATAATGCGTTATGACGAGGAATGAAAAAAAAACAAGCACCAATAATGCCGAATGGCTGAGAATTTGGAAGGACGTCTGAATGGTGGGGATTGGGGAGTGTCCTGCGTGTGGAGATAAGGACGTATCCGAGGGATAGAGATGTGTGTGGGGGAAATGAGCAGGGGCAAAACCGACGGGCAGGGATGCAGAAATGTTCAGAGGACGAAGCCGGGACGGAGTAGGAATAACGGATCCGAGACCGGGACGCGATAATGAGTTGTGACAAGGAATGGGCACAAGCGTTTGGGAGGACGCCCGAAGGGGCGGGGATGGGGGAGTGTCCGGCGGACGGAGTGATCCGGGGGGATCGCGAGGGCGGAGTCCGTCACGCGCCTGGTCTAGGGCGATAGCGGCAGGTCCGGCGCCCCGGGCCCGGCGCGAGGGAGGCCGACGGCGCAAGGGGTCGAGGGCCCAGCGCAGCGCGGCGCGGCGCGGAGTTGGCGAAAGAGGCCGCCCGCAAGTTGCGGCGGAGTTGAACTCGGGAGAGGTCGCGCGCTCCTCGCGGTCAGCTGCCGGCCCCGACAAAGCTCCCGGAGCGCACACAATTGGCGCTCGTTGCGCTGCCTTCCGGCCGGCGGCGCAGCACGTGCCTCCCGTGCCCTGGGGGTGGGGGAGGGGGGGCTCGGTTCGCCTCTGACGGCGGGCGGCGCCCGCTGGTGCAGACACGCCGCGGAAAGTGTCGGCAAAGGACTTGCGGCAAGTTAGGGTTCACGCACCAACATCTACGAGCGCTGTAGCTGTGGAAGGCAAGTGGTTGAAGGCGCTGGGTAGGTTGCAATGACTATCTATCGTCATATTAAGTTGAAAACTATGTTTAATTATATCGAAATAATGCTAGTTATATTTCGTATAATATACTTTTGATTGATAAGATGTTAACGTATCAAACATTATTCATTACAATTAGTAATTATTATTATTATTATTATTATTATTATTATTATTATTATTATTATTATTATTATTATTAATTATTATTATTATTATTATTATTATTAATAATAATAATAATAATAATAATAATAATAATAATAATAGTTCGCATGCGAATTATTCACTCGGAGATCAATATCTTTTGTACTCGTTTATACAAGTCATACTAACAAATTTTAGTCGTTCTTCATTGCTTACTCCCTTCAACCAACGTAAGGCAATGGTTCACAGTCTCCGCAATTCTGCTGATCTTGCTAGAAGTTTGCAACACGTTTGCCAACTTCTTTCTTGTGCAATTCGTGGTCTTGTTACACGTAATCTCAAGCAATTAAAATAATTATAGTTAATGATTTTTAGGGCAGTGAACTGGTAAAAACTTACTGAACAGTCGTGAATAGTTATCTCAATCTCAGATGTGAATTTTACCATATTTGTAATACATACTCGTAGTTTATATATAGCACAGTTTTTTTTTGAAAAAAAAATTGCATTGTTTCATATGGGATGGTTTATGTGTAGTGTATTGGTATATCATCTAAGAAACGACATTTGGGTAGCGGCGTTTGCGCACATTAAAAGCCTTGCCTTTGCTAAAAAAAGTCCATTGAAATATTTTTATAGTTCTATCTGAGGTGGAATATTTGTACCATTCTTTATAATTAACGTCAATGCAATACGTACTATGTCATGTAATTCTGTGCCGCTTCGTGTTTTATCTTTATACTCAGTTTTCCTGCAGCAGCTTCCCATATGAAAAATGCGCTTCAGAAACGCTGCAAGCATATTGAATCAAGTGAAACTTTGTCTTCCATTCCGTTGTATAAAAATTGACAGGCCATTCTCCAATATTCCAACCGACATGAGATATCGAACAGTATGGAATGATGCCCTCAAGTCTCTAGATTTTCTTTGACAGGATGAAATGCTACGCTTAAAATTATTGTTAACGCATTTTACTGATATACTCATCCTTTTTAGGGGTGCTTTATAACTTACGATTTTGTTATTCTTTTTTAAACAGCTGGATTAATTACTACATGAAAATGCGATTCATATCGTATCCTATATTATTTTAGTAGTATAATACCCTTTGTGGCTCTCACACGCAACCGATCTTTTTACATGAGGTCTCTAAAAAAGAGAATTTTACGAAAACGCATGTTTAAAAAAACTCATCTAAATATTCATGTCAAATGCAACTCGCAGCATTCACCCACTCGTTAAATAACACCAAAACGAAGCGTTAAGCGTTAAGGCCTAAAAGAAACGTTACTCACATCTTAATCTACAGGTGAGATATTCTTGGACATTACATTAAATTGTTGCTGTTCGACACTAATCGATACTATCAATGCCACCTAGATTTCAACCCTGGGTGATGGTGGCCACGCTTAGAAGGGTTAGATTCATCGATCTTATACTATTAATGCTTTCTGTGTACACCGTGGTTTGCGCAGACTGACGAGGTTTATTTGCATAATTATATATTCAAGATTCACTCTTGCAGCAACTAGAAGTACTATTAATAGTTTCTTGAAACTGATGAAGATTGTTTCTTATGCGTGTAGTGAAACATTTATTTAACGTTTTGTCGAGGCTTACAAGTGCTGTGTACCAAATTGTGGAGGAATGAGGTGTACAGTGAAGAGTGAAGACGTGTCTAGTTAGGTTTGTTTTGTTTTTTACCTGTACCAGTAATTTTGTTATCAGCAGTGATTCGGTGAAACTTTCAAGTCAGCGTGTTCAGTTACGTAGCTTTCTGAAAAGTAAAAAGCTTTTTTAATATTTTTGTGACTATCACAGAAAGCAGAAATATAACTATCGACGAATATCGTTCTTAAGTAAAAATAACTTAAAATATTTTAAGGGTTTGTTGTGAATTGTTCCAAGAAATCTTTCGATGATACTGAATAAATCTTTAGTGAGAATTTCTTTTTAACGTCAATTGCATTGGTTTTGTTTTTATTTGATATTGTATTTGTACAATGTACATACATTTATACATTTTGGAATAAATAAATAAATACGTTTCGTTAGTAATTTTTCATCTTACAATGGAAATAGCCGTGGGGTTCAACATGCGAGAGTTCTTGCACGAGCAGTCGGAGATAGTAGGTAAAACTTTTTAGAACACAAAGAACAAACTTTTTAAAATTAACTAGAGTAAAATAGTTAGAAAAAAATGAACAACAAAAATAAAATGCCTCTGGCCTACAATACTACGTGAATTAATTTTAAAAATGAACCACAATCTTCTTAATTGTAATTGTAGGAAGACGACGAATACATGTTGAATTGTCAAAAAACCAAGGTTTTCACTCAACATGATACCTCTCTTAAATGTCCTTCAGACTATCCACTAACAAGTTTTAATCAAAATCGATGGAACCTGTTTTGAGAAAGAAAATTGTATGAACAAAATTAACAATTACCAGTATGTTATGCAAAATTATGCGAAAAAATACTCAGATTTTCGAAAAATTGCACATGATTTTGCTTCAAAATCTATCTACAGGGACAGATTTAATAAGGGAAAAATCTATCTTTAATATTTTAGTTGTAGAAAGGCCGCGAAAAAATGACTTTTTTCAATTTTCAAAAAATCTGGGGTTTTAAGCAACATAAGAGCTTCACCATTCTCTTGAAAGTTCTACAGATTATCCGGCAACAAAATTTAATCAAAATAGATGGCGTAATTATTTTTGTAAATTTTGAAACTTTTTCAGGAGCTTCATGTAAAGTACCTTCAAAAATTGAAATATCAATTTAAAATTCAAAGAACCACTACATCAATCAAATAGATCGGGAAGTATTAATTTTGGAGGACTTTGGCTGATTGATTTAGCAGCTAGCGTTGTTCACACACAGACCCACGAACAGAAGTTCTGCCGTCAATCGATTTTTTGGTATCAAAGAGTCGTAAATCAAGAATTTAGGTTACACCACGGATTACAGGATTTTTTTCTAAAATTACCAACTGGATTTAAACACTTTTTCATTACCAGGGTTCTGTAATAAGAATTTTCTGTCATATATTCACCGTTTTTTCGCACAGCAGTACATGGGTTTCTCTTCTTAAGAAGTTCCTTCTTATGCGTGAGAAAGTAGAAATGAAAAATAAGACCTCATATTTGCTTACTTTTGTCGAGTAAAAATATTTGGAAGATCATTGTTTAAAATATAAAATAAAAATATTTTTTTATTGTTTTGAATGTGCGGGTTACGCTAATTTTTTCATGGCAATTTAAAATGAATTTCAAATATAATTAAATTTTCTGCAGCTTTCATCATTCCATTTTAATATTAGTTCATTCAGTCTCGAACATTTCGAAAAAAATTGAAAATTGACACTACAACAACGAGGCAGACTCAAATGCGATTGACTGGGGGTGGTTTATAAACCTGGCAATGATATACACAAAGAGAAGTGTATGTGAACACGGTTTTAGGACGTTGTCTCTATTGAAATGAATGGAAGAGTCGTCTAAACACACATCCACACTTACCAATCTTTGTGTTTTCGCCGGAGATATTTTCGAATCAAATCGGAAGTTAGCGACATAAAAAAGGGCTGCCTGTCGTTTGTCTGTAACCAGTGTGTGCATCGCGTCGGTATAGTCTGTGTGTTTTTGTACCGTGGTACATTTTTTGTAGTAATTTTTGTCGTCAGATGCAACTCGTTTTTCATAATGAGACGGTGCATTAAAATGACCACTTCCCATTTATTCCCGGTAGTGGACATTTGCGAGGTTATGTCACCTTCAGTAAACAGTACACGCGAATGGGTTCTGTCCATACTACAACAGAATTGCGCCGCAAATTCCTTTGATGTGCGCGGAAAACCAACAGAGCCCGGCTTGCGCGCGCTGTTTGAGGAACTTTTTGCGTGTGTTTCCATTTGGCAGACACATTTACTCTATAGGAAACCAGTTCGCTCGCGCAACGTTTTATGATGTGCTCGACATGCGGCGTGCATTTTTTCAAGTATGGACGTGACTTAAGAATTGCAGAGCAGCGGGTGAATTCTAGCGGCCAGCTGTTCTGATCGGTAGTTCTCCGTGATTTCGACGATCATCACCAGGCGAATGTTGGAGCAGTCCCTATCAAACAAGCCATGCACCGTACGTGATCTTTCCTTCCTCTTCCCTGTCCTATACTCACACCTTACACATACGTACACTTACGTATACTAAACTATCACAAATATCTGGCGCTTAGAGCTTTCCCCGACTGAGGCTGGTGGCGGGGCGTCGCATAATTTGTCGCCGGATCTCGCTATGCAGCGGAAGAAGAATGCTGCCATCTCCAGTGATAAAAATGCAGAACATTTGCGGGAGTAATGACCATACTCCTGGACAAGTCCAAAATACGAAATAATCAATCTAATGCCGAGCGAGATGTGGAAGGAAGATTTTAACATGCCCTCAGATATAATAAAACAAATTGCAAGTGAAAATGAAGCGAACAGGAAAGGAAAAAAAAGCTTTTATTAATAATATAGTGTGAACGTAGAGAAAAAATATTTTATTTTTACAAAACTCTCACACTTCAGAAAATTTAATAAGAAATTAGGTAATAAAAAAATGAAAGATGCGCTTTAAATTCGAACTGTTTTCAAATTTAACAATCGCATACTGGGAGAAAATCGAAGATTGACTCTACTCCCACAAGGCAAAGACTCAAAAGCGAACGAGAGCTGAATTCAAAAGCGAACAACAATGGACATAGGAAGCCTGGAAGTGTATAGAGGGCGCGTCGCGGTCAAACGCCGACTTGGCTCTTGCGAAGAACGGAAGGGCCGTCTAATAAACGCAGGGGGGTGAGAGGAGGTGGGGGAGGGGGGTTGTTCTGTTCCGCGGTCGCCCTCAAAAGGAAGCTTCCTCGAGGGCTTCGTGGCAGCGGCGATGGGGGCGCCGGGGCGGCGAGGGCGTCGAGGGTGGTGGGGTGGCGGGGTC
>BOPP01000013.1:10379550-10405231 GCA_017312745.1 Gryllus bimaculatus | reverse complement strand
GGCGAGGGCGGCGGGTTGGCGGGGTGGCGCTAGCGGTGGGGGCGGCGGCCGCCTTCAAACTCCGCGAGCCAAGACAAAGTGTCGGACGCGCGCTTGTGGTGGCCTGGGAGGTTTGGTGACGGCGCTGGCGGGCTCTGTGCAACGCCTTTGTGGCCGAGTGGCTTTGAGACATTGCAGCACGGAGGTGCATGCTGGGCTACGGTGATTATGTTTCTGCAGTATGTACATATTGTGTAATATGATAATTATTATCGTTATGATTCATTTTTGGATTTAATGAAAAATCTATTGAATTACTGAAAACGAAACGACAGGAAGAAAGGGACTAAGGAAAGAGAAATTTTCAGCAGAAAAACTAGCTCACAACTTTTCTAGTTAATGTATTATTTCGTGCTGATATTATAATTTCAAGCTACTGTTTATTAGGCACATTAGAGAGCCACATAATGATATATTAGTTCTCTGAAGTATTGTATGTATAACGAAAATATAATTTAAAATATGTGCGATTACATAACTAATGAAAGAGAAGCAACTCTTTTATCTTTTTGGTATTAAATATTCAGTAAAATCCCGTTATATGTATTTTTTATATAAGCATTAAAACGTTCTTTTATGTTGCAAGAAATCGTTCATAATCTGGCATTTTACGGCACAAATGATAATGTATGCGCACTTTACGGCACGAATGATTGCGTTATCACACGTTCAGCCAATCGCAGCGAGAAATCGTGGGAACGTAAAGGTGGACGGAACAGTGGACCACAATTTTCCGAACAAATATCAAATAACCGAGACGTCTTAAGAAAGTTGTTTCACAAAATTCAGTTTAATTCTTTTATAAATTTATAACGCTCTTAGACAAAAAGTAGCGTATGCAACTCGTTTATGATGCTGCTTTATTGCATTCTTACAAATTCATTGTATTTTGCATATCGCTCGTCACGACGTCTATTTTCAAAACATGAACGCAAACTTCATATCACTTAATATTATATTAATTGCAAAAACTTCTAGTATCACAGAGGGGTCGGGCGTCTTGTGGTGTCCTGGGAGGTAAGGTGATGGTGCCTGCATGAGCTTAGTTAATGATTAGTTAAATAAGCAAGTACGGTTAAAATACATGTGAATAACATAGTGGTCTTAAAGTACGAAAAAATTAATAATTATTCTTAAATTAGTATTCCTGTGGTCACTTTAAAATAATATGCTTTTTAGGCGGTTCAATGATTAAAATATACACGTGAAAAATACTATTTTATAGAATGATAGCCATACAGTGTGATGAACTGAAAGGATTACAGTTAACGGATCTCAAATAAAAGTTTCAAGCTGTGCTTGCTCTCGCTTGAACAAAACGAAAAACAATTACTAAATCAGTAATAGCAATAAAGCTTTAAAGATACAGGTGAAAAACGACATGCATTGCATATTCTCAGATGCCGTCCTAAAGGCAGTAATGTGAACTTGTACTGCGTCGTAAACCAGACCTCATCCTCTCAGAGCTTAACTCCCATCGAGTAAGTCGAACGCTCTCCCAAGAACACCAATGGGATAAACGTTCGAGACATTATCTGCCGCAGACGCCCATGACAAAGTGAGGTCGTAACCACTCCTCTCATTGGTGGGACATCATCGCAGAGAGCCCGGAGATATAACGGCCACTTCGATTCAAATGGAGGTTATTATGGACGTTTCTGACGTTGAGAAGTACCAACTAGTCAAATGTATAGACCATGTTTGAACTACTGCCGTTATACCTCTTGCCGTGATGAACATAATCGTAGATGGAAATGAACGCGACGTGCTAAGTCCACAGTACACCCGACGCGGAATGTAGTGGAGTAAAGCGTAGGCTCCACTCCAAATCTGGTTTGTAATAACCCGCCCACTGCCACACGGAGCGCGATAATTCGACGTTCTTTGATGCGTTCGCATGAAGCGGCCAACGTCACTTCTGGATAAGCCTACTCGTTTCGCTGGCTTGCCCACGAACGTATGTTGGACACGCGGAGCGAAGCCAGATCAAACATCACAACGAAATCAGGATGCCGTGATGAATCCCCAGCATGCCCAAAAACACACTTATTTCGTCGCAGGATAATACAATACCAGATTGGAAGTTGGTGTTTTATTTACGCAGCTGAGTAAAGTGGCGCCGCCATTCGTTATTTCCACCACTTGACATGAGCGAAACATGCGTCCTCCGCGGCCAATCCCCGGCCGCGTGTGCGCTTGCCCACCCTCCAGCTCGCCCGCGCGCCCGCCGTCGCTGCCACCCGCTCGTCCTTATGCCTGGGTGTCCGCTCTTTTGCCTGCCGTCTGCCTACCTGCACGCTCGTCTGCCTTCGCGTCCTGCCCGACCTGCCTGGGCCGCCCCACCCTGCCTGCGTGCCTTTCCTGCCTGCCTGCCTGCACCGCCTGCTACCTGCCTGCTCGTCTGCCCGCGCTGCCCTGCCCGCCTGCCTGCCGCCCACCTGCCTGCGTGGCCTTTCTGCCTGCCTGCCTTGCCGCCTGCTACCTGCCTGCTCGTCTGCTCGCGTGCCTGCCCGCCTGCCTGCCCGCCCAACCTGCCTTGCGTGCCTTTCCGCCTGCCGCCCTGCCCGCTCTTCCTGCCTGCCCGCCTGCCTACCTGCCTGCTCGTCTGCTCGCGTGCCTTTGCCGCCTGCCTTGCCCCCCACCTGCTGCGTGCCTTTCCGCCTGCCTTCCTGCCCGCCTGGCCTAGCTGCCTGCTCGTCTGCTCGCGTGCCTGCTCGCCTTCGCCTGCGCCCACGCCTGCCGTGCCTTCTGCATCGCTGCCTGCCGCCTGCCTACCTGCCTGCTCGTCTGCTCGCGTGCCTGCCCGCTGCTGCCCGCGCCACCTGCCTTGCGTGCCTTTCCGCTCCTGCCTTGCCCCCTTTCCTGCCTGCCCGGCTGGCCTACCTGCCTGCTGCGTTCTGCCTCGCGTGCCTGCCCCGCCTGCCGCCCGCCACCTGCCTGCGTGCCTTATCCCCTGCCTGCCTTGCCCGCCTGCCTAGCTGCCTGCTCGTCTGCTCGCGTGCCTGCTCGCCTGCCTTGCCGCCCACCTGCCTGCGTGCCTTTCTGCCTGCGCTGCCTGCCCGCCTGTCCTACGCTGCCTGCTCGTCTGCCCGCCTGCCATGCCCGCCTGCCTGCCCGCCCACCATGCCTAGGCGTGCCTTTCCGCCTGCCTGGCGCTGCCCGCCTAGCCTCCTGCACTCCTCGATCTGCTCGCGTGGCCTGCCGCCTCCTGCCGCCCCACCTGCCTGCGTGCCCTTTCCGCCGCTGCCTGCCGCCTTCCTGCTGCCCGCCTGACTACCGCCTTTGCTCGTCGCTCAGCGTGCCTTCCGGCTGCCTGCCCGCCCACCTGCCTGCGTGCCTTTCTGCCTGCCTGCCTGCCTGCCGCCTGTCCTACGTGCCTCTGTCTGCCCGCCTGCCTGCACCCGCCCGCTGAACCCGCCGGCCCCGCAGTGATCACCCGCCCGCCCAACCGCTCGCCTGCCGCCCACCCGCCCGCCGGCCCGCCCGCCCCACCCCCCGCCGTTCTGTCCGACGCCCTCCTGTCTAGCCGCCCGCCCGCCGCCTGTCGCCCGCCTGTTCTCCCACCTGTTCCCTCACCTTCGTCCGGCCTACGCGCTCGCGGAATCCACTCTGCCATTCGCCCATGCGTTGGACGTGAACGCTCTCGCGCTCCACTTGGGGCGACCCCCGCCCCCGCCCCACCCCGCCCGCGCCCAAAAGCCCCGTCGCGCGTTTGATGTTACCGCGCACCCCCCGCGCGTGCGCTCCCGATCGCGCTTCCAATTGCATATCCATCTGTCGGCGCCCGCGCCTAAATTGCCCACGCTGAGAGAGAGGAGCGAGGCGGGGAGGGAATGCGGAGAGACTATCGCGGTGCGGCGAGATGTTGTGAGGAGTGACGGAAAATGGTGAGGAGTGTTGAGGAAATGCGGGGAGTGACAGAGAGTGACGGAGAGTGACGAATAGTGTCGAAAAGTGTTGGAAAAAATCGGAGAGTGTCTGAAAGTGTCGGACAGTGTCGGATAGTAGCGGAGAGTGACGAAGAGGGGCGGGGTAAGAGGGACGCGAAGTAGTGGGCGTGGTGATTCGTGATTCGTGGCGCTGCTTGACGGGGAGAGACGATGACTGATGAAGAGCACGGAGTGGCGGAATGTTGATGACGAGACCAGATTGGTGTGATGAGGTGAGTGTGGCTGAGATAAGCGAAGTCTGGAGGTGTATGACAGGCATGCAAAAGCATGGAGAAGCTTGGTGAAGCCTGGCGTGGCGAGACGGGGGGTGGCTGGGCGAGCCGATGCGTCGAGGAATGTGGCTTGGCGGGGAGTGATGTTGTGTGGCGGGGAGGGGTACTTCGCAGGTCTGGTGGGATGTAGCGAAGCGTGGCCAGCCATGACGTGATGGAGTGGTTGCGGGGAGGGGAAGGGCGTAGAGAGAAGGCGTTTGCCTGGGAGGGGCGTGGCGTGGCGGGGAGCAATAGGTCGGGAGCGTGTAGGAGTGTAGAGGAGCTTGGCGGCGGGGAGGTGCAGGCGTCGAGGGGCGTGCCGGGACCGAGCGGCGGCGCTCCGCCAGCCGAAAAAGCGTCCGCTAATTCTCGCAGCAGTGTGTTGCGTCGCCGCCAGGGGCGCTGGTGACGCTAATTAGCGTAATGAGCGGGGGTTCTGTCGCCTTCGCTGCCGCTGTCGCCTCATTCATGGCCGCCACCGCCACCTCTCTCTCTGACGCGCGTCGGAGGCTTCATGCCGCCCGTGCGACTTCGCAGCCCCCGCAGCTCGCGTTAGGCGCTTTCAAGTCGGTCCACTGCCTCTTTCATCCACCCCTCCTTTCATCACTTGTCATCGACTGCTGAGTTCGCTTGTCAACTTACTGTCTCTCTCTCTCTCTCTCTCTCTCTCTCTCTCTCTCTCTCTCTCTGCATCCGAGAGTGTTAACATATTTTAATTTACAATTGTTCCATTTCATATTACCTTTCCTTTTAATTTGTATCTTGAACCAACCTTTCCGAAATAGTTTTCCGTTTTACGGTATCATAGAGCGTATTGTTTGTCACCCTCATTTGCTTCATGTTGTTTCCACCTGCCTCTCATATTTTTGAAATAAAGTTAGTGATATATTTTTACCATATTCTGATAGAGTTTTGTCGTCATTTTTTCTTGCATCATGAGTTTTATTTTTCACATTTTTATATTTCACATTTTCTGCATCCCATATGAATCAATCAATGCTGTATTACTTTTTAGAAGTCATTTTCTTTTCTAATTTCCTTCATGGCTCTTTTTTTCATGGTCAACTCCAGTTATGACCACTCCAACATTTTTTGCCTCTCTTTCCACTTTCATAGCTTCTCCTTATCCTCCCCCGTCTGTCATATCTTCTCCTCCTATGCTTCAACAGCGACCGTCCTCTTTTCGCACTCTTTCCGTAGGCTCAATATTGTTCCCCTGCCCCCTGTGGCTTGCGGTTATCTTCGTGGCCGTTCGTTTCGGCCGCCGTATCTCCTGCCTGCTGGCGTGTGCCGCGCCCGCCCGCCTCCTCGCCGCCACCGCCACCTCCGGGGGGCTCGTTAGAGCTCCGCAGGGGCCACACGCGGGAGGTCGCGACTGTGCGGTACGCCGCGGCGGCGGCGGCGGGAGGGATGGCGGTGGCGCTGCGGTTATTTATCGGCCCCGCTTTGTCCGTCTCCGCCCGCCACCCGCCCCGCGGCGGTCGCGTTCTTCGCGGAAGTTTCGTGGCCCCAGCCGCGACACGCAGGCGACCCGCGGCGGCGCGGCGCGGCGCGCGGGACGGGGTGAGGGGGGCGCTGGGTGGCGGCCAGGGGCGGCGGATGACGCAGGAGAGGGCTGAGGGCCGAGGGCGCGCACGAGAGGGAATTAGAAGCTGTGCAATGAGCGCGATCGCTTGGTGACTAATGGGAGGCTGATAAATGTACGAATAATTAGGTGGTTGGGGGACTGAGCCCTGCAAGAAAATTTGTCGGTGTCGAAGTGTGTGATTTATGCACTATTATTGAATGTGTGTCGATAAGTGGGATTAGATGGTTTTATGTATTCGGTTGTCACATTACAGTGATTTTTTGGAACGTAATGTTTTTTCGTTTGCCACAATGGACAACATCTTTTGCCTTTTTTGGATTTAAGTTATTCAGAAATATTTGTTGTTAATAATTTTAATTTTACTTTAATGTTCAATCTTTTGATTAGTTTTCGTGCCCCAACGCATAGTGTGTCAGCTTGATGAAATAAAAGAATACGTACTAGTTGCATAGATCTGAATGTGCGTGTGTACGTTTGCGTTACGTAGTTTAGTTGTGTATTCCAGGAACATAATTGCTATATTTGTTTCGCATCAATTCTGAAATGTAATATCCATCCATTATTTATTTCTCTTGGTCAATTAAGATATTTCTGTTCATGAGCGAATAGCGTAAGGGGGCTTGCATTCTATAGAATCTGGAGAGTGTGACTTTCTAATTCAATAGTAATCACTTAAATCTGTAAATGACTTTATATATATGCAGTGAGGGATGGTGAAAATAAAATATTCACTGTTCAATTTTATTTTTTTAGTTCTTAAGCGTTTCTTTATGCCGTAGAATTAAGTTCACGAAAATTGTAATACTTAGAAAAGACAGGAACGTCTAGAAGATAGCTTAACTCGTCGGTAAGGTTACCCAACCCAGTCGGCAGACTTATATGTCAAGGGGATACAAATGTTGATCCAACGATAAAATAAATGTCACAATTCTGGTGGGTATTACTTGGTGCAACATTTGTTGTATCTGCTACAACAATGCTTTTCCAAAAAAATGTGTTTTCTTTTTGTTGGCGGTTTAGGGAAAATTACTTCCTGGATGTGCTGGATGTGTGTGGCAATATAATAGATTAGAACTGGTTTCATCTTACTAACATTTTACTCCTTTCACAATGTTCTGTTCTTGATTAATTGGATATTTCGTGTTTTTGGGCACGTAAACTTATATGGTCATTCGCTCCGTAAGAGTAGTGCAATGTTTTATCAAGGAAAGTAACGGTGGTTTTCCCTCCCTGGATGGTGAGATCCGGCATCGACCTATACGTCGGCTAGCGGGAATTTCCTCATTCAGATGTCTCTCATCAACGGGGCACCGCTCCAGCCGAGACAAGCTCTCAACTCCCAACTGTTCTGCCGACGTATGTGGAAGTGAGGTGTGCATGTGTGTGTGAAGTAGTGTAAGTAAAGGGTGAAGATAGGATTCGTTGACGGAAGAGGAGGGAAAGATCGTGCTCGGTTCGTGGCCCGTTTGTTAGGGTACTTCTTCGGCATTCACATGGTGTTAATCGGAGGTACCATGGAAAACTACCGATCAGAACAGCTGAACACTAGTGGTTCATTGCGACAAGTGTTATTTATAAATAAATTTATAAATTAATTATTATTTATAAATCAATTGAATTTTTTGAATTAAAGAAATAAAAAGAACCTCAGTTAAGTGGCTTAGGACATTATCTCACTTTTACGAGTAATAAGATTTCACGTGTTTTAAAACTTTGAAAATATTTATTTTGATGGTACAGAGATGGAACTGAGTGCAGCATGTGCTATTGGCGTTCTTTTCGGAGAATTAATTCTCACATGGTTATTTTATCATAGCTAAGAGAGATAATAGCGTATCGACTACGATTCATTGAGTTTACAACGAAATACTCGTGAGCGAACCAAAGCTTGTCATTGCATTTATTAAAACACACGAAATCAATTAAAAATATCCAGAATGATCTGAAAAAATCTGAAAATTAACTTGTAACACCCTTCAGTTGAAATGTGTAGTACCTGTTACAATACTCGAAGTAGCCTTTATACAAGCATTTCATGAAATATTTATTTTAAATACTTTAAAGATGCTGCAAGTTTAGAAAGGCGCAGATTTAGGAAGAAAGTTTGAATGGTGTTGTTATTATCTTCCGACCTCAAGGCATTACACTAAAATGGACACTTCGTTTAGTTGAACGTTAACTTTGAACGGTGTTAATGTAGTGAGGTCTTGGGATTGTTCGTTTATGGCCTCCTCTGTAATGTGATGGCGCCATTAATCCCTGTACATTGACGCGAAGTGAAGAGAGTTTATGGAGAAAGAAGGTTGCTTTTAAAAGGCAAAATTAATGATCCAATCTTCTTGACACTTTGTCTAATCACCCACCTAATTCTCCCAATTAATGTAAAAACTTTGCTTCCACATCACATACCAAAAGAATATGGACATGAAAGCATGCATTATTTCTAAGCTAATCATTGTCTTTCATGTACCTGGAAACACAAGGGTGGTTTTTGTCTATACCAACGATACGTTATTGCGACCAAACACTAGTGGTGTTACAACAGCACAAAGTTTCATGCATTATTTCTAACTTTTAGAATTTTCGAAATTTAAGACCATTTTTGAAGCGTAATTTTCTCAATCAATTCACCAAATTGAACTCAAATTTGGAGCCAGTTTGAGAAAATATTATTTTATTATTTTATTTCAAGCAGGAATTGTCAGAAAACAACTTGTTTAAAATAAGCCTTTTATGAAGATCTAATTTTCGAAACGTATTTTTTAAGACAAAAACCTCAATCTTCAATATTGTTCCTTTGCAGCGCTTATTGTTTACAGTTTTCGTAAAAAAGGCCGTCGAATATAAAAGTTTCCCCATTTTCAAATACAAAAATAGTAAAAAATGAGATGAGAACCAATTTTTTCCCGGCCTTTTGTACATACGAAGGGAAAGCGTAAGAGAAAAAATGAAGCATTTTTTGAGAAAATCATTGTGAAAATTATCTGTATTTCACGCAAAATTACACGAAAGTAGTAATATTTTCGACGAATTGTACGTGATTGTATTTCAAGATCTACCTTTTAAGTAATATATATTTCATTTAGGAAGAAATAAGCTTATCTTCAATATTGTAGTAGTATAGGAAGGGCCCGAAGAAAATGTTGAACTTTTGCAACATTCAAAAAAATATGGGATTTTAACTCAAATGAGTCTCGTACCAAAAGTTCTTTTTGTTACACAAAGACAACACGTTTTTTTGTCGAAAACATCCCAATATTCAGCGCCCGATTAGTATATATATTACCTTTTTACGAAGAAACGCGGGATACTAATATCGAAATAAATTGATAGTAAAAAATTAATGGAAATGACTAGCACTAACAAAATAATAAATTTTATGCACATAAAACTGTCCGGATTCTTTTGCAAGTCAATTTCGTTGTGTAAAAAACATGTTTCAACGAGTCATTTTTGGTTAATATTTTTTTCTTGATTCTAAAATGACTTTGTATTGCGAACTATCAGTTACCTAGCATGTATTTGGATGGATTTGGGAAACAAAAGAATCTAAAAGTTGCTGTGAAATTAATATGTTCTATTTTGGGAATTCACTGAATTATTTTTCGAGAAGGGTGATGCATTCCATTCCAAACATTCAACACAAATATGTTTGAATCAGTGCGTATTGTAATTTTCAATTACAGGATGGTCGCGAGAAAAATGAGGAATTCACTGACATTTTATAGATTAGAAAACATAGTGGAATATAATTGTATTTATTGAGGACGGGAATTCCAAAGATTTTTCTTCCCTGATGTGACCATAATATGTATATTTCTATTTTGGAAAATAACTGCGACAGTATTCTCGGGAATTGTTATATATTCAAGAATAACAATGGTAGACGTACTTGAACAACATAGTATTATGTTGTACAAATATGTTCGCCTATTTTAAGTTCAACTATATGTATAACAGTTAACGCAATTCTTTGAGAATTATGGAAATGTTAAAATAATATATTCAACTGCATATCGGTTTCCTGTCAGCTACTAGAATCATTTTGCTCCAGGACTTTTCATACCCCTTTAAACGTGCTGTCCTTCTCGTTTTAATAAATTACAACTTAGTTGGTAATATATATGTGCATTACATACTATTTGTACTTCTTGCTCATAAAATGGAACCAAAACAACCAGACCTGAACATACCATCAAAACATTCATACTCTATCTTCGTCACCCACGAACAAAAATGCCTTCACTATTCTCGTCCTTTTCAAGCGTCTGCATCGGCCCGTCGTCCCATATGAAAACCAACTGCTTGAAGAACCCAGTGAATCAAACGCGCATTTCGAAACGATTACAATACCAGTGAGCGCGTAACGGGACAGAAAGTGCGGAGCGAAGTAATAAAGCAAGAACGCCCATCCCCCCTCCCCGCTTCCATCCGCTCCCACGGCGCGGGGAACAGCAGCGCAGCGCAGGCCTGCCGCGCACGCGCGCCTCCGCCACCCCCCCCGCGCGGACGAGAGGAGGCTCCGGCTACAGGCGCTGCTTCCCGCAGGACTCGGCGCGGACCCGCAGGCATGCGCGGGCGGGCGTGGATGCCTCCGCCTCCGCCCGCCCTCGCCGCCGCCGCCGCCGCGCCGTCGACGACGACGCCGTTCGCCGCGGGCGCGCGCGGCGCCGCCGCCGCCGCCGGTGCCTTCGTCGCCGCCCCCGCCGCTGGCGGCGCTGCTGCTGCTGCTGGCCCTGGCGGCGCCCGCGCTCGCGCTGCCGGACGTCATCCGCATCGGTGAGTGAGCGAGCGAGCGAGCGGGCGAGCGCCTGCGGGGTAGAGGCCAGCGGCGCGTGTGAGACTCGTGACCAATTCTCTTCCTTTGGATAATTCAAGCAGACACTGTGATAAAGCTTATATTATTTACTGATACGTTATTGCTTGTTATTGCCGGCGATACGGACTTAAATAATGATAGCTTAACTTACTTCGGACCAGCTTCCAGTTTCTTTGTCACCGCTCGATCATTAGAACCTTAATAAAGCCCTGAGTGGATAAATATTTCCTCCTTGACTTCTTAAACCAGCGTTGAACTTAAACCTGTTTCCCTCCTTTTTAAACCAATGTTCAAAATTTACATATATTTCGAAGTTTTAAATTTGATGTTCAACAACAACGATGCTATAAATTTCAACCAAAATAACATATCGTCAGTTTTAATAGATTATAACAATTCGAAAACTAGGCTTTTTTACTTTACTGGTAAGTTTTGGAAATGTTTAAAGCTGTAGGATAAATCGAAATTTAGTGCATTCAAATTCGAACAATTCTTCTTGAAATTCAAACTATAAACCCTGAATATTTTTGTTAGTGTTAAGTTTTCCATTGCTTTGTGAGAATTTTCGTTAGTTAGCAATTTTACGTGAGCATGCTCTACAGAGAAGACAATGGAAATTTATGCAAATAAAAACAAACAAGATCGATTGACCAACAAATACATCTTATTTTATGTTTCAAGGCAGAGAAAATCGTATAGTGAAAATTTGATTTTGAAAAGATGCCCGTGTTTAAATTACATGAATAGGAAAGCAGTGACAGAAAGGAAGAAATATTAAAAATAAATAAATAAGAAGTATTATTAAATCGCTTTCTTTTGTAAACACAATCTATTTTATAATAATATATATTCATTATAATTAAAAGTGAAAAACTTCGGAGTCGAAGTATTTGAGCATGTTTACAGTCTCTTCTCCGTTTGGGTGTGAATTTTACTGTAGCTTTTCTAATAACAGTCTTACATTGATTTTCAACATTCCCAAGACTTCATTGTAATGGGTGACGAATTAAATTTTGTATCGTGAAATGTTTTTTTGAGAAAATGTTCTCATCGGACAATTCTGTGTCTGCAACAGGAGTTCTCTTCATCCCTCAAACTGCTTTCGACTCTTTCCTCCTATTGTACGTCCTTGCTAAATGCGATGTATTTGACCAAATGTGGTAAGAGTGAACACATTTACCTCGCTTGTTAACTTTTCGTACTCGCAATCTGCATTTTCATCAGGTTACTGTAAGACAAGAAATTCCAACATGTCTTATTATTGCATTTTACTTTCTTAAATAAGTCTAACTACCTAAAAAGTAGGATATTATTTTTTTTACAGAATATGAGTAGAAAGTAAACATATTTTATGAAGTATTACTGCAGCAGATATTGTTCTAATTTTTGCATTTCGTTTAAAAGATAAATATCAGATTAAAATATGTGAACAATAATTATTATTTCTTCGTTTAAAAATTATGTTATGATGAAATAGTGTTAATTGATAGAAAATATTCATTGTCAACTTAGTTTTTCTTTTTTATTAACATGATAACTCGCTAATTTCGTAAAATTTTAATAAATATTTATTATAAAAAATAGTATAAAGAATAAACAAACCTAAATCATTTCTACATTTGTAATGCCTGAAAATCAGTTCTGAATGGTGTATACACAAAATGCACATGGCTACGTAGCATACCAAGTGTCGCCAATAGCGCTGTTGCCTTCCGTTTACTATCCACCTGTAGGAATAGAACTTGCAATCACTGACCCAGATTTCATCGAAGTTTCGCTCCTCTGGGGCCGACGCGAAGCCGCCGTGACCAGTGTTTGATGAAAAATCGGACTGTATCTCGATTCCTAAAACTGTATACCGATTTTAGATATAGAATATGGAGAACGCGTCATGTCCAAACGGAAGAACTAGGTCGGTACTTCTTACGTATTCTCTGCCACTGACCGCCTTAGAATTTATTTAAAAAAAATATTTTATTGAGTTAAAACATAACAAAGTTGATATGCATATTTCCTTTAAATAATATAAAAAATGAGAGAAGGAATATTTTTGTTAATCAAGCTCTAGTAGTTTCGCTGTGCCGGGGCCATACGAAGGTGAATTAACTACGTTTAGGTTACTTCTTGTTTCGATACGCCGAATTTGAGCAAGGTAAGAGATTTATTGACTATTATTTTTGCTTCTACGATTCATCACCTGCCATTTTAGCCCTGATAGCACCAAATATTATATAGGCTATACAGGACACATTTCTCATACTAATAATGAGAGACAACTACTCACTAGCGAACCTAGTGACGTGACCTGGAAAATCGGCGACAAATTTTAATTTCAATACATAAACCAAAACTTTTGAGATTCTCTGTTTTCTAATAAACCTATTATTTACATTAATATTACTATCATTTATTTTTATTTTATTTGTATATGCTATATTTTTGGAATATGAAAGTAAATATACAATACACAATTACAGATTACAGAACAGTGATTATAGAACAGTGATTTGATAATTTACTATCTGCAAATAATTGGAAAATGATAAGTGACTTCTAACTTCTTCATCACGAGGGAATCGAAAGAACTATTCTTCTAAATTTCATAAATTTTGCTAAATATAGCTCACACCTTCCCAGTCATATAAAAGATACTAACGTCGAAACGAAAATATTGTAATCACTAGGCAAACGTTAATAAACTTACGTAAATTAAAACATCTTTGAAACTTACATGCTTTGTATTTGATATCACAATGGTTATGGTAGGTCAAGCCACATTGGGCGCTAGCTTCAAACATCTCCCATTATATCGAAGAGTGTCATGTTTTGTCTCTATAATATTTGGTAGTTCACTCCCACTTCACACACACAACACACACACACACACACACACACACACACACACACATACACCACTATCGGTGTTGCATATACGATGTGAAGCAAAGTTTATCAGACTACCGAATGAAATTAACGAATCTACTAAAATCGTCAGCTATCTGAGACGGTTTTGTCAAGAATGGGGGGGGGTACATGTCCAATATTTAATAATATTCTATATAATATCATATAGAATAATTACATTGTCATATTGAGTATAATAATGAGGTATACACAACTCTTTGGTCTACTCATTTACGTCAATCTGGTCTCATAATTTTCCATATATTTGCAGACATGATGCGAAATGGAACGTGTTGCCTTGCTTTTTTTCCTTCTCATTGTTTCACAGTGTATTAATTGGCATTTGAATTTTATTTTATAACCAATCTTTCAATCTCTCTGCAAGTAACTATTGTCAACATTTTTGATCTATTCAGCTGTTGAAGACATACTAGTATTGTCTAAAGGCGATTTTTATAACAGTTTGCAAATCTTGAGATGACATCCTACTATAAATGTTATTCATAAAGAAAAGTTCTAATATACGTTATGTTAAACTAATTAGACATTAAATAGACCTTATGTTATAATCTTGCAGGTACTAAAATGCAAAAATGAGTGTATAAGGCACTAAACAACACGATGTGGCATTTATTTACTTTTTTAATTGTTCTTATGTTCTCATTCAAATTACTCTTATTGTTATCTTTTTTCAAAAATCAACTCACCACTGTATCCGAGAACTGAAAATCGCAACATAGTGTCAAAGCAACCTCATCTCTTCCGATAGTTTTTACTCCTACACTTAAAATAATCGATCTTGAGTAACAATGCAATATTACGTGAACATTAGTCACGGAAACACAGAAGCCCCTTTGCAGAGATAATCCACCCAGACGTATGGGAGACAATCGTAGCGAAATTCTTGCAAATAAAAAAATACAGGATGTTCTTGAAACAAGTTTAAACATGGTTTATTCTATAGAATATTAATGTTAGACTTTGGTCTGAGAATGTCATCATTTTCAGGACTTCAACAAATTAAGTACTGATATTACTTAATCGAAAACGCGAGTAGGAATAACCACTCAATACCTCTCAATAATCAAATAAATAAGACTGTCCTCTCTTTGGATAATTTTATGTTCATGTGTTTGATAGGGTACTGCTCCAGCATTCGCATTCAATGTTTATGTGAGAAACACGTAAAGCTACCGATTAGGGTAGCCAACCACTAGAATTCTTCTTCAGTCAGCTACCAAATTCGACCTAGCTATACAACTAGTGTCGAAAGCCCAGCCACCGTCGGGACTCAAACCTAGGACCTCCCTGTCAAAAGAAGCATTACACTGTCATAAGTTGATACTCTGAGCCACCTCTTCCGATAAAAAGAAGAAGAAGAAGAGATCATTCAGTGCTTGGAACAATAACTGGCATCAAAGCATGTATGAAAACAGATATTACATTGTTAAGTAATTAAAACGAGACTGAAATATACATATGTCTTAAATGTTTTGAATAGAACATAAATGAGATGGTTGACATAAGGGGACATAACAAATTACAAACTCTTTAAGAAAGCGCCCTTTGAAATTCAGCATACGACCTAGTTTGGGAACCAGTAATGTTAGCGGAGCCAACTCTAATTCAGAATTAAACGGTGGATACCTAACGAAAATAAAAATAATTTACAAAGGCACTTTACTAGGAAACTGATTTTAAGTTACATATTCCAGTAAAAATATATTATGATTTTAGGAGTAGAAACGTGTCATTATTCAGAAAATGTCCATAATTTGTTGAGAGATGGTCAACGACAATTCGCTCGTCGTTCAGAACACCAATTTTTGGATTGCTTTATTGACATGTTTTGTATTTGAGGTTAAATTTTTAAGCATCTGTAGAATTTGCTTTCCGTAACACAGAAGAATTACGGGTAATCGGCTAAAGCGCTCTGTGTACTAGAACTCCCCCTTGAAGCTCGTCAAAGCGGTCAGAATCGAAAGCGAACGATCCGCAACCATGAATGTGATTCAGCCGATTAAATTAAAAAGCAACAAGATTATGACATTGGGCTTACTGTCAATATTTATTCCACATCCCTTCACTTCCACAAACGTTTACTGTATTTTGTAGATGAATCTTCAAAGCGATATTTTATACGGACATTTTTTCTGTCATTGTTTATCATAAAACGAATGTCCTCTAAACATGGCAATAGAAACTATCAGAATAATATTTAAATTAAATAATTAAGCTGATATGGAAGCTGTCGAAAATAGATTTTTTGAATTTTTATGTATTCAGTTAGACTGCTCTATTCTTACACGTTTTCTTACACTTGTTTCAAGACGAGCGAATATTTAATGAGTTAATCTTTACTGACTATTTGACAATGTATAATGAACCATATCTCCTGTAACTAGGTGTCAATTAGACTACAGGGTTAATAACTTTCGTATTCATGGTTATTTTAAAATGTGTTTTTAATCTTATTTCACGATCACGTTAATAAAAAAACGTCTCTAGTGACCACTATAATATTAAATAAATTTCAAGATAAAATCAAAGGTACATTCAGACTAGCTAAAAATGACATACAGCATGCCATTTTAATGAGTGTTGATCAATATACAACACTCTCTCTACAATCACGGTAGGATTGAAAAACTTTCATATTTATGGTATCAAAAATTGCCTTTGTAAATTGTACTACTTTTCCTAGAAAGCTATCGGCATGTAATTTTTTTAATATAAACATCTCCAAAATATTAATGTCTTCTACTCTTGCGCTTTTCACACATGTCACTTATAAGAACTAGATTGTTGTAGGGATTTCGCAGACATCAGTAATAGTAGAGGAAAATTATTACTAATGTCGTTCACCAAACTTGCGCTGTTTATTTTTTTATGACAATTCGTTATCTTCTATTAATTTTTAATTAAGCTTCAACTCCGGGTTTTTATCAAATTGTTGATCACGACTAGTAATTGTTCAACAAATTTAATTTGTTGGACTCTTCACTAATTACATTCCTATAGTCAAAAATATTAGCAAATAGATTTTAAACAATAAAATTAATATTAAAAAATGAACTAAAATGATTTAAAGGTAACGTAATATTTAAAGGTAAGGTAAGATTTAAAGGTAACGCGATTAAAAAATGATTCATCTATTATAAGCACGATTAGAACTTGTTCCGGCTGGGGCGGTGCTGCGCTTGTGGGAGATACCTGGGTGGGGAAAACCCCACTAGTGGACGGTAGGTCGCCGCCGAATCTCACCATCTAGCGGGGTAAGATCACTGCCCCCGAAGGAAACATGCACTATGTATACAGGACTAATGACATTGCCAGTTGTCGCTCCTGGAATCTTTAATCAATTAATCATAAGCACGAAAAAACTGCAAATTTTCCGATGCACAATGCTGTGTGCGCATATTGTGGCCGACGCAGCCAGGGCTTACTGCTAGCTGTTTTTGGTTTAGGAAGAAAGTGTGGGTGGGGGATACACACACATTTCTCATCCGGATCGTGCTACGACTGACTCCTCTCAGTGTCGCGACGAACGTGCCAGATGTTTGAACTTGCTTGAGTGAGAACATATCCACTTCATTTCATTTCCTTCCATGCCGGGACGCCTAAAGAGATTTTGAGCCACAAGGTTTGCAACGCAGCACGAGTTTTGAGAATTTTGTATGTATTTGGCATTTTAGAGTCCGATTCCCAGGCTCTATTGAGTAGTTACCTTTCAATTTACATTCCACGGTAGGGTTTAAGGGAGACATGTGATGTGCATGACGTATTCCCTTCTTCCTATCTAGCTTACTTGATCTGTTTGAGCTTTACTTCCTCACATAACAGTAGAAACCGAGACGATAGTATATATTGGAAAGCTACAGCTCTGTTTTTGCCCCGACCGGGAATCAAACATAGGATCGCACCGTGGAAAGTTAGGACCCTGTCCGTGATCCACCTAAGAGTGATTGATTGAGAATAATGATACTGGAAAAATCCGACTATCTATTCTTATCCTTAAAACATCTTATCTATCGGCATGGTCCATTTGCCGGAATCAAATGAGCCTCAACAAAGTCAGATCGCCTCAACAAAGTCAAATCAATATCGCCTCAATTGTGCCGCCTCCCCCCGCCCCCAAATTCACATTCGATCTTTTTTGTTTTACAGTTTATGGCTCTAAGAGCAGAGTTGAAATTCTTAAGCTGGGTAATTTATATTTCATGCATTCATCATTTTGTAAATTTTCACAAACTGTGTTCAAATTTTCTTTTAGCCTTTTCACAAAATAAACATCTCTAATGTGTCTTTTTCATTAAAAGTTTTGTTTTCAGAGTATGGGAAAAATGGGAAAATATTCCCATTTTTAAGTATTCTCGACTCAAATATTTGATTTCGAAATTTCATTATTAGTGGAGAGAAATATACGTTTTAAGTAATGTCTTTCAAACGAAATATTTTGTCTGGCTTGCAGTAAAAATTTAATTCTTTTTTCTCATTTGTTTCAAAATAGTTTAAAATAGACTATAAACGAATATAATTCTCTTGTGAATTCTATTTTCATTAACATTTTTCTTTTCCTCGAAGACAACGAAAAGTGACAAAGTCACCAGGTATATATTTTCCAGGATGATTAAATTATAAATATAGCGAGATTCAAATAAATGTGTCTTTGTATTCTGAATATTTTATCTATACACCACATTTTATGTGGTCGAAGGTCTTTGAAAAATGTTAATGTATTAATGACGATTGTCACATGTGCTTTGATTTTGTTGTAATGGGAAACGTTCTATCGTTCTTTTAATATTTTAGCTGCGAAAGAAGTATGTCTGAATTTAATGAACCTTACGAATTAATATTACCTCAGAAAACAGTTTCATATATCTCAGTAATTAATTTTTAGATGTTCAGTTTCGGGTAATGGGAGAATTGTTATAAATCAACATCGATCTTAAATTAAGAGGATTGTGTGCAAATACATTGCTTCTGGTTGATTTATCTATTATTCGTTTTCCAAGGGAAGAGGAAGGAAAGATTGCGCGCGGTGTGTAACCCTTTTGTTATGGTTCTGCTTCGTCATTCCCCTGGTCCCATGGAAAGCATCTGGCTGCTAGAATAACAGACGGACACTCTCTTTGCGGAACATGCAGCTGATAAGATTCTCTAGACAACAGCTGAACTCGGTGCAGCTAGGCCGAGTTCATCACTTGATGCCTTGAGACACATCTACTGATCAGCTGGAGCAGCCGATAGCTGAAATTCCCCTCCAACAGCGCTGCGGCTGAATTCTAGATGACGAGCCACCGTCAGGAATCGAACCCTAGAACCTCCCGGTTTTACGTAGTTTCTCCGATCAACACCAGACGAATGCCAGAGAAGTACCTTAACAAACAAGCCACGGAACGCGCGCGAACTTCCCTTCCCCTCCCTTGCCCTTTCCTCGCCTCTTACATGCACTTCAGTACCACACGGGAGAGTAGAGCTTGTCCCGGCGGAGGGGAAATAACTGGTTGGAGAAAACCCCGGTAGCCGACGTAGGTCGGCGCTGGATCTCACCATCCAGCGCGCGATCACCACAACCTCCCGCGATTAAACACATGTACTTCACTTACGGGACTAATCGTGGCACATTCCGCGCTAGGAATAACTAATCAATTAATGAAACCCAGGAAATATTACGGCTGTCCACTTAAAAGAGCTTTAAATATGGCGGGCACTTCGCCACTCTATAGATTTGTCTCGTAATTCAACTAGCATACTACCCGGAACTTGCTCAACGCTTGTCCCCGCAGACATTTGGCTGTAGAATGCGAGACGTTTAGGTTGAATACGAATACGCAGGGAGTGGTGGAGGTGGGGATCGCAACTTCAGGCGAAGGGTGTTATTGTCTGTTCTGAATCAGCGCGTTGATTGAATGTCCAGGCGTATACATGCGCACAATTGTACAGGCTACAGTAATTATATTCTTATAAATCGATCATATTATGTCATCCTATAATAGCCCTTTCATTTCGTTCGTGTTCTTTACAGACATAGTAAAGTAGCAATAATAGTAGGAAAAGTTCATGGCAGTTCGTCATTTAATTGAAAAAACTTCTTAGGTCACCAATATTTTGGAACTTTATTGTTCTTTCATGAAGACAATGGAACACATAATACTTTCACCAAGTTTAATATATTACATAAAAAGTAAATAACACTTACAGAATGATTAACTAAGATATTTAACATAAAAAAAATACTTTTTAAAATTATTATTACATTAAAATAGATTATACATATTTTGTCATTAAGACCACCTTGGTAAGGTTGAATATTTAAGAGCAAAATACCAATCATCCAACACATGACAACAAAGGGAACCTGCACAAAAACCCCTCCATTCTCTGGCTCCATGATTGGGAATGCACTGCTATTACTTACAAGTATGGGCCACCTTACACTTCCAGAGCCAATTTTCAGCCTCCAACAACCATGAACCTTTCCTAAAATTAATTGCGTTGTCATAAATTCAAGAGCTATTATTACCAAGCATTGTTTACAGTCAACTATCGTTCTTATAAAACTTCGTTAACTTTATGAAAGAAGAAATTCCTATGATGGTTTTAAATATTGAATTTTTCTTATTGAATTTCATAATAATCTAAAGTTTAGGAAACGATCAACGAAATAAATCATTTACGGTCCTCAAATGCCTTTTGTACCGTGTAATCTCACTTTGTGTCAAAAGCTCGATAGAAAAAAATGCCGGAAACGTACGACAAAATTGAAGAAATGTACGAAAACTAAACCAGTATTTCCTAAACGAGAGTTGCTAAACTTCCAGGAAAATGGATTGATTATTTCGTGTTTCGGGACGCGTTAACTGCTGCGATCATTAGTCACGTAAGTGTAGTGCACTTTCATCGCGCGTTCTTCCACCTCTGGATGGTGACATCCGGCGCTGACCTACATGTTGGTTTGTAGGGGATTCAACCAGCAGGTATCTCCTTCGAGCGGGCCACCGCCCCAGCCGGGACAAGCTGTTATATCCCGACTCGTCCCCCGACATGTCGAGCCGAGTTTGCGAGTGTGTGTAAGGGGAGAGGATAGGATTAGGAACAGGAAGGTAAGATCGCGCACAGTCCGTGGCCCGTTTATTTGGGCTTTCGCATGGTATTTATCGGCGAAAACACGAAAACTACCGATCAGCCACCAACCTACCCATTATCTTTTTCCGTTTTAACGTATCACCGTGACGATTCGAACCCTACGTCTGGTCCTTCCGCACAGAATCAGCGGCAGTGTTGACTTTGAGTTAAAGTCTGCCGGTGGATGAATATGCTACGGAGTGTTTTCCACTGCACGGAAACTGAAGGTATGTATGAAAACTGGAATTTCGCAACAGAATGTGATTTTAAAAATATCTAGAAGAGAAATGAAATTTAATAAAGATGTTTTTGGATAAAGTTTCCTAATCAAATTTTAAGACAATCAGTTTTTTGTTTTTGTTTTTGAGTCAGTAACAAAAAGGATTTTTAAAGTAAATTGTAATTATTTAGTCAAATTTTACTATTAAAGACAATTTGCTTTTAAAAACAAATTGGTTTTTGAAACAAAAAATGTCTTTAAAAACAAATTGCAATTAGTTCTTTCAATTTTATTATTAAAAACTGTTCTGTTTTCAGAAACAGAAATTATAATTTAAGTCAATAAGAAATTTTTGAACCTCGTACTTTGAGAAATCTCTCCAGTTATTACAATCATTTTTTGATCCTATTAAATTCTCCTTATTTAGAATTTTGTTAGAACAACATATTTTTTCCAAATAATTTTTTTTTCATTTTTCGCATTTTGCGTTCATTAACTGTTCGACTGTTCTAGAAGAACAATTTTCAAATTATACAGATTGAAACCTGACATTTTCTCTGGTCTTGGGACCCAACTGATATTTTTCAATCGTTTAGGTGTAAAATAAAGAAAAGTGTGCATGTACTCCGCAAATTTTACTTCAATGGTCTGCGTACGCACCCACGTCACGAACGTGCGGGAGCAATACGTCTCTTATTTGCCCATAGTGGCGGCTCGTGCACAACCCATAGATATAATCGAAAAAATTTCTTAATACATTAGGACCATACATATTTAATGACATTGAATATTCAAGATATTACAACAATATCGATGTATATGAAATTTTTTTTGAAACCAAAGAACTGCCGCTCTCTCTGGCGCCTTGTGCCTTCCTGGGTGGATCTTCACTGTACTCTTGAATCTTGAGTGTACTACTGCGTTTACTGCATTTACTTTCTGGCCCTTCGATTTAACACGGGCGACAATAGCCGTTTTGGTTGTCCAACCAGCTGGTGGCGCTGTCTTCGTGGCGAGCAAGGGAATCTCAAGGGAATTCCACTCAATATACAGTTGTTTCTTTTCTTTAGATATGGAATTAAATATGTAGTTTTTGAGAAATGAGGGGTAAGAATCCGTTATTCTCTGATATTTTTCGACCGGCACGTTGGCAAACAAATGTTAATTAATTGTTACGTAATCTTAACACGTTCACGCTTATTTACACACTTGCAGATAATATAGGGTAATTATATGCAGTTAGTACAAGAATTAATTGCACCTTTTCACAATATTTCTGTTTTCAATGCTGTACATTCAGTTCCATTTTGTCGTAATACATCAGAAGTATTTCATTTCACAACTTCATAATCACATTTACGTGACTCCTGTTTGTCAATATATGAATGGCAACGTTTGCCACTGACCTACTGATACGTCACAATTTGACATGTCTGATCTCTGTAACAAATGGGCCTGCCTGAGTGTGTACTGTGACAAAGTGTCCCACGGCGAAGCGCGAATTTCAACATCGTTCAACTTTCAGAATCAAAACCTTTTTTGGGTAATTATTACTAAATATATAAAATCGAGCCATCCTCTGTAGCGGGAAATGTTTGAAAGGCTTTTGTAGATCTCTCTCTCCTAGGGATTACAAAGATGTTCATTAATACAAGGGAAAAGCTACTTATTCGATCTTCTCCTTGTGTTTATCTTTTACAATTATGTATTATTTTTAAAGCAGAAAATCTCCTTTCTATGGGTGTTGTTGAAACTGTTATCAACCACACTAATTTAGCTAAACATAATTTTTCCTTTAATACATTGTTATTTTTTCTTTCAACAATTTTACTATTTTAATGGAGTTTTATCTTGAAATGTTGTAATTCTCTAAAACAGTTTTTCTAAAAATCACAGTGACTTCAATATATTTGTATGCAAGTCAGAAAATAATCTCAGGAAAATTCATTAATTCACAATCAAAAGCAAAAATGTTCAATCGCTCAAAAGCTTCTCTTCAAATGTAAGTGAACCAAATAGTTTTGTGTAAGCTGCATTACAATATCTTCAATTTCCTTCACAGTACATAACAAAAACAACAACTAAAAAAATAACAAAGCTGTAATAACTTTCAAAAATCAAGACCACACAAAACAATACACAGTTTCCCTTCAGACGTTCATACTACATCCTATGACGCATTTCTTTACGCATCATCTGGAACAGTCCAAACTAAGTAAATAGCGAGAACTGGAGTGCTTATCGACGTACAAACGAATGCGGTAAGGAACGTTTGTGTCAGTGGTGAGGTCTCACTTCCATGCGCTAATATTGGCGAATCCTTTATGTGCTTCTCGTCCTTACATTTTTCAGCTGAAATTTTATTATCACCATCATAATATCTGTAGATTTTTGCTAATATTCATACCTTATCTAAACATTAAAAATACATTATTTTTATAATATTGTTTGGTCGTCACTGCAATTACCGGTGAGCGAACGCCTCATCACTGTCCACAGAATTCTCTTTCCAGAAGTTTGAGGTTGTGGAAAGTAATTCACAGTCCCATCGAATCATTTCCAACAAGACATAAATTGACGAAAATTATACATACTTATCTAATGTAATTTATAACTGCATTTCCTATATCCCTACGAATGCATCAAATTTGAGCAACTTCATCCAGAAAGAAACTTGTTTTTAATTTAATTATATTATTTATTATTTAAGGAAATGTTCTCAGTTTCAGTGAGTGGCTGATGTTAAGTAGTATGTGCAAAGTGCATCAACACGAGCTGGTTTTCCTAAAATGAGATAGTTTGGCGGCTCTCTTGATTTTCTGTGGCGGCTAGGAACAACAAATTACAATTTTATCCCCTAATTATTTCAAGGCGGCCTTTTGCAATATTTTAGAATGCTTTGCAAACCTTTCAAAAAATACAATAAACATAGTGGGTATTTTAGTAAAACATGTTTGACAAACAAACGATTGAGTTCTGAGATAGAGGCATAAAACGTTAAGATATAGATATACTATACAAAGAAAAATATTGATTGACATAACTATAACGCAACAGATATATGGCTCTACACAAAATGCGAAGATGTTTGGCACAGTCGACCGATTCCCGATCGATACACACGCTGTTGGGTTCCGAGAACGCAGTGTGCCTAAGCGACTACTATAACAAATATCAGAAGAAACTAAATTTGATTTCTCCATGGAACGTGGCAACCAGTGGTGACAATCACAAACAGCCGAAAATGTTATGGCTTATTCAGAGCCTCCCAAAAATCAGAGCATAGTCTTCCGTCGCCGGAATCAGTAACTACTTGGCTGTTCAGAAGACGCCGCGCCCTTGGTTCCGATGCTACCGTTCTGGCTGCCACTGCATTGGCCGATCACCCCGCCAACCGACTGACGGATGGCGGGGAACCCACCTCCATATTAACTCGTGCGCACTCCATCTCCGCGCATTTCTCCCTGAGAAAGCTCGCAAAAGGGCGGCCAAAATGTTGACAACTGTTTCTATGACGCAGGGTGTCCGCGACAGCCACGTAGTTTTCTCCCAAAAGTCGTTTCGCTGCTCCCCTGATACTGATAGATAATGAAGTAAACTTATGATGATGTGAAGGAATACTTATATGAAATAAAAATAAACTTAAATTTGGTATCAAAGAAACCAAAGTGTGTTTTACAATACATTATAATAATTTATTTTTGGACCGGTTACCTCTATTTATTCAGAAAACGCTGTATAACTCTTTCACTTCGCGAATACGAAAATTAAAGCAGTTGGATCCTTTGGCATGCTGTTCAATATGCTGAAAAATGTGTGATGTCGTTCCCTAAAGCGTCCTAAATAATGAAATCTCATTCAATATCTCAAAGCGTTCACCATGCTTGGAAGTCGCGAATATCGTTTTCCTTTGACTTTGATGCCAAGCGTTCATAGCCAAAGGAAATCAGTAATCGTTTGCAAAGCGCATTGGTTGTACTTGTAGACCTCTGATGTTTCAGTTATTTTTTTAGCGTTTAATCGCTTTAATGTTGAATGCTTTTTGTTTGGTGTCAATACACCATTTGATTACCAAAATATTTGGTTTTCACGCGTCACTTGTTTGAAAGATTATTTTTGGCAGAAATATTAGACCTAGCTAGGATTTAAAACTCACATTGCGATCGAAATTATTTATTATTATTGTCATCTTTCAAGTATCTCACTTAGCGGGGTGTCCTACAGCAGACACCGGACCCTTTGGAAAACCAAGGTGCCTGCTATTATTGCAAACTCGGGCTGTCAGGATTCAACGTGAAGTTATATCAATAACACCTTCCTCACGATGCGTGCGGTACTCAAAAGAACAGCGTTTTGCATTTATTGAATGGGCCAGTTCTTAAGGCCGAGCCTTGCAGACCTTGCAGTTCTTCAGAGATCAGTCCATTTGCAGAGATGTCCATAGGGACTACGTCAATAGATACTAACCGCCACATGTCGCTCAGTTCAATAGCCAAGGTCTGGTATTTTTGCTTCTTCTCGGTAATAGAGGCAACTATATGTTAGTCTAAAGAGATAACTATAATTCCCTATCGTGAGGTCTTATCAATCCATATTATGTCAGGTGTGTTGCCATCAACCCTGCTATCAGTGGGGACTTCCACATTCCACAAGAGCTTCCACCGTTTCGACACCAAAACTGAAGCAGGCTTGAACTTGCAGTATGGGACCTCTTTCTCTCTAATTATTATTATTATTATTATTATTATTATTATTATTATTATTATTATTATTATTATT
>BOPP01000013.1:10353855-10379007 GCA_017312745.1 Gryllus bimaculatus | reverse complement strand
TATTGTGGTATTATTATTATTATTATTATTATTATTATTATTATTATTATTATTATTATTATCAATATAATCATCAATACAGTTCTATTGTTAGGAATCGAAAAATATCAGATACCAGTAAATCAAAAAATAATCATATATATTTTATGTCAAATTTCTTTCCTTAAATTAAAAGCTTTCATTATTAATGAGAGTGTATATTTTTATGATTGCTGGTTTATAAATGCAAACACGGACTACAACAGAAATGTGTAATGAAAAATACTTTTTCCTTTTTGTTTGAACCACGGTAATATGGGAAAATGTCACATAGACCACATCGTATACAGCCACGAACAGATTTTGTGTACGTGTGAAATGAAATGTATGAGAGTAAAAATGCTAGTGAACATAACTCCAGTTGGACGTGAATTATTAGCTACATAAATCAAATCTCTCCGTTCCAAAAATGTTCATATTATCTTGGCACGCGCATGTAGTATTTACGGCAAGCTAACTCGGAGGGAATTTTCGCAATTTCTCCACTACTTGTGGCAACTTTGAAACTAGCTGGCATTAACCTATTACTTTCTCTGCATCTGTTTATGTTTAAGCAGTTGAGAGACAGGTGTTGTGGTGTCACAAAATTAGAACACATTTTAGACGAAAATGTAGCAAGTCTATTTTTTCCTCATTTATATATTATTTTTATATGTTGAGTTCCCTTTCTCTACAAGCTTAGATTCACACTCCTCAAGCATGGGGCTATTCATCCTCAATTAATAAAAATATCTACTCGCAGTGAACACACATGTGTGTGACATTTAATTACACTTGAGTCATTTAACAACCAAGTGTCAGTCAGTAGACGAGGGATAAAGCTTATACCTATATGTTCCCCCTCTTCTCAGGCCTGTGATCACAGTAACTATTTCACTTTATGAAATATGACAGCGAGCCATACGAGAGTCTATATTTGTCGTAATTGAATTGTTATGTAGAATTGGATGATGATTAGTGCATATTGGTATCGAAAGATAACCTCTGAAGAGGTTGATGTGAACATGGGGCTCTGACCCACAGCTTTTGACTCCGCATATTTAGATGCTGTTTCTATAGAGAAGTTTCCCAAAGAAGGGACCAGTTTGATCGCGAAACAAATGTACGCCATGGGCGATGGCATTGCAAGTGCATACCGTTGAAATCATTTACTAGTGAGCCACCTGCAAACGATCTCATTGACGAATTAAGCTCGCTGCAAAATTTGCAGTTTTGTTGACAGGAGTAGCCAAATAGAAGCTGTCAAAGCGGACTTTTCCTTGATGAACCTCTCTACACCCTTAATTTCTGAGGTAGGCATGTAGGACGTAAGGCGTTAAAATTGTACGTCGACTTGTTTTAGTTTGTTTACAGATCACAATTTCCTTAGAGTAATTACCAATAACACCTAATGGCAAAATGTTACATGGTTACAAGCAAAAAATATATTTTATTGCACTTACCCTTGTGCATGCGATATTATTCTGTGTAATTCTGTATTTATAAATATTTATTATTTCAAAAGTGATTTATTCAATATTTTTCATTTCCCTATTTTTGCATATTAAACTGTGTTCGTAGGTGACTATGCTTTCATTAGATAACTAGGAACTCGGGGAAAATCCCAAACAACAGTTTCGACATTGATTGCAAATATTTGATTATGTTATATACATTACAAATTTTGAATACATACGTATAGTTAAAACTGCCTGTGATAGAAAAAGTGGTAATAGTAAGATGATTTAAAAAATATCGTTTAAATGTTGTTATGAAATTGTTCCGTAGCTAAAAAGATTTATGAAAGCTAATATGTAAATTAAATAATTACTATCATCATAAATACATTCTCACTGTTATTATCATAAATAAATCAAATAAAAGAATTACAACAACTATCATTTTTTAAATACTCTCTTCATTTAAGCAAACTACAAGTAAAAATGATAGGTTATTATAAATTCTATAATATACTTAATAAAATCATGTGTATTTTAGTTGCAAAATCTAAGTTTTTGCTTAATATATCAAAATCATTCAATTAATAGTTGTTCTGTTAATATAAACACTTTTGTATATTTGAATGATTGATGAAGATTCCTAACACATCATTATAAATATTCCTTCAATTATTGTATGTTAATAGACAAAGAAAAATAATACTCAACAAACTATTTTGTTTCAGTCAGTTGTTTAATACGTAATCCAAGATTCATCACGTTTCATTTTCCCAATTTTGCGCAAATCCTTTATTTTTGCAGTAGTATACATTCTCTAGTTTCTCTTGCGGGAAACAACCCTGACTTAATGACTGGACGGATAGAAGTGTTCGTTTTGTGAGGAGACTATCTATATTGCTTCCAATTCACGCAAAAATTGAAAGAAAACTATGCTGCCTGCATCCACGTGAGAGTTGCAACGGTTTCGAGGGAAAAATTAATTTCGTGGACTTTTTTGATGTTCCTTTTAAGTAGAGAACTGTTGTACTGTTTTAAAGACTTTACTAAGATATTTGCAGTACTCGTAAAGACTGTGTTTGTTAAAATATTTCATTTATTGCAGTGTTATACAAAAGTATATCTCGTCTAGCTCAATGTTGTTCTTGAGCAGTGTGCGAGCTACCTTTTGGACAACCATTTTGAGTGGTTTTGTTCAGCAGCATTTATGCTGCTGCCAGCCTCTAGTTGGGTGGTCTTCCCCAAGCTACTTTACGCCCCAGCTGCGCTGGCGCCGTACCGCGTGCAAAATGCGAGAGTTGGCCCTGCAGAGCGCGCCACTGACGCCCTTCCGTCGCCTGTTGCGCAGGTGGGCTGTTCCATCCGGCGGACGACCGGCAGGAGGTGGCGTTCCGGTACGCCGTGGAGCGCATCAACGAGAACCGGCAGCTGCTGCCGCGCTCGCGCATCTCCGCGCAGATCGAGCGCATCTCGCCGCAGGATTCCTTCCACGCCTCCAAGCGCGGTAAGCACACCTCGGCGCGCAACGCTCTGGCTCGCGTCCACGCTCTCGCCCTCGCCTTCCCTCTCGGCCTCGCCCTCGCCCTCGCCCTCGCCCTCGCCCTCGCCCTTGCCCTCACCCTAACCCTCGCCCTCGCCCTCGCCCTCGTCGTCGTCGTCGTCGTCGTCGTCGCTGTCGCTGTCGTCGTTGCCGTCACCGTCGCCCTCGCCCTCGCCTTTTCCCTTACCCTCGCCCTGGCTCTCGCTTTCGCTCTAACCTTCGCCCTCACCCTCGCCCTCGCCCTGGCTAGTGCTCTCGCTCTAACCCTCCCTCTCACGCTTGCTCTCACCCTCGCTCTCCCCACAGCTTTCGCTCTCGTCCTTGCCCTCGCTCTTGCTCTCGTTCTATCACTTGTTCTCTCTCTCTCTCTCTCTCTCTCTCTCTCTCTCTCTCTCTCTCTCTCTCTCTCTCTCTCTCGCCCCCGCACACCCACTCGCTTTCGTGATCGTTGTTGTCCTTGTCCGCGTCTTTTTCCACGCCTTTCTCGACGTCTTCGTCTTTGCACACGCCTTATCTCTCAGCGCCCACTTTTCCCATGTCTTTTGTCACATTTTCCCACATTCACGCCTTCACCTGCGCCTTTGCCTTCACCCTCGCCCGCGTTCTCGCTCTCACCACCTCCGTCACCCTCGCCCTCGCTCTCACCACCGCTTTCGCCTTCGCCCTTGTCCTCGCCCGCGTTGTTTTCATGCTTATCTCCATGTCTTCTTTTTGTAAGCCTTCTTCCACGCCTGTTACGCCTTTCTCACGCTTTGTCCCCACCTTCGTTCACATTTTCGCCTACGCATTCACCTACATCTTTGCAATACCTCTCGCCATTGCTTTTAACACAGCCTTTTTTGTGCCTTCGACAATCCTCTAGTCATTATACTTTTTTTTCAAGATTTCGCCCTCAGTTTTTCCAGGAATTTGCCCTAACCCTTTACAACATTTTCTCCTTTACCCTTTTCGCTATCATCTTCAACCACACTTCGCCTTCTCCAACGCCCTCGTCTGTCCCTCCGCTCTGACGTTTTCCCTACATCTTCGCCAACGCCTTTACCCCTATCCACATGTTTGTTCATCCCGATTTAGCATTCTTATTTTCACCTTCTGTCTTATTTATACTGACGATCCGGACCTCGTACCTGATCCCATCAGTCTTGGAATATGCTCTTGCTTTTACCTTGTCTCTTACTCTTCCCTTACCTTCCTTGAACACGCTTTCCGCTCACGTTCTCTTTATATTCACTGCCATTTATTCTCTTATCCTTGTCCTTGATTTTAACTCTGCTCATTGAAAAATACTAGGATTTTATTGAGTCTTAAATTCATCTTTATTCTCTTTCCTCTCATCCTGGCCGTTATCCAATTTTCATTTGTCCTTTAATCTTGATTCCAAGTCACATGCCTCACGCCATCATTATCAAGCTCGCCTATCGCAAATTTTCTGTAACTCTCTTTTTCGCCTTCTCCTGTATTCTTTCATCTCCTTCTTGCTATTTCGTTGATATCTCTATATTTCCATGTTCTTGTTTGTACCCTGCCTTTGCTCTTGCGTTTAATTTGTGTCTTAATCTTCAACATACCGCTGTGCTACCACCCTGTTCTCGGGCTCACTGGTTGTTGACTCGGACAGGTTGTTGACCTCGGACTTGCTCTCACTCTCGCCGTCGTCCTAATCGTAGCTGTCTCCACAAGTCTCAAAACATAAACTCGAAGGATTTTGGAGATCTTCGGCGGCTTTCGGAGGAAAATTTGCTAAGAGAAGTTTCTTCTTTGTAGTATCTTAAGAAGCCATATATCCGTAGAGATAGTTTTCCACATTCAATATTTATAAACTAGTGGTGACAATATTTGTTCACCATAAAACGCAAAAAGCGATTTAAAACTATTTTCAATGTAATTACTGATACGAAAATTACCAGTTGATTGTAGTATCTACCTCAAAGCTCCGAGCTATCTTCACTCCTAACTTGCCCCTACTAATTTTATTATTGTGTTATGTGATAGAAAAACCAATGGGGTTCTATCCACAAGACGAGCTTTGAGAAAAGTTCATTAGTAACTCTTTTATATACTAAGTCCTATTTAATATAATTATATCAAATAAT
The DNA here is from genome assembly GCA_017312745.1 of Gryllus bimaculatus. Lineage (NCBI taxonomy): Eukaryota > Metazoa > Arthropoda > Insecta > Orthoptera > Gryllidae > Gryllus > Gryllus bimaculatus. The sequence continues at coordinate 10,373,899 of BOPP01000013.1, read as the reverse complement.
TTCATAGTTTTGTGATAATTTCAACTTCTTAATTTGAAAATTTGAATTCAAAGAGGAAAATATGAGCTGAAATTGAGTCTAGTGAAATGGTTTTTGTACATTTAATTTTCAATTGTGAAAAGATAGTTCCCTATATATTTAATATTGTATTATATTACGTGTCAGTGAACATTTTCTAGTAGAAAAGAAAAAAAAAAACAGAAAATAATAAAGAAGGCATACGTATTCATTAATTTGAAATTAATACTGCTCCTCCTGGTATCACACCGGTTCTATAACATTTAATACGTGCAGTGTTTACGGCGCGGAAAACACAGGCTACTTCTGTTGCAGCGTTCTCTCCCTTTCTGTAATTTCCTACTCCACGCGCACATTCTGCCCCCATCGAGCGCATTCGTGTGTTCACCGCCGTTGCCCGCACCCGCGCCACGCCGTGATCATACCGCCCGTATTTATACTGTTTGTGTCGCACCGCCGCGCCGCTCTCCCCACTTTCGAAACGTTCCCCACTTCCAACACGATCGTCGCCCCCCAGTCCGTGACTCCATTCAGCTACTCCATTTCCTTCCGTATCGCTTCCGCATAGATTGCCCGCATCCCCGGCTGGCTCTTAACGCTTTTACCTCCTGCGGCCATCGTGTCTTTCTGGTGTATTACCTCTGCTTTCATTGTCTCAAACTCGGCGGCGCCATCGTTGGCGTCGTTGTGTCTTCCCCTCTTTCCCGCGACCGTTTGAGGTGGAGCCCGCGCCACCACATCCTCCTCCTCCTCCTCTTCCTCCTTGTCTTTCGGCTCCTCCGCAGTGCTGTCGGTTGTCGGCGGCGTCGTGCTCAATTGGCGTCGTCTGAGAGCTACTCCCACTCCCCTCCTTCGCGTCCCCGTGCGTCGTATTTTCCTCTTTGTGAACAGAGGCGGCTTCGAGGGACGAGAGAGGGGCTGAGCAGACCACCAGAAAATTTTATTCGGGGACATTTCGTTTGCCACTCCGGTTACTTTCAGTGCGTCGAGAAGCCCTTTGTGGTGAACTCGTTTCATGTGCTTGCTTGTGGTATTGGTGACGGGAACAAAATTATCTGTGGGCGTCAAATTTGTTAGAAATTTTGAATAGAGTGTCATATATTTTCAGTTTTGCCTCTGGTGTGCAACTACGTTTATCTTCAACTGCAATGTGTTATTCTGTAATTCTGGTACTCAGATATTTTAGAGAAATTTGATCCAGTTTCAACCAAATTATTTAATATTTTTAGTGCAACGACAATTTTAGACTACTATTCTTAGTATTATTCATGGCGTTCCTTACACTACTGTATTATTGAAATATTTCAATTGTTTGCTAGCGAAATATTTTTTGGGTTTATTTATACAGTCCCAGAGATAGGTGGGTAGATAGGTTATTAAAGAAAACTGTTTAACTCCGATGAAATACCAAGCACTTTCATATGGCATAAACAATCGATACTTTTAGTAAGATATTAAATTACAGAACGGAATATTAAAGATTGTAAAAGAACACTAAAATGAATGGAAATGCTTTTGTGAAGAAACAAATATATAATATATCAATACAATAACTAAAACAAGTTTAATTCGCATCTTTTTGACTTTGTATGAAAAGCGTTCGAACCTATCGTATGTCAGAGAAGACAGCACGTCGTTTGAAACATCAAATAATATTGTCTGTTGGAAACAAAGCGTTTCACATATGTGTGACTTTTAGAATTCAATCTTCTTTACCTCAATTCCGAGAAAGGCAACAATAGGAAAGAATATGAAAATCTGGAAAATGTCAGAGTTGGCAGATGCATTTTGAACTCCTGAACAATACCCAGTGCTTTAAAAAAAAACAACATGAAAATGCCGATGTTTGACTGAGGTTGCTAAAGGGTCTTTTCCTCAACATTCGAACTTACAAATGGAATTCCCAATCCTACACTACCTATGGAATTCCCATTCTACACTACAAATGGAATTCCCAATCCTTCCTGTCTTTGTTGAAAGTGTTTTATACATTGACCTGAATAGTTGATTGTGGTATATGCATTCTAGGGCAAAGAGAGCTTACTTAAGGCATTCTTTAATTTTTTGTCGACAGGGTTTCTTTTCTTCAAAGTATTGTCGTTTTAACACATGGACGTCTCAGAAATATGATAAATAACACTGAATATTTTCAGTTTTATAGAAAGGTTTTTAGAAAGTTTTGCAGGTTTGAATTAGCGAGTAGTTTGAAAATGTTGCGTTATGGGCACATAAGAACTAATTTTTGTAGTCAGAGACGTGCAATTTATGGTACCTACCGCATGATATTCAATATTTTACCTTTTTTAAACCTTTGGGGTTTAGTTCTTCTTCCTGAAGTGCTATTTTCCTCTTTGTTCACTGCCCAAGCACTTCACGGCTCAAATTCTTAATGAGGGGCAGAATCTTTAATTCAATGTGGGATGAAATTGATTACTTGATATTTTGAATGCATTAATGGCTAAATCATTGTTTCAAAACTGTAAACAGCTTTATAACAGAATCCAGCTTTGAGATTTTCTACTTGCTTTAAGTAACTTTCGCATCGTTTCTGACTTATGTACGTTAGTATTGTGGCGTCTGTCTGGGAGTTAATCTCAGCAGGTTGCGAATTGTGAAGGCGCCTGCACTTGTGTGGGGCATCTGTATCACCTACGAACTAATATATTTTTTTCTTAAAACTGATTGATGCAGGTCTGTAGTGTAATTAGCCCTTCGGAAGTAGCACACGTACAGAATTTTGTGTCGATGTTTTCCTACAAATGGTTCAAAAACGTCATCTTTCTTTAGCGTATTAATATATACAGATGGATAGACAAAAGCAGTTTAAATGTTTTAAAGAGTACTGTACGTTTATGAATAATAAATTGAACAATTAAGAAAATAAATTAATTGTAGTAATAGTATATAAATTATTGACAGTTATTTGTTTCCAGATTACCGGCAAATAAAATACCTCAAAATAAAGAAAATCAGGACCTGTTTCTTACGCACCTATAGACGAGATTAAATACAAAACAAGGCGAAAACATGGCATCTCGCGCTTTTCCGCCGAGAAGCTTTGCAACCCTGGCAGTCTACGACGACCCCCCCCCGCAACACGTCAATCAAGATCCCTTCCCTCCGAGGTTTACTGCGCGTAAAGCTAACAATGTCCGCCTCATCCGATATTGTCCCGTTGGCTTCGGAGCCGGGCTGCCCGCTCCTCTGCCCCGCTCGCCTACGGCCCTAACGCACCGGGCTCTCCCTTGGAACAACCGCAAAGTTTCCATCGGCGCTCCCTTTTCCCCCCTCCCACAACAGCAACTGCAGGCTCTCGTCAGCAAGATCTGCCTACTCAAGTCAAAGCGAAATATCCTTTTTGCATACGTGGCTCGGATAATATCTCAATTACTATATTTAAATTTTAGAAAGTTAAGCTGAAAGTAATGGAATTTCTTTTTTAACAGACGGAAGAATAAAAGAATATTTGTCTAAGCAGAAAGGTTTTGAAACAATTGTTACGAGTACTAGTTCGAATATATTCGAAGTTAAAAAGTGAAAAAATTGCATAATTTGTATAATTCTCTCCGTAACAATTGTTTCAGAAAGACAAAATGCTGTCATACCAGTTATATCGACCTTGCGACTTGTGTAATCTTGTTTTGTATCAATGAGTATGACTTCTGTATAAATTCAAGCCCGTTCGATCGTTTTAAATTAATACTTTGATATTACTTATGACAGACACTTTATCTATTTTACTTTTACTTTTACATTACTTTTGGATAATCTAAATAAGTATTATAGAAACATAATAATCAGAAAAAATAACTAGTTTGAGAGGTCAAAAGGTTGTGATCCAACTTATAAAACGTCACTTCTTAAAGAAAAGACGGAATTTCAATGAAAAGAAAATACTGCTTCAGAGTTTGCGGAACAGTGGTAATCAGAGACTCTTGTATACTTCAGCCCAAATGTCAAAGCTCGAACCATATCGCAACTTTGAAGGCAAAAGTTCAAGTTCTTTGGGAAAAGAAGAGAAAGATATTAGTGCGGAATGACAGATCAGAAAGTAGGATCCATAATTTGCTACTTACTTAAAGTGAGAAATTCTTACTCAACGTAGTGTAGCGTGAAGAAACCAGTAACACAAAGGGGAAAATGTTTCAAAGTAGTGATTCACTGTTACACGCACAATTACCCCGTAGACCTTGGACACCACCATAAAACATATTAATTGACTAACTCAAAACATGCATTATTTAAAAATAATAACATAACTGCAGTCAAGGGGAGAAATAAAACAAGGTACTGAAACGCTCGCAGACGAGAACACGTTTAACCTGGAGATTAAAGTGATACGTCCTACGACCTAGAGTCCCCCTCTTGAGTTTCTATCTTCCTGTGTTGACTTCACTGCGATGCGTGCACGAATGTTCCTTGAAGAAAATAAATTCTCGGAAGACGGATTAGGATTTTTCTACCCTCACTTGCATTTGTCATCACCATACAGGTACAGCGTGTCTCCGCGAATGCCCTACACTCAGGAAACTAATTCAAAAATATTCTATTGTATTCTACTCGTAGATTATATCAATATTCTCCTTGTGCCTTACCTCAAGATCTAGTGTTTTCCGTGTCTTCACTACGCTTGTTTATTTTTAACATATTTATTTGTTCTTAATAGAGGATATCGTTTAGTATCATTTCTTTACAGATGTGTTTTTCGACTTACGCTAGTTAAAATATATAAGCTAACTTAATCTATGCCTTGGAGAGGATACTCTAGGGGAGAACCTTGGGGTTATGTTTCATGGTTGGCTAATATTTTGAGAAAGGCTTTAAAAGGGACTCTACTTTTTATTCGGGTGTGGGTTGGATTTTTCGGTAGTTTGAAATGGGATGCTGCAAGGATGTCTGATAGGTTTTGGTAGAAATTATGTGCTATACGAGCTACCTACTTGGTTTATTATTGTATTGATGTTTTATTAGGAATGGAGTCTTTTTTATTATGAACTACGGGGCATTTGTAATTAACCTGATAAATTTGTTTTGAATTACTTGGATTTTATTGACATTTGTGGAGGTGCGTTTGTCCATACTGGACATGCGTAGAGCATTAGTGTCCTTATTATAGTTTTATAAATTGTTGTAGAGTCTGTGTATAACAGATTTGTGTTTGTTGATTGGTGGCGGGAGTTGGAATAATTTATTTCTTGCTTGTTTAATTTTGATATCTAACCGTGTTTTCCAGGATAGTTTTGTGTCCAGGTGAAGTCCTAAGTATTTTATGGGCTGTGATGGAGGGGTCCATGTGATGAAGGAGCTGTTTATTACAAACGAAGGGGGAGAAGTATACTTCCTGTGTGAGAAGATTTTTGCTGTTGTTTTGTCAGAATTAACTTGAATTTTCGTGATGTTTGCCCAGGATTCAATTTTGTTTAAGTGGCTTTGAATATGTGATCGGAGGTTAATTAGTAACTATCCTGAGGCAAATAGTGCTGTATCATCTGCGAATTGAGCTATTTTAGAAGTTGTTGATGATGGAAAATTTGCGATGTATATATTGAATAATGTTGGAAATAAAGGGGAGCGTTGCGGGACGCCTGCTTTGGTAGTGTGTGGAGTGGAGTGGTGATTATTGATTTTACTGAAAATGTACGGTCTGTTAGGAAACTTTTGATGACGTAAATAATGTAAGTAGGGATAAGCTTTTATTAGATTATAGATTAGACCCGGGTGCCAGATTCTTTCAAATGCTTGTGTGATGTCCAGGAATGTAAATATCGTGTGTTGCTTTTTCAAAAATGCAGAGTGGATGTGTTCTGTTATTCTAAGTTGTTGGTGGGCAGTTGAGTGGTGAGAAATGAATCCGAACTGATGTTTGGGGATTATGTTATTGTTTTTGAGATGTTGGTTTACTCTGGCAAGAATTAATTTTGGGTTATCACGCTACTGATAGTAAATAGAGCTAATTTTTTTTAGCCTTGGCGTTTACTGTTCCCGGTATGTCCTCGCCACGCCCTCTGAACACCACTCACTCTCCGCCTTCTGCCAAAGAAGCGCTTGGTTCCACCGCAGCGCAGCCATCCCAGTCTTCGTCCATCCCTGACGAGCATTACCGTCCGCTCCAGGGAGCTTCGTCCCCGTCTTGCACCCAGCCACACGCCACCCAATCCTCTCCACCTCCGCCGCCCGACCCGCCCCCTCGCCCACCCGCGCTGCGCTCGCTCCGCCCGGCGTCCGATAGCCCCGCCGCGCCCCGCCGCCCCGCCCGCCGCCGCGCGGCGCCCCGCCGGCCCCGCGCGCCCCGCCCCCCCGCGCCCCCCCGCCGCCCCCGCCCCCGGCCTCGCCGACCCCGCGCCGCCTCGCTACCGCCGCCCCCCGCCCCCACCGCCCCGCCGCCCCCGCGCCCGCCGCCCCGCCCGCCCTCCGCCGCCAGCCGCCGCCCGCCGCCCCCGCCGCCCCGGCCGCCCGCCGCCCCGCCCACGCACGCCGCCCGCCGCCCCCCCGCCCTGCCCCCCGCCGCCCCCGCCGCCCCGCCGCCCCTCGCCTCCCCTGCCCCACCTCCGCCTCCCCCACCCCCGGCGCGACGGCGCGTCCCGTCTTCGTCCCGCCTCCCCCCCACCTCACTATCCGCAGCCCCATCCGCCACGCCGCTGCGTCGCGCCGTGTGCCCGCCGCAACCCCCGATTTCTCCTGCCTCCGCTGAGCCCAACCCACTCAGTCCCTCCAGTCGCTCTCGTCAACCCACGCCCGCCATACCCGCCGCCCACTCTGCCCCAACGTCGTACCCCTCGCCCTCATCCTTGTTCCGTTCTCGTCCCGCCCTCCGCAAGCCGTCTTTACTCCGCCTAGACCCCTCCTTCACACCGTCCCGCTTGAGCCTTAGTCTCTGCCGCCGCCCCCGCCTCCACGCCCACGAGGCTTCTTCCATCGCGCGCCCGGCTCCGCCCCGATGCACAATAGCGCTCGTGATTAGCGCCGCCGCCGCCGCTTCTAGCGTGTACCGCCCTTGGGCCTGGCCCGGCGCACGGCGCGGCGCCGCGCCGCAGTGGGACCCGTTCACGAAAACAGCGCATCAAGTAGAGCGGCGGGTGACGTGCACAGTGCGCAGCCGCTGTGGGTTTTCTGAAAAGGCGTCTTAGGGGTATACATGCGCTTTGTCAAAAGTCAGCGACACGCGGTGTGACTAGGTCGAGGGTTTGGATTACCAAAACGGGAAGTTACCCCTCTTCTTTTGGTTTAGTCGACTTCAATTCGAGAATTACTTTTTTTTGGAGTAGCCGCACAATCGTGACTTTATAAAGTGTTAGTTACGACAAACAGGTACAAAAAAGTAATGTTGTCCTATTTTCTCCATTTTATCTAAGAGAAATGTTAGAAAATGTCGTTTCCAATTGACGAAAAACAGGAAATGAAGATATAACAAAAAAAATAAATGATAGATAATAAGTTGACACTACTGGATATGCGTTTTTAGTATTCTATGGGCACCACTTGATTCAACATGTGTGTTTCAGAATTTCAGTCATCTTACGTTTATTTTGTGAAGAATCTTGGGAAACTGAACAAATTCTTATTTAATCTTAAAAACCAAGTAAAAAGGAATATGAATGAATGAAAATGTATTAAATATTAACAAAAATATTCAGCGCCTTCGTTTAAATGAGATTGTACCTTTATTATTGAGGACATTAAAATAGCAATAAACTTAATATTAATGATATTTTATTAACATGTGGCACAATACCAAATGCTTGTACTTTTAGGTTTTTTCAGCGATCTATACTAAACCTCAACCTAAACACTTTTTCATCTCAATTAGGTTTTTGTGGGTTCTTGGTACGATAGTCGGTTGATAAATAAAAAAAGGTGTCAAATTCTGTCGTGTCACAGTAAAATTGTTTTTAATTATAGTCTCTTTTAATAAATAATTTTATTCTTACCAGTTCCCCTGATAGATAATATTTAAGGATAAAAGTAGTAAAAAAACGTGTTACTTAAATCATAAGAAGAATATAAAAGTTGTCGCAAAATATTTAATGCAAAAAATGACTTCTGAGGTAAACGTCTTAGGAAGCAATGGTAACTAAACTTATGTGTGACAAAAATATTGTGGTAAATTATATTTTTACTAATTAAGATGGACATGAGAATTATATAAATTAAATTAAATATTTCTTATGTATAATCAAAAGGATAAATAGCTTCTATCCGTATATGGTCAACATGTTTCTACAGTATCAATTTATTGACAGTGAATGTTACAAAATGTTTAATTACTCTCGTGGGTACTCCCAATGGAAACTACACAATGACAAACAACTGCCATGTAACCTGGAACCGTGTAGGACCCTATTTAACCTGACGTAACCTTACATGATAATTTTTAAAAAAAATTCTAAAACTAATTGAAAAAATCTAATCAACTATTGCACAAGACGTGAAATATACTTAAATCTACTTAAATCTTATAAATTAACTTAAATCTAAAACTAACTACTTAAATCTTAAAAATGTACTCAAATCCAGAAAGACACTTCATCCCCTCCCGAAAGATACTTCAATCTCTCCTTCGCTGCTTGTGAGACAAACCTTTCTCTCGTATGAAAAGTAGCTCTTTGTCATCATGCGTAGGTAATAAATTCTTCTTGTCTAACTTTATGAAACTTTTGTTTCGTTTAACGCTCTCAGTCCCACTGTGCGTTCTTTGACTGAACGGTGAGCAGCGGAACCGTGAGTGGAAGAGAACGCGTACTTAGAGTGGGGTGAGGTGCGTGGAGCAGTGTAAGATGTTAAGCAGGCGGGCTGGAGGCGCTGATGTGCAGGCCGGGCTGCAACAAGGGTAATGGGGCTGGCGGTGACACGTCTGCCTCAAGGTGCGGAGCTCAGGGAGAAGCAGAAAATGGGAAGAGCGCGGCATCCACAGTGGCTTGCAGAAAGGCCGTGCGATAGAAGTTGAGCACAAGAAGGCAAATTTCGGGTTGATGAGATGTGCTCTTATAGAACAACGAGGATGCAAGCGCACGTTCCGTGCGCTTACAAATTGACCAATTGGGAAAGTTAGGAATGAACGAGGAAAGTTGTGGCGGAGCGGACGCCACGGATGCGAAGATCAAAGAGGGAGAAGTAGAAGAACAATAACTGTATATGGGAAAATGAGTTAGAGGAAGTGATACAAAGCGATGGGTAGAATAATACCGAAAATAAGCCTGGAGAAAGAGCAAACCAAAAAGAAAAAAAAAGGAAAAGAAAAAAAGAAAAAAAAGAGAAAAAACAAAGAAACGGTGGCGTACGTATTGAAAGCATCCGATACACATACGCGCTTAACGAACCAGCAGAGCGGAACGAGTAAGCTGTGTAAACAAAAAGAACGAATTTGATTTTCGTGATTGTACCGTTTGAAGAGAAAAGAAGAATAATGGACAGAGCCGACCAAGTGCAACAGGGCTGGGCCCTAATCCAGTGCTGGCCGGTCGGGTCACGCGTGGCCTCGCGCGCGCCCAGCGCCGTGACGCGTGGCTCGGGGCGCCCCTCGCGCCGGCCTGGACGCGCGGGGCGGGGCGCCTGTCAAGGCGGGAGGGGCGGGCCAACGCCTGGCCGGGCATTGTGCGCCCGCTAACGCTCTTAGCGCCGTGTTAATCTGAGGCCCAGCGCTGCTACCGCCCCCGTCGCCCGGGAGATGGATGAGCTCGTCCCTGCAAGAAGCCGCCGCTGCCGCCTCCGCCGCCTCCGCCGCCTCCGCCGCCTCCCGCCGCCCCGCCGCCTCCGCGCTTCCGCCGCCTCGCCGCCGCCGCACCTCCGACGCTCCGCCCCCCCCCCCCGCCACCGCTGAATGCCCCGCCGCGTCGGCCACCTGCTGGCCGTGAAGCCGCGCCGCAAAAACCCAGAGCAATCATCCTCCGCCTCACCCCACCCCACCCAACTCCCCCTCTCATCCAATCCTCCACCCTTTTCCTCACACCGTCAGAGCACACCATCACCCTTTCCTCTTCCACCCGCCCATTCACGTCCGTTTCCTCCCCATCTTGACCAGCCCTCCTCTCCCTTTCCACTCTTCTCACTTCCATCGTCCACCACACCACTGCATCCCTCCTACACCCCTTCCTCCTCGCCATCCCTCCCTTATTCCTCTCACACCATACAGGGCTCACCTCTCCTTTTCCACCCACCTCGCCCACCCGTTTTCTTCTCTCCCTTAACCAGCACTCCTCTCCCTATCCGACTCTTCCTACTCTCCTCACTTCCACTATCCCCATCTCCATCCCTGCTGTCCCTCCTACACCCTTTCCTCCCTCACCATCCCCGCCCCTTTTCCCCTTCCCCGACCCGATCGCGTCGAGGCGCCGGCCGAGGGCGATCGGCCAGCAACCGGCTCGCAGTCGCGCTGGAAACTTGGGCGCGGAGAAATGCCTCCAGAGGGCCCTGCGTCTTCAACTTGCTTTTCGCCCTTTTATTGGATGGTGAGATTTAAGGGTGCTGAAACCTGGATGTGCAAAAATATTGTTCGAGTGTCAAACATTCGCTTTGTGGAAAACCCATTTTAATAACGAGTATGTGAAGAACGTATGAATTTCTGGAGACTTGAAAATTGAATACAGGATAGGAATATAGAATATGGTACGCTGTTATTCATTCTCAAATTTGAAATATATTTTTATAACGTCATTAATTAAAGATTACATATATTTTCAAAGTGCAATTTGATATGTAGTATTTTTATTGAAACAAATACAAAATATTAAGTTCAATTCATAGAAGTATTGATTCATATTTATCGAAGTATGTAATAATATATTTACATTTTTTACATTTACATTTATTTATTACTTACTCTTTACGTAGATATCTAGTTGGATTCCAAAAGAATTTCCAGCGCCATTATTTTATCTTAATGTAAATAACGTTAAGGGAACCAATTAAACGATCTTTTACACTCCTAATTAATTCTTAGGGTGAAATTAGCTTTGCAATTATCCTGTGTCTCCATGCACATTGTGAATTTAAAATAATGATGATTCCTGCCTCGTTAACAATATATCAACTAGCACAAAGGACAATCCTATATCGTTAATTAATTGTTAACTAATTAATTGTTGCTAGATTTATAGTTCTGCCAAAACACTTGCCTACATTTCAATATACCTCGAAAACAAACTAAACTTTTTAAACATTTTTTCAATATATTTTTATGAAATCTTCATTATTTTGTAGATTGTTCATGCTCGAATGTTGAAAAATCGATAACTTCGAAGGTTGGAAATTATACTAAATATATTTATACCGTAGGTTAAACACATAATGTCTAGTTCGATCTCTAACGATAAACTATGAGCAAGAAACAAAACTAATTATAGAGACAATCCCGAAAGATATTACGTTTTCTCATCCTTTCTCTTTCTCCCTATATCTGTCGTTATTTCTTTCCCCTATGTCCTCATATCTCTTTCTGTCTTCCCTTCTTTTCTCTACTCTTATCTGGGAGGAAAAACAGATTTAATGAGTAATAAGCTATTTTTGTAAATTCTAGAAAACATGACGCATTGAAAATTCGAAGTGAATATGCGATTAATTGTACAGCGCTCCTGTATTTGCGTGAAAGAAGAAACATGGTAGTTTTCTATTTTACCGAATTTTGTTCACTTGCATAATTTCTCTCGGTGTTACGAACGCTGGAAAGTCATTAAACGTCTGAAGTGACGGACGTACGCTCAACTCTTGAGTTTCGAGTGGAGAGAGAGTTTCGTTGATAGTTCAGAGGACAACTGGAATGAGGTGTACTTTTCTGTATTGAATGCGGATTGAAACTAATGGAATCAATTACGCTCATAAAGTATGTAATAAATTGATGAATAGTATTAAATTTTTAATTAAAAAAATTATGTATAAAGCAGATATCGCCGAAAGTGATTGTGAAGCATTGCGGAGTAGAACAAGCATAGATTTTTTGTAGTAGATGAATGCAAATTATTTTGTATGACTGTCTGCCTTGCTATGTGAAGAATATTCTAAATATTTGAATATAAAGATACAAAATATTAGATAAACTATTCATTAAATAAAAATATGTATGAAACGACAAAATTACGGATCAAAACTTTGTTTCACCCCTACTCAACAATTCTATAGAGTATTAGAGGAGTGAATTATGAACAGGAATTATTGCGAGAAAAAGGATACCCCTAGCCAATAAATATGTCAACCTTTTCTGGAATGAGGTTTTTCGCTTTGCTCGCAAAACGTATTCGAATTTATAATTTTCCAATAAAATATATGAAACTCCATTCGTTTGTATCTATAATTTGTGTTAACTTGGAAACTCCTAAAATTAATCTGGAAGGAGGTACACAAACGATTCGAGAATCTCTTTTGTAAAAATATCACAAAGGTTTTACGAATGCGTAGTTAATAATGCGTTTATTCCCAATTTCGGTAGTTACAGTTCGATTAACAAAACGCGGCAAATACATTGATTTTATGTCGGAGAATCCACTGTAAACTAAGATATTTTATATGATATTACAAGGAGATTTCTTTACAAAATTGTAAATAATCTTATACGCTCTCTAAGAAAAATCAATCGCTTCTTTGATTGATTGATTATTTTGTGTTTGCCTGTGTGTCCACTGCAATGGTCATTAGTACTGTGAGTGTAGTGTGGCATATATTTAATCTTGGGTGGCGATCCATTTGCGGGCTATTCTGGAGGTAGGAGGTGGCGGTGATTTTTCCCCATTATTAGATCCCGGACCGAACTTCACGTAGGCTTGCCTGGATTTCCTCAACCAGGTATCTCCCACCAACGGGCACAGCTTTATATTGGACAAGCTCTAAGTTCCTGCCTGGTCTCCCGTCATGTGTAGGGGTGTAGTGATTGCCAATGTATATGTAAGTGAAGGGAGCGCATACGGCAAGCAAGAGGAACGGAAGAGCAGACGACCCATGGCTTGTTTATTTAGGTAATGCTTCGGTATTTGCCTAGTGTTTATCGTAGAAACTACCAAACGTTACTGGTCAGAGTGACAGGCCGGTGAATTTTCCTCCAGATAGCGTCTGAACTCGACCTAGCTGTGTAGTTTGTGCCGAAAATCCTGCCACCGTCAGGGCAGGAACCATAGGACTTCCGGTTAAAGGCTCTGCCGTAACCTCAGCTGACGCCCTGAGCAATCTAATCCGGTCACCTCTTCGAGCAGGTTGTGTGGAGCAACTGAGGATGTTCCAAAGAGGAGTTGGGGTGGCCACGAGCGGTTTTGTGACGTTCGTAGAATTCAGTTGTGCGTTCGCCACCACATCACTTGGCCGCACTCCAATTGGCTCGGATTCTCTGGGCGTTCTCTGATTAGCCGGTTTTGGAGCTTGTCAAATGTACTATTTGACTGTGACGATAAGTACGTTGTATACAACAATAAATCGGATGGATAACAGGGTCAATCTGAACAGAAAATCTCGATACAATTTTATATTTGATATGACTATGGATATGCTTCAAATTTCAGAAGGGGAAAATCCATGAGTTTATCATTATTTGTTCCCCTTAGTGACTACCCCCTTTATCATGTTCCTTCAACTTGGCAACGACATAATCTAATTATTTTATCTAATTTATTTTAAAAAATCTAATGATTTATCCTTCCCTATTGATTCACACGTTCCATTAATTTTTAAATATGTATCTGTACCGCAACAATAAAAGAATGAATAAAAAACAACGGAAAGGAAACATTTGCTTTCAACCACATCGTTCAATCGTATCTTAAACCTGCTTTAAATAATATATCGACAAATCGAATATATTAAAATAAACATCTGGAATTATTTCCATTCCATTCTATGTGCCAGTAAATGCTGTGATGAGCCAGCCCTACCCCTTCGTCCGTCCAGTATTAACAGACCCTCTGCACGCGGGGTGAAGCGGTGGCCCAGCTTTGCCACTATCGTGGATTCCGAGCTGTCAGTCTTGTCAGCGCGTGTGACACAGGCTTTGCCCCCGCGACACCGTCGCTCCGGCCGATCGTGACCGCCACGCCCCCTCTGCCCCCTTCCCCTTCCCCCTCCCCCGCGCCCAATCTGCGACCACTGGGCCTGTCACTGCAATTTGGACGCGGCCCCGCTGCGCCCTTGTCGTTATTCTCTCGATCGCGTTCATTCATGAGCCGAGGTCTGGAACATTTTTTTAGACATTTTTAATATTGATAAGAATACTTCTTATCAACCATAAATGATTTTCTGCAGTGTCAAGAAATTTGAAAGTTTTTTATCAGTTTTCTATAGTGTTCAGTCGTGTTTGGGATACTCTTTTTGCTATTTAAGCCCCTTGAGTGGTTACCGCTGAGGTCACTTAAGCCTTTTGGTGCATTCGACTATACTACATGACGAATAAACTCTCTGTGTACGCATTGTGGCAAACAGAGCTCAGAGTTTTTAGTTACACCAGATGTTTTGGCTGTGATCAGCACTCAATAAGACGACGAGGATTTTTTTCTCGTTTGACTGAATTTTCTCTCAACTAACTGAATGAATGTACACTTCACGTTTTTTCGTTGAGTTTCTTACATCACAGTTTTCAAGAATTAAAAGAAATGGCATGGTATGTCACGGTACTGGTTCTGATTTAGTATGACAACGTTGACAACTTCCACGCAAGAGAAGTTGGTCAAAATCAGTCAGTTTCTCATGTAGTCATTGTGAAGACAGTCAGCGGGTTACCAAGTCTGTGTGTTTATAAATTCTTCATGCGTTTGCGTGGATCATATCATATGATACCGATAGTAATATACCAATAATAATGACAGTGACTGGAACCGTCCATACTGCGCTGCAGCACAATACTACCTTCCAATACGTGAAACATCATTCTATAAATTACTGCCTTGGACGATAGGAATGAAAGGCGTGGGAATAAAACCGAGGGAGGAATTCACGTGGAGTCAAAGGGCGTAGAAGGAGGGAGGAGTGGGAGTGGAGCTTAGGAGGAGGATGAGGAGGAGGGGGCGTAGAAGGAGGGAGGAGAGGGGAAGAGGAGAAAAGGTTATATAAAGATCGAGAGGAATAAAGGAGAAAGAGAAAAAGGGAAAGATGACAGAAGTTCGAGATGGGAAAGAGGGGAAGAGTTAAAGAAAGGATTGGAGAAGAACACTGAGTTGGGTGAAGAATAAGAAGATTATGAACATGGAGAGTGATGTGATGGACAAAATGAGGAAGACGTGGGGAAAGTCTTGAAAAAAGGGTAGAAAAAAGAGAAGAAAGAGGAGGAGAGGACAAAGGGTCAGAAAAATATGGAAAGTATACTAAAGACAATTACAATGCAGTAAAATGAAGAAAGAGGATGTGTGAAGAGATGATTAAGAGAGAAAGAGGGAAAGGTATACAAATGGGACAGAGAGAATGGAGGAGAAGGGTCATGTAATAGAAGTAGAATTAGAAAGAGAGATAGTTAGGTGTAAGGAAATGACGAAAATTGGTGTATGTTGGTGGAAGGAAACGAAGAGGAAGAGGAACTGATGGAGAAGAGGGAATAAATAGGTAGGAGAAGAGGGGAGGGGATATGAGGAGGAGCAGCTTACAGGGAACGTGTGTCGGCTGCGGGGCGATTGGAGCGCTGGCGCGGCGGAGGGCAGCGTGGAGCAGGTGCGACGTGGCGGGGTGCGGAGAAGCAGGTTTCGCCCAATGTCCGCCAGAGCGTGGGGCGGAGCGGAGGTAGACCGCGCGTGTCAGGGGAGGTGGAGCGCGGAGGGGGCGTGGTCGGGGAGCGGGGCCAGATGCTCGCGGGAGCCTGCGGGATTAGGAGCGAGTGCCCGGGAAGCGGCACGCGGGCCGCGCAATGAGCGATGGGCCGCCTCCCCTCTCCCCCTTCCCCTCCCCTCCTCACAGCCACGTCCCGCCGGCCGAGAAGTGCGCTGCGGGCGAAGGCCATCGGGTGATTGAGATGCGGGGTATGCACTATGCGGGATATGATGGAGATGCGGAATATCTACCTCGAGTATGCGAGACATGTTGATTATGCCGATGATAATTACCGGCATATTGCCACAATTGTACCAACCATAAGTGAGGATGAAGAAAACGGGGAATCGGGGATTAAATTAAAGATGTGATCGACAACCTGTTTTTGGATGACGACAGGTATAATTAAGTTGTGACGGCACATAGAGGAATGAGGCCAATATGAAATTCTTGAAATACTTCCCATTTCCACCAGAGATAATAATTGTAGATCAAAAGATAACATGATTAAGCAGAGTGTAAGATTGATAAGAACCATCTGCTATCGTTTTTGAAGAATTGTTTGATTTTACAATCTTGAAGAAAAATATGAGTTGGTCATGAGGATACATCATCGCACCTGTGGTTATATTCCATCCATTACATGCATAGATGATCGTGCTATAACAGATTTAGAATGAGCGTAAACTATCTGCTTTATGTATGACTAATTTGAAGCATCGCGAATAAAGCTTAACGGAATTTGATCAACTCTCTAGTACATCATCAATTTAATTCTGAATCGAATGGCAATTAATTGCAGGTTTAAATGGGCTTTATCCATGTCATGAAAATCCTTACATTTCAACTGCATATTTCATCTCTTTCTAATTTATCTCAATAACTCGTATTTCGTGCCAATTGTTATTTTAAATGTTTCATTATTTTCAAAATAAACAACTTTAAACTGTCCTGTTATTTCATACTTCATTTTGAAAGCGTATTTTAAATAAAAAAATATTTTTATTGTCGCAGTTTTTTGTCAAGCTTGACGAAAAAAATATAAATACAAATAAACTATTCGGTCTTAACAATTCGTTTCACCGATATGGTTTATTCTTGGGTCACAAGCCGATTACACATTAAATATCTATTACATTACCTTTAAATATATAAAATATAACTAATTATATATACAAATAATTGTGAGCAATTAATGTTTCTTTTCTAAACATAAAGCATCATTTAAAACAACAATGCCATTGTATGTCGACGCCTCCTAATTTGTTCCATAACAATTACCTACAATTAATAAATAAGCCGTCTATCATTTCAATTCTTAAATTCATTTCATTAGTCGCCTCTTTTTCGAATGAGTTGGAAAGTAAGGTAGATTACGGACATTTGACGCCGCCGGGCAAATGCGTCGTGCAAAGGAGCGCAGGCAATCAGCGTCGAAGAGACGAATGCGGGGCGCACCGAAGGCGAGATCGAACCCGCGCGTCGGGTGGAAGGCGTTGGATGGCAACCGATTTCAATCGGCACAGGGTTCCAGGATATTGATGCTGATGGTCCAGAGTAGTAATGCTCGCTTCGTACTACAATTTGCTTTCCTAAATACCGAGCATTAACGTTCTGAAGTTGGCTGTTGATCAGACCTGTGCAGCACACCATTCACTGGAAGCACGTTCTACACAACGTACAACGAAAGTGCGCGGAGCTCCAATCAGTTTAATGAAATTAATTATGGTCAATGCAACTAGTACATATTTTCTTGCCAAGTTTTGCCATAAATATTGTGCAATGGTCGCTGTAAATGTATACCTTACCTTACGTATTATCAACCCAATAACCTAACATAAAACTTTCTAAAATAAATACATCTCAAATGGCACTCATTCACATTTCAATTTGAAGTTATTGCATACTATCTCTTTACTGCGTTGTATACATCTTGCATAGAAAATGATTTTGTAAATTATTATTGATGTTCTAGTTGGCCTCATGAGATTAATATGAGCTTTGTGAACCATCGTTTACAGAGTTGGTTTTGGTCATGGTAAAACGTCCTAACATTTCTAAACGTTGGTATTAAATTTCACCAAATGTGAATTTCATTTTACAAAGATTCCATCATTCGGCTCGCTTTTCACCACTCATCCAGCGGGATACGGAGAACTTACAAAAGCTAAACTGCGAAAAAGTGTACTAGAACGTTCAAAAAGTCTCATTTTCAAAAATAAATTTAAGCCTAAGAAATATAGCTCTATTCCATTACAGATATGCAAAAATAATTTTTAAGGCCTTAGTAAGTTTTCATGTCGTGGACGATGCTAAAGAGCCCTCACCGAAACGTGTGTGACGGGTTGCATGCGGATCTGTTCAAAAACAATCTACCAACTTCTAGATTCTTTTTGTTTGAAATAAATTTCATACAGAGCTGCATGTAATTTCTTCTTTAGCAGAAGCACACACGGCATATATTGCGAATGATTTCTAGAAAATGGTACAAAACAGTCATGTGTCATTTGCAATTTTTAGAGAGGGGGAGTCAGTAATGTCAAAGTTACCTACTGGCAGATGCACAGACCGCACCGTCATGACATGTCAGGAGATCTTCAACATAACAAGCAGAGTGAACGGAAACGTTGTGTGAACAAGCATTTTTTGATCATAAAAGTTCTTACAAACTCTCATGCGGTTCAAAAGAGTGACAAAATTTGAGAAATACGTGACGAACTCCGTCACTGCAGATTCTGTTTTTTCTAACTTGACGTAATTGCTTGTAAATAAGATGACGTGTAGAGAAAAATGAAAGTAATAATTCGAATGAAAAGAATATTAACAAACATTTGAAATTATTCTATCTTACTTCAAGAGTCATTGCGATTAAAGTTTATCGATGCGTGTCCAATGGTGATCGACCAATGAACCTTCCTTTACATAATGTCATACGAGTATAATCTTACTTAAATAATATACGAGTGTAGATAGGTTAGAGTTATACATAAAATACCAAGAATTGTATAAGTGACTCTAATTAAATATCATTTTGTTTGATGTGTGTTCCTATAAATATTATTTTAGACACTATCACATTTCAATAAAAGCACTAAGGAAAAACGCCATCATAAAGAATATGATTAATTTTAAACATTTTTTATTTGAAAATACTTTTTTATATATGAATAAATGCAGTGAAGTAAAGATACCTACTGATCTCCATTTATTCTTTAATATTAGTTTAAAAAAAATACGTTTCGTGTAACTTGTTTAGAATTATGGATGCATAGTACATCAGAGTAAAAAAGCTACGTACTACGTTACCATTGTCTCTTTTTTAAATATGTTAGATGCCCATCCCCCCTTCCACACATAAAAAAGTCGAACGTGATGAATGCTAGAACTCAATGTTGCAAACTGACGCAATATTTTTCTGATCTTCCTCTGGAAATGACACTTAAAGGTGACCTTTTTGTACTACAGTGATAAATTAATATTCGAGCACGTGACGACCGTGGGATGAAACTCCAATGAAAAATGAAGCTGCCGCAACCTTTTTGTGATTCGTCAGAGGACCAAAAGTCATTTTGCGTTCACGTGAGCAGAAACTTCGCTGGGCGATGTCAAACGCGCGGAACGATGAACCTTCCGGAACCACCGCCCCTGAAAAAAACGGCCTTTCGATGAACTGGCTGTTGACAGATATCTATGAAGGGGCGCTCGCGGGAGATAAATACTCGCATATCCCAACCATGACAACTTCCACCTTGACAACAAAAAAAGGGGGGTGAGAATCGATATCCGAAACGAAACAAATATCTCCAACACGCGACACCCGTTAACCACCAAAGGAACTTTGCGCGGTTCCACCTCATAATCATTAACCCCGTAATCCTGCGATATGAGGCACATTAAATGAACAGAATTCCATTATCGCAACGCCTCCCCTTCTCAGCAACACCCCATCGCCGAGCTGGAAGGAAATTGCCCCGAACGAGTCGCGAATTACGAAAGCAACAGCCTGAGGGAAGTTAACGAACACGCGCGCCCGAACGCAGTCCGAAAAGCTCGTTTGGCGTCGGCGGAATTTTCGCGTGGGGCCGAGGCGGGCAGTCCGCCGGGCTGGCCGCGCGGGGGCGGGCTCTCCCCGCCTCCTCCCACACGCAGAAGTCATTAATAATTTGATAAATAAAGTCGAGCGGAGCGGCTCTGAGGAGAGACGCTTATCTGAATAATTGAGTTAGCGGTCTGAACAAACTCGCGCCGCGCCGCCTCTGCCGTTCCTCTATCCTGGCGCCGCTGTCACCGCCGCCGCCGCCGCCGCCGCCGCCCTCGTCCC
>BOPP01000013.1:10333109-10351901 GCA_017312745.1 Gryllus bimaculatus | reverse complement strand
TGCGGCGCGGGCGGGCGTTGGGGGGGCGGCGGTGAGGCGCGTGGGTGGAATTAGGGTGGCGAGGGCGCGGTTGGGAGGGTGGGCGCGGGCAGGAGGTGGGCGGCGGGCAGAAGGGAGGCTCGGCGGCAGGAGGAAAGCCGGCGACGCGAGCGGGTGGGCGGAAGAATCGGAGAGTCCCGAGCTGCCGCGATCGGGCAGTTCGCTTCCACGACCTCCGCGCGCCCTCTCGCGACCCCTCGGCCCTTTGCCCTGCCGCCCTGGCGCCCGCATGCCGCGCGGGCGGGCGGGCTGAGCTCGCGGGCCCGGCGCGCGCGCAGGGCCGGTCGGGGTCGGTTCGTGGGCGCGCTCCTCGCCCGCCGCCGCGTGGGGCGGAATCCCGCCAGTCACATTCGCGCTAATCGAGAGGCTCGCTGAGCTCAATCCCTTTCACAAAAGTTATCCGGCTTTTAGTGGGGTTCCTTGATCCCGGGGCCCCGGATCTGTTGGTATGAGCGAGGAGGATCTCACGGGCACGAAAACGCGGGAATAATAACAATTGCACGGTGATATTGCTCATATTGCTTCGTGGTTGCTGTCAGAACGCGCACGTTCAAAAGCGAATGCCCAATGAAAATTTTGAAAGCTGCGTTTTCTTACGGTTGTTTCGGGGTTCCTCTTCAATACGACTTGGTTTAGGATGATCAGGGTCTGAGAAACTGATAAGCAATTGTGATAGGGCCATGAATATCACAATAATGAATATTCCCATGGATCTCCATCTACCATTCCTTGGGACTCACCTTTCTGGTGGGTCAAAGGTTTATCTCTCTCTTTTTTTATCCCTTCTTCCTCACCCATTCCCACCCCTTTCCTCCCCGCCCCTTCCAATCCATCATTATCTCGCTTTCCCTTTTATTATCTACCGATTCCTCTCCCGCTCACCCCAGCTCCTACCGACACCCTCCCACGCTCTTCCTTCTTTTCTCCCTCCCCTCCCTGTCCCTTCCACTCCTCTCCCCACCGCAACTCACGGTCCGAAAGTGCGCGAGCGCACGGACGCCAGCGCTTGTAGAGATGGGTGTCTTTTGATGCGACGCCCTTTTTTTGCCGACCTCGACCGCGTCACGGTAATTTAATGCCTGGAGGACATTAGACAATGCCACGTAGAGGATACGTCGGGCCATTTGGGCGTGGGTTGTGTGATGAAAGTGCGTGCGTGTGTGTTTGCGCGTGCGACGCGGCGGAGGTGGAAGGGGAAGGGGGAGAAAAGGGCCATCTGTGTCGACCAACTCGCTAGGGAGTGAGGAAGAGGGAGAAAAAAAAAGATGGTGCGACAAGAGGTGACCGGGTGTTTGTAAGCTTGAAGTTTGAATGAAGCTGAGGGAATGACATAGTGAAGTGAGGTGGGAATAAGAATCGACTATGCACGAATTTGTTGGAGATGTCTTTGAATCAATCTGGAAAATATAATTCAGTTGGGTACCACTTTCATGAAAAATGTTTCCTAATTTATTAATCACTATGTTAGGCGGCGGATGGTTTTTAATGTAATAATGTTGTTTAATGAAATAAAAACGTTAATCGTCATAATGAATTGAAAATGATGAACCAAGTATTTAATTTTTATTCAATTATTTTGTAATGTTCTGTTATATAATTAATTAACATGTTTATTTGCATTTTTAGCTACAGAATCATTTCACCTGGTTAATATTCCCAAAATATATTTGCAGTGTTAGTACTCTACATCATATTATTTTCATTTTGGATATTGTTTTCTTTTACTTTCCATAATATCATGGAATTTTAACTAATTTCGGCTCAATCAAATTGATTGTTTTTATGTTAGGACAAATATGGTTACCATAGTTATTTTTCCTGGATTAGAAATAATACTGATGTACAAGATGTTGTGTCCGTGTGACTTGCTTGTTGAATAATCGATAATGTTCAATTTTCTTTGCATATTGCTCATTCCGAAGAAATTATAAGAAAATACTCCTATAAATATCGTATATCCATTGAGAGCATTACGTGGCACGGCGAGATTACTATTTAAATTCAGTAAAATAATATTTATCGAAAGTGTGAAATCTTATTTCTTTCAATGAAAAAATTTTCACTTTTGATACTAATTAACCATCATTATTTCTGATCGTTGATAATTAAAACTTTCAAAGAAAGGTAATAATGTAAATTATGATGGTTATTTTCTCAAATACTCTTTCAGAACTCTTTCAAAACTCTTTCAGAACTCTTTCAGTCATATTGTCTATTCGTGTGACGTCAGTAAATGGTATTTTGTCGTATTAGATATATGGTTCAATTTTTTTATTTTTCATTTCATTTGCACCATTAGGCTACTACCTTAATGTTCAATGTACAGATTTTAGCACCCTAAAGTTTTAAGAAGCTATCCTACAAAAATGGATACCTGCAATTAGGGTATGGATCTCTACGTAGGTATTTTCTAGATTCAATGATATAATGCCTGAACTATTGTAATATTCAAGTTCTATTCATATTCTAACAACTCAATAATATAGAAGGTAATTTCTGCATGAATCGACAATTGAAAAACGGTCGTAAGATATGAAAAGTCATAACAGGGGAAAATATTATTAAAGATACATAAAGATCATCTTTAGGAAAACCATCGAGGGAGAACTCTTAACCCGCCTGCATTTAGCTAATAACAAATTAGTATGACGTTTTCCCCACTTACGAAAGAATAAATCGCCAAATCTCAAAAGAGCTGTGCTGTTTATACATTCAAGTCTGTCCTCAAAACTCATATTGTCATTATTAATTAATTTTCACATTTCAAACTCTGGCATTTGCCATCATGTTTCCAATTAGCAACTTAATCCTAAACGTTCATTACATTGCAGTTTAAAAAATGTTTGCATTAGATACCAATTCATATAACTAAATATAAATGCATTATTTGAAATTTCCACGTTATAAGTAAATGTCGATTGTTTACATAATTTTAACGATACTTTTCTAAGGCTTCTCATCTGTTGGTGAAGCACGGAGTTTCGAATCGCTAAATGGTAACAAACTCTCATATCAGTATTTTATTTTTTAAATATAATTCCTAAGAGATGAGTTCTATTTGAATTAATCTTCTTGCCTGAAATATCGCAAACCTCAGTTCGCAAAAATTACATATACATCACGGTTTTTAATAGCTGAAATTACATTTCATTGTTTACCTTTAATATCGCGAAGTACTACTGTGCAAAACTTTTAATTCACGTTTATATGATACCATTTTCTTCATCCATTAACATCTCATTATCTTTTAAATTAAACAATTATTCATTTTTAAAAACAATTATGACATGAATTTGAATTTTCAGCAATGGAAAAATAAGAATCAATTGATTTTTTCATTTCATATAATAGCTTCCCCGACGGGCCACCCTTCTCGACACTAAAAACCACTTCAAATTTCATCTTCTTTGGTATAATCTATGTTTTTCGACTGAAATACTAAAATCAAACAAGTTCTCTGAAATTACACGAGCTCAGGTTTTGAGAACCTAATAGTACTACAACGTCACTTACTTTGTGGTATTATCAGTAATGATTACCTAAAATTGTAATATTACACCTTCTATTCCGCTTCTTAACACTACAGCCATTACTTAAAACTCAAACAATATAATTTAAAAGCTTATTTATAAAATATTATGCGTTCTATAATTTAGATATCTATTAATTAGGAATATAATTTTATTAAGAAGAAACTATCTAGCTTACATGTTAAAAGTCTTAGATTCCACAAAGAATTTGAGTTTTGTAATTTTCTAAACAGCGGAGAATTTTATGAACGTTGTAGCTATGCAGTTATATTAGGTAAAATTGACTCTATTTGACGAAAAAAACAGTTGTTGACAAAATCTTGTTTACGTTTTTTTAAGTCGTTCCTATTTCAAACAAATTACTCAAAGCTTTCTCAAATTTTCAAAGAAATGTCGGTCTAGTTATTTTTCAGATACTTAAATTCGAAGAAAATATTTTATTCAGGAAAAATTCTCTCAAATCCTATACGGACGGACGAACGGAAGGACGGACGGAAGGACGGACGGAAGGACGGACGGAAGGACGGACGGAAGGACGGACGGACGGAAGGACTGACGGACGGTCGGACAATCGGACTTTCGAACAGTTCGACGGACAGACGGGCGGAGAGACGGATGATGAGAAAAGCGGGTGGGTGGACGGCCGGACAAGTGATCAGACAGGCAGACGTTTTGAAAGAAAAACTGTTTCGCTAGCAGACTCCCCAAAAATGTATTTCGGTACAAAACCTCAAAATTGATATTTTACATTGTTGTATAGTTTTATCTATATTACGTATCAGAATGTGGAATATTACTCTGGTGATATTTGCTACCCAAAAAACAATTACCAGATAATTTATCCCACACAATTTCTATGTTTGGAAGAATTTTACATTCCAATCCTATCCTACATTCCTATTGGCTCTTTGAAAATTATAGATATGATTTATCTTGTCCACATTTCATGCTTTAAAGATTAAAGTCCTAGAAAAATCATACAATTTACTTTCAAATATTTGTTTTTAAATCACGTGTTTACATTTAATTAAAAATGCATGTTGGGTATTTTTGTGGTAAACTATGTTTAAACCGAAACTATCGTTTACATTACAATCTATGTAATTACGGGAGTGATAATGAAGCATTACGAACGACTAGAAAATGATAATTGAACTTGCTGATGAAATCATTCTGTATTATGGAGTTCTGATTTGACGAAATTAATGAATGTTAATTTAGTGTTGAAATAATTGCAATATGCATTTATGTGTATCTGAAGAATAGAAATAAAGATTTCGTCGTGATGTAGAATGGTACAAACATTCTTGGTCTAGTTATTTTTCGATTTTGTTAAGTCTGGGGTAACTTTTTTGTTTCGTATTCTCTCATCCCAAATGCTATCTATGGACGCCTGAAGAACCTCTCGACGGACCTATCGCTGAACCTACTTCTTTCCGTTCTCCAAACATTGCATAGATCATTCTCGGGCCTGTTCTTTTACATATTTGCTCATTATATCCCTTCGATTCATCTCGGTCTTTACTTTGGCTTTGGTAATAAAAACGTGGATTAATATTGTTCCTATAAATAGTAATTTACTTCCTCTAACTCCTGGGCCTACCTGGGAAGGGGTCCACGGGGTCAATGTGACCGTCCGCCACGAGGATGTGTCTAGTCTTCTGAAAGCAGGGGAGGAAAAGGTGGTAAAATACCAACCAGTCATTCCCCTGGCAGCCCAACTTCATGGAGTATCCAACGCCAGAATCCTGCCAGTGGTGTTTGGAACCTCTGGGGCTATGCCAAAATTTAGAGTCAGTGCCCTAAAGACCCTGGTGATCACGTCTCGAGGCGATCTACTGACTATCTCGTTAATTGCTCTCAGAAGCTCTATTAAACTTTACACATAATTTGTAAATTACGATGGAGCAATTTAGCATTGCTGGTAGTAAATGCAGGAACGAAACTTCAATGTCCTGTGGGGAAGTCTAGGGAACCCATTGGATCCTAAAGTACCTAGGAATTACCCAGTTACCACGACTCTAAGTGGGAAGTGTATGCTATTTAATATAGCGTATAGTAAATTGTGTCGTTAAAATCCATGTGTTGTGAGTCATTGTTACCGATAAAACGATTGACGGCAAAACGTCCGTCTGTCAACGCTACTACCTCACTAACTTACACTATCGTCACATACCGCTACGTTGTCAACGCTACCGTCTAAACAGTTCATGCGATTTTCTCCAAAATTGACATTCCCCGATCAATGCAAACGAACTCGAGGCTTTCGAAATTAAACTGGATAT
Organism: Gryllus bimaculatus; assembly: GCA_017312745.1. Taxonomy (NCBI): domain Eukaryota; kingdom Metazoa; phylum Arthropoda; class Insecta; order Orthoptera; family Gryllidae; genus Gryllus; species Gryllus bimaculatus. The sequence continues at coordinate 10,346,047 of BOPP01000013.1, read as the reverse complement.
TTGGCATTTTGAGGTAACTTTTCATGAAGTCCCAAAAACATTTTTAAAATGTTCCCAAAATGATTATTTTTATTAAAATTTGTCCTCAGCGTAAAGGACCTTGAAGAGAATGGAGAACTTCTTATTTTTGTTAAAATCCTCGATTGTTTAAAAATTGCAAAGTTTTACAATTTTTTTCCACGTCTTCCTGCACCTAAAGTATTAAAGAAAGATATTTTTCTTGAATGAAATCAGTTGTTCAAAGACAGATCTTGAAATAAGGCCATGCACAATTTAACGAAAATGTGAATAACTTTCACGTCATTTTATGTACAATTTGGACAATTTTTAAATATTTTTTCCCCAAACCAGCTTCAATGGATTTAAAAACAATTATCTTCATATACATATTAAAGGATGGTTAATGCACTGGTGTTGGTCCCATTTTCGGCGAATTTCTTTCATTTTAAAAATTGAAAAAGTAAAAATGTGAAAACTACTAAATTGAAGATAGATATTTTTGCCCTAAACAAAATAATTTCAAAAAATAGCTCTTTATTAAAGATCATAAAATAATGGGGAAAAACTAAATTTTTGTGTAATTTCTGCTAGAAAATAATGCAATTTATGAAAATACATTTTTCTGAAAACAATTTTTTCTTTAATATTTTCCACCAATAAGACCAGCGCCGCTTAATAATGGTGCAGGTCTCATTGTCGTTGAACTCGGATTGTTCCCAAATTGTAAGTTAAAAATAATGGGTGATAAATAGTTTTAAACATTGGTGTGTGAGTACACCCAAATGAGTATGTCTGAGAGTGTGATGGCGTAGCGGTAAAGCGCAGTTAACTCGATGAACTTGAGTTCGAATCTTGGCGACGAAAAAATATTTGCTGGTTGAAAACACTTTTGCAGGCTCATTTATTCGTAATAGTAAAATATTGCGAAGCAGTTACAAATTATGCAAAAATGAATGTGCTATTGTAGCTCCACTCATTGTACCATTGTTATACGTAGAGTGGTTTAGTATTTGAATTACGCAGATCACAAACACACTTGTCTGCCAGCTCACGAAATTAAGGAAGAATTGTGTTATAGATGTAATGGGACTCGAAATCCCCCATGTCACGAACAAAGCTTAGAACATTCGTGCCTTATGTGAGTTTCCACCCTTCAACCTTAATGATCGCACAACCTTAATGTTTGGCAACATTACTTAATCATTACTACAATCTATAAAAAACGCTCTCGGTAATTAAAAATTTTCTCAAAATTAACAATGTTAACAATGTTAGAGCATAAGATTTACTGCACATACCAGTCAACACAATGGCTCATTTTACTACAATATAATATGTATACTCAGCAAATAGTTTTACCAAAAACACAAATACTTTTTTCTCATTTTCTCAGATTCTGGGTTTCTTAATGATAGAATGTAATTATGATTTTCGAAATACTATAGAAAAAATATATTATAGTACTAGTGTCTTAAAATCCGTTATACTAGTACTAATATACTAGTTGGGACTAGTATTTCAGTACTAGTATTATAAACTATTGAACTGAATCAGAATCACGAAAGAACGTCATAAATGATCTTTGAAGCTTAATTATATTGATCGCGATAAGTAATTATATTGATCATACCCCAGCACTTTCAGGAATATCCTCACTCCAGAGACGTCAAATGCGGGCTGATCGTGATGCGTGGTTGTACCTTCTCCTCGACCTGTGCCATCCCCAAGGGCTTTCCGTCCTGTTGTTTACACTTAGCCGCTCCTGCGTACCAGCGGTGATGGTTTCAACGTACTCTTTGCAGGGCCCGGCCTAGACGTTACTTCTTGGGGTAGAGTAAATATACTTTGCACCCCACTCTATTTATCCACTACGCCGCTTGCAGAACCGCTCAAGGTTAGCGTAATATGTATTCATCACTTTTGTAGACAAGTGAGGCAATCTTCGAGTCATCTTTAATGAACTTCAATACTCTAAGTGAATGTTCCGGAGCATCAACAAGCAAGGTGTAACGATCTCTCAAGAGTAGATTTCGACCTAAGTGCCCTAAGGAAAGCGATTTATATACATTGCCTGACAAAAAACGTGTTACACCTAGGAGTGGTCCAATACAACCCCATTTCGGTATGCATACATACCATTCATGTGTGAATAAATTATTAGATTCACAAGTATCTGTGACGAGTAGAACTCCCGCCAGGGAGCATTCGCCATAGGCATCAACAACCTGTTGTTATCAGTCAACTGCTATGAGTCAGACAGTGGAGAACGACGTATATGTGCAGTACGAAGCAGGTGCGATGTCGCGCAGACGCCTTCGACAGCATCTCCACCAACTAACTGCATTTCACAGGCCGAATTGTTGGACTTAATGAGGCCTGTTGGTCGTACCCTGCAATCGCCAGGCATGTGAGCCGTTCAGATCACACAGTGACCCGACTTTGGAATCAACGGATACATGAGGGCACGCATGCATTTTAGTCTTGTTGTAGCATATATGAACAAACTCTTACCGAGAGTTTGTTGTTTATAAAAAGTAATTGCCATAAAATCAGTATAAATGTGGTAAACGTTTGTTCTGGTAACTTCATTGGCTACTCTTCACTTATTAGAGAATGTAGTTTTTATAATTTTCGAGGTTTTCATTCGTAGTTTGTAGACAACTTTTAATTGTAACAGACATGTACGAATATTACACAGAATAAATGTTATTAATTTCTAGAGCATGTAAAGTGTTCGTAGCTTTTTGCTAATGAAGCTTAAGTGGGAAATTTCAGTTAATGGAGTTACTGCTTGGCTGTTGGGCAACTCTGTTTCTACTACAAATGTTCGATAAGTATGTGAAATCACCTTGATTGTGTCAGAACGAGTTCCGCAGAACATCCCTGCATAAGGAATTGCCTAAGGGGCAATGCAATTTGCCTCAGCGGCAAATATTACATGTGAATCACATGTAATTTTCCTGTACAAGTTCATTCGCAGAAAGTGGTCGTTTTTGATCTCACTGCGTGCTCTAGAAGTGAATGACAACTAAGTATTCTTCTAAAATATGTATCAATACTATAACGACTTAACAAATAAACAAATTATTTTTATTAATTTTTAATAATAATAACAATAATAATAATAAGTGAAAACTATCCCAATTGTACTATCAGCAACTGGCGTGATACTAAAAACTCTCTGCAGATTGCTGGAAGATCTCTGCTTGGAGAAGAGCATTATCATCGGCTTCCAGAAGTCGGTTATAATCAGTACCTGCTCACTAGTCAGGAGATTCATGGGAGGACATGTTGGGTTTTGAAAGCTCACTGTTAAAATTGTATTTGTTATTAGCATTTGAAAACTGTTATTTTATGTTTACAATCTGAAAACAGTTATTTTATGTTTATGTGTTAGAATGCCCTAATTTGTTTTGTAGTTTTTTAAATATGCCTGTGTTACCATGCTTTGATATTGAATCTGTGTGGTGTCCATGTGATACCAAAAACTTTGAGAATAAACAAAATAATAATAATAATAATAATAATAATAATAATAATAATAATAATAATAATAATAAAATAATCGCGTCCAGTAGGTAGTGTCAATGATAGCAAGTAGTGAAAACATCATAAACTGAACAATAGGATATCTACTTTATTATTCGGAAATGTATTGTAAAAATTGAATAGGTACGAATACAAATTGAAAAAAGAAAAAAAGGAAAAGTATTTAAAAAATGCTTTTTAATGTACGTATTTATTTTTTTTGTTAGAAAGACAATTTATGGATAATTTTATGTCGTGAACAATAATTTTACTTTTAAGTTGATCATTCTTATATTATAGCTTCTGCTATTCACTATTTACGATGTAAAACGTATCATACCTGTTGACAATATACTTGATTGAACTGAACCAATACAAAAATGTCTAAGGATTCCATTATTATCGTTTAGCGTCAAAACTGCATAAAAATCTATTATTTTCGGCCAATTATAACCGCTTCAATCGTGTGCATTGCTAATGGCCTAAGTGACGCTCGAGTAAAACGAGCTTTTGAATGGCTCTCCAGAGCACCAGCACTTCACTGACTACCATCTAGGGATCGCAAATTCATAAAAACCTGTAATCATAGAATCGATTCAATTTCGCCAACAAATCGGAATTAGTCTGGAAGTAACCCAATATTTAAAAACTAGAATGCGCAAAATTAATTTAGAGAAATAATTAACATTTATCCTATTACATTACATGCTGATGAATCCAATAATATTCAACTTAATGTAGAAAAAAATATCTTTAAATGTTCCTTAAAACTGGTGAATCTTACTTTCTTGCGATATAATATTCATAATTTGTGAGGCTTATGTTCATATTTTTCAGTAACAATAGCTATTGATGTAAACATTGAAATATATATATCAGTATTCATTTTATGCCATAAAATTAATCAAAATATCAGCCATTTAATAAGAAATTAATATCTAACTAGATAATTATAAAAACGCTATTTTGTAGATCAATTTTAATCGATTTCACTCCAGCCATCGCTAGAGGCAACCGTAGCCAGAGGCTGGCGGAAAACGAGCTTTTGAATAGCAGCGGTAGTTGGCGCAACACGGAGCACGCAACTGGCGTGACCGACCGCCGAGCGCTGCGGCGGCCGCACAAGGGCGTGTGTGCGTGCGCCCGAGCGCGCGCGAGGGCGGGTACGTGTCAGTTTGCGGGCGATGTTCTTGCAAACGCGCGCCACGGGAGGACGAGAGGGCGGGAGGACGGGAGGGCGAGAGGGCCGGAGAACGCGCTGCAGCGCTGCGGTGCGCCGCAATAGCCTCCCCCCCCCCCACCATCGATTGGTGAGGCGCCTGTCCTCATGCCCGTTTGACACGCTCGCCGCCCTCGTCCGACACGGCCCCGCCCCTTCCTACATTCCCTGCTCCTACCATTCCCTTTCCACCGATCCTCCCTTTCCTGATACTTCCACGCCCCTTCACCAGGACCTCCCATTCTCCGTCCTTCCCCACCCCTTTCTACATTACCGGCCCTTTTCTTTCCTCCCCTGCCCCCACTCTTCCCATTCCCTGACCCTTCCCCTCCTTCCGCTGTTTTCCCCGCTTCTTCCTACATTCTTGGTTCCTTCCTTTTCTTCCCTTCTCTACCATTTCCTCCATATGAATCCTTCCTCGCCCCTTCTCTAGCTCCTCCCATTCCCTACCTTTCCTCATCCTTCGCCGCTCCTTCCCGTCTTTCTTAAATTCCCGGATCCTTCATTTCCTACCCTTTACCGCCCCTTCCCCACCCTCTTCCACCTTTCTTGGTCCTTCCTCGCCCCTTCCGCCTCGTCGCAACCGCTCTTGTCCAGGGCCTGCGGGCGCAATCGACGCAGAAACCGTGGCGTTCGCCGTGTAGAGCTCGCAGGGCCTCTCAGAATCCATCCACCCAGGGCACAACCGCCCTCTGGACTGTTCCTGGTCATGGAGGGCACCGCGAACTTGAAGTACCGCACGTGAATGTGTTCCGGTACGTTTCCGTGAGAGTGGATATTTGGGAATAAGGCAACGAATTGTCATAAATATTTAAAACATCTCAGAAGAGCAATGAAGGTTTCAAGAATTCGCTTTTGCCGAAATGGTTCAATTCCAAAATATGTTATTGTAGTTGTCGTCGTTTCGGATACTTGTACAATGCCCCCCCCCCCTAGTTAGGCAATACTCTGGGGGATTATCAATATTGGCAGCATACGAGTTCCAAGCTATACCAATCTTTTTGATTACCGAACTCGCCGTCAGTGACTTACTAACGCTCCCCGATCACATTTATCCATTACTTGTGTTCCTTGGCTTAAAACATGAGGAATCTCATTAGAATGGGAAATTTCGGAGGATTTAATTTTGCCTGGCACTTAGCCAGAGTCATTTTACATGCCACAGTCATGACATGGCACGTCGGATTTTCAGCCCTACAACCCTTACTCCTGGGCTGCAGTCGAGATTGAAAGCGCAAATGCGGATTTTGGAAGCCGCTGTACTAATTTCCGTGTCTCTGGGGCTGGAAAATCTAACTTGGCTGAAACGAAGTCATTAAATTGATATTGCTCATTCATAATTATTTTTTACTTACTATAATGTATGTGATTTACAACATATGTGAAACTCGAAAATTGTGGGCACTATTTGGGAGATTTTTTTACTCAATTCCGGTTTTGTTTAGACATTTTAGTTATATCAATGGCAAATGCAATTATTTGGCTCTTCAAGAGTATTTTTTATTCGTGTGTAGAACTTCTAGAGTGGTTGAAAACCATCAAGTCAAGATGTGTTAAACAATCCCTCTTGTACGAGGTTGGTTGGCGCTGGCCTTGAAGACGTCTAGCATTAGCATGGGGTAGGTTGACACACTACTTGCGTGAGATTGTGTCAAAATAATAATCATCAATGTTAAAATGAATGATTTTTCAATGCATTGTCCCAATGAATTCTACTACACTACGTGTTAAAAGAAGTAATTTACCAGATACAGAAACAGTTTTTACCCTCTTTTTCGCGCTCAGGGACCCACAAACAGTTTCGACGATAAAACACCACTTTTCTCTGCATTACAATATTTTCTCGTTACTACTTAAGTGGCAGAACAGAAGGTATAATAAATGGATGGTAACTTTATCGAAAACTAAACATCACCGGTTGGAAACAAAAAGAGAGCATTTTCATCTCCACTTCAAGTAATCGTGAGAGGAATGTCAGTCTCGGTCGTCACCACGCCACCGTCCGACGGACGCCGCGCTGTTGCAGCGATATGCTATGCTGCAGCATTATGCGTAGACGGCCGCTGGTGTCATCTCACGTGCTGCGGAAGAGCCCATATGCTTATTTAAACTTCGATTTACTTATAGAGTCCTTTGACGTTCGATCAGCTGTTACGGTGTCATCCAATCGGGAGCTTAAACGTTACTACCGTAGTCGTACTACTACCGTAGTACGGTACGGTAGTACTACGGTAGTAGTACTTACTACCGTAGGTGCCATCCAAGCTCCCGATTGGATGATTCCGAAATAGCTGATTTACGGCAACGAACTCAGTGTTTAAACCGAGGTGTAGTCAACTGCGCGACCTTGCAGTGGGCCCAAACAGGGGCGTACAACTCAGCATGTAACTACAAATACCATTATTTAATTGGGTGTTCGAGTGACGCCGCGTCCATGGCAAAGGTGACGACGTTTCGGTCGCCATTCTGCAACCTTCCTCAGGGCGTATTGCTCAGAAGGTAATAGGGAGAAAGGTCGCAGAATGGAAACCGAAACGTCGGCACCTTTGCCATGGACGCGGCGTCACCCGGACAGTCAATTAAACAGTGACTCCGGCGGCGGAATCCTACGCTCTTACAAATACTATGGCAAAGTCGATATTTTTGCAAACACTTACTTCTGGTTTTGAAATAAGTCGAAAGTGGCACGAACTTTTGTTTTATCAAAACGCTAGGTAGTAGTATAAAAAACACAAAATTTGAAAAATAAGAATTGATCGCTCCCCACTGGCTTCAAACTTGCAGAACGTGGAGCTTGTTCTTTCGAGTGGTGAGAATTAGAATGAAAATAATTTATTTATTTACTCCTATTTTATAATTAACGAATAAGCTTAACCCATGGGATTGCAGTAAGGTAAGATGTAGGGTACTTTTTGGTCTCTTTTGTTTTGAGATACGTCAAGAGAGAGAATATGAATTGTCATCGTTTACCTGAACGCTACCAGTATTTTGAAATTTTTAATTGACAACTGATGGCACCAAATTTGAGAATAAATTAATAAAAAGTGTAACAAATTTAAAATGAGCCATTTTAGGAAAGGATGTATTGAGAAATAGAAATATTAAGTGCCCATTGAGTTGTATTTACAAACAAATTGAGTACGAACTGTACCTGACGAATATTGAGAAAATTGCAAAAATGTTTAAACTGAGACCTTACTGGTACTTTTACTCTAAGAGTGATTAAAATATCAGGAAAATAGTATAATATTGTGGAGATGGTTGGCAGAGAATAGAGCTGGTTGGCACTGTGCCAACCAATTCCAATTGAAAAGTTCCAAGCAGCCCCGAACGAGATTTTTGATTATATATGACCGTAGAATTGACAAAGAAACTCGAAAACTGATACATGAAAGTCTAGAGTTTAAATGTAGAGTTCATTTCAAAACGAGAGAGAAGTAAAATCATCTCTTCCATACATTACAGAATACAATTAATGAACTATAAGATAGCCCTTATAAGCTCTAAAACATATTTGAAATTATGATTTCATCATCGTTGCACTGATCATACCAAGATTTCGTGGAGAGTTCATTAGGTTGTAAAGATCACGTGGCCTGAAGCTAGAGCTTATGACAGCTACATGGCTAATGTAGGAACCCGAATGCTAACCAATCCCATGTGCCAACCAACCCCTGTTGCAACTTGCAACTTGTCCCACGTAACACGGTGCTGTAGAGTTTGTGATGATTTCACCTTGGCTAGTTGTATAATTTGCTGATACAGCCTTGATAAGTTATTTTCTTTATTTTCACATTCCCCATCAAGTATTCTGTAATAACAAGGCTCAATAATATTGCACTGACCATAAGGAAGGATAACATTCTTCATTAACCGCCATAGCTGCATGATGAACCCTATATTAAATATGATTCTTGGAGACGGACATCCCTGATCAATAAATCAGAAGAATTACTTACTCGACACAATTCTATCAATGACGATGGAGTCTTGATGATCGCGAATTTCGTCTTTGAGTGTACTTTCTGCAGACTCATGTTCATCCTCGTATATATATGCTCTATTCCATTTTATCTCGTCGTTATAAATCTAACGACGTCATAAAAAGAAGAATTTACTTCGCAGACTCATAAAAATAAGTTTTGTCTTCAGAAGGGGCAGCGCTTCCTTGACAAAGCGTCTCACCGTTACGCTAAGAAAATATGATCCACGGCTCACATATTGCTCAAGAAACATAATTTATTAGAGGTGTATGCTTGGAGTGATCCACATTAAATACAAATAAAATGTTAAAGATTAAAATTATTTATGTCAAATATGGTTCATTATATACACGAAGTATTTATTACATAAGAAAGTATACCTAAATTAAATGAAAATATTAGATAAATAAAAGCTTTCGATAACCAATTTACGAGTAATAAGAACAATATTTTTAGTACATAACCCAGAAATTATAATTCTGAATCAATAACATCCCCAAATAACAATCACAAACATTATTAACACCTAATCCTCCCGACTTTCATTTCGTGATTCGTTTAGTGAATGTGTATACTCTAAATAGGGATTAGATGGGCAGATCTTATTTTTATTTTGAAAAGTCCCGATTTGATTAGTTCGTCCTAATTTCAGTGAAATGCTCTCTCCACCTATTTTCAATATATTATATGTGATTTTTTTGAACACATTCTTGAAAATATTTTCTTATTGTATTGAAAGTAGGCGTCCTTTCTAATTGCGAATGCTATATGTGTCTGTAATTGTGAATGATAGCGTTCGCTCGTATATTTTGTCTGGCTGTGCACTACATTTTTTCATTTCTTGCCAAGTATTGCGTATCTACGTCTGTTTTTAAATACTTCAGATCTGAGAAACAAATATGAGAGAATTAGTGCTTGTGAATTAGTAATTATTCCCTTCCAGTGCAATGTTAGTATGTAAAATGGTGCAGATATTGATAGTGCCATCATTCTATCTGTTTGTGCTAACCCGGTTTTTAAAATTATTGTAGTTTTTAGAACTGACTGTTAATATATTTATGATGCACAGAACCAGTTGAAAATTATCACAACTAAGTTGTCAAAATTATTGTAGCTCTGAATAAAATATTTATGATTTGGACGATCCTCTTACTGGTTGCAATGGGATTCATTTCATGTAATCCTGGCTTCGTCTTGAAGACCATACGGCTACACGCGTCAGGAAGAAGGGAAGTAAAGAATATTTTCAGAATCAACTAGCAATGGGATCACTTTTGTACCTCTCAGGCAGGCACTGTATCCATAAATCCGTAACAGCATGTTGCATTAAAACACTTCTGAAGAGGCTTGTTACATCATGTAATGAAGCATCAATTCTATTGAAACAAAAAATAAGAAGTTATTGGAAATCAATAGAGAGTACCTGCTTTTAAAACAAATAGAACGTCAGCACTGGATCTTGCAACAACTGCCGGTCAAAGTTGGAGGCATCAACAATCGGCGCTCACAATCTCCTCGCAGGGCCCCCCGCGTGGCCATGGAATGTCGTTTGAGTGGCTTGGAGTTATCACGGCTGAGGGTGAAGGGTTATCACGAGCGGCCCGCGAAGGGAGGAGTGAGCGTGGCGCCAAAATAACCCATAAATCAGCCGCATTCGGCGGTTCGCGCTACATTTGAGGCTATCGGAGTTATCGCGGGCAATTCGCTCTTCACCGCGCCTTTCTTTATCGCAATTTCCCACCATTTTGCGTAGATACTAGACTCCTAGCCTAGGACTATTTGACAAAAACGTTACCCAATGGAAATAATTTACGAGCCGAAAATGAAATATAAATTCACCCTAACCTCGTCAGTTTTTTTACCCTCTATTTCAAAAGAGAAACTTTATTACCATCCATTTAATCCTATTTTTCTACCACTGAAACAAACAAACTTTATTTGTAAAATGTATTAATGATTAATTCTAATCAATGTAGTTGCACACATACTTCTCACAATATCTGGTTTAACAATTTTCTTTATTATTGACAAGAAAGAAGAGTTTGCTTGTTAATCCATGTGAAGTACTAGTGATTTATTCTCTTTAAATTCGCTAAGGGGCTCTATTGAAAAAATTTTTGTCAAAAATATTCTGTATTAGTAAATCTAAGGCACTATAAAGTTATAGTAATAGCATAGTAGTTGATAATTTTACACTTTTATTTATTTACCGAAAATCTAGTACTCTAATTTTATATTCCTTTTTTATTGTAGTTCTATCTTGATATAAGCTTTTGATAGACAGAACTGCAAAACTTGGACGTGAACACAACAAGAGTAATACATTGACATTCATATTGTTCAGTTTTGAATCGCAATTTAACACAGTGATTTGGTTAAGTTAGTAAAATTTGTGATCTTTTGAAACAATAATTAGAACTCTCGACAATTTTTCACTGACCAAGAAGATGGAGTGTATCAAAGATAGGGTATATACGAGATACTACAAACTTACAAACAAAAACAATATTAAACAGTGTTAATAAATTAAAACAAACTGAATGCAAACTACATACATACGATGTTACGTAACGTTACGTAACATCGAGTTAAGAAAACCAAGGACTTGCTGAGAAAGTAAATAAACATGTTTCATTTACGTCCATGACAATCTCGCAGCATAAAAGAGTATGTGAATTTGTTCTATGATTTGCTTTATAATTAACTCGCGTAGAGGCTCGTAATTTCAGAACAATTGCAGTTTATTGATTTTTCGCTCGTGCCATAAAACGGCTATTACATGTTCTGAATACCCTTTACATTCGAGCTGTATTATTACGTGAAGGACTTTCATATCTCATTAACGAATGTGAAATATAGCATAAAAGTGTGTCATTAACGCTCTGTTTATGGTAGTGAATCATCACGTGCATGTTATTCAGTGGGTTGTTATGCACGACGCTAATGAATACAAAAGCAGACCTGAAGTATGGATTAGTGCGTTGATTGAAGTAGTATAATTAGTACGTTTTGTATGAAATAGTTTCCGAAAATGTACAATGTTTCATCCAAAATATTTTTAATGAGAGCATTGTTCAATTATTTTCTGAACAGTATTTACTTCTTGAGAATTAATTTCGGATATTTTTTTCAGAGTACAGGTATACCTAAAGAGATGTGAGATAGTCTTAGTGACTGTTAATTATAATCTGATTGCTTTGAATAAAGTAAACATTTTCTCAAGAAATCCAATGAATTTCTTTCTTTCATTACTAATGCAAGGAAGTGCTGTTCAATAACAACTACATAACAGGAGCACAAGAGATAACTGAATCTCCTTTCATCAAAAATATGTTATTTTCTTTGTCTTTCAACCATCAGTCCGATAACTTAGAAATTTCTTGAATTCATATGCAAAAACGTCTGCACAGGTGTTGTAACATGTTTACTTTATAAAGTTTTTAAGCAGGCTTCTATGTTTTGTTCTATTCTTGTAAATTCAAAAGGCGTCCTTCCTTCTGAACCCTTGCGCACATTTTTAAAATAAAAGCGAAACATATTATGTGATTTTTATTCATGTAATTGATAAAAAAATGTCATTGTAAATGATAACCCTTAAGAATAGTTCCTGGGGGCTTTCGATACCTAAAACTAGACACTAAGTTTCCGACCTACAGCTCACCCTTTATTGTAGCCCCCGCCATATATTGTCAACATCCATTCTCTGCGAGCTGTTCAAATATCGCTGCATTCCCGCAGAGGGAGCTGTCACAGACTAATACAGCGGGTATCTGCTTATAAGCATGCGTATCTTGGATGACAAAATAATGCTTCTGAATTTACTGTGCAATCCCAGTAAGTGCTTCTGGGGCTTACTCAGGTATCTGACTGCATGACACATGCGTTGATAGGCGCAGGTGCGAAATATCTGCCATGGTCTCTGCGATTCTCTCTGCCAGGGGCTCTGCCTTGCACGAGCTGTGCGCTGATGTGATTAAACGGAGTGTATTAAAGATGCGTTTATACTTTAAAGCGAAAATGCAGGTATGTTTGCGAAGATAGGGAGGGAAAGAGTGCTTCTCCTTGAGAAGCGAAGAAGGAAATACATATTTATTTCAACACATACTTATAAATACATATAAAAATGGTACTATCTTTCTTACACACACACGCATATATATATATATATATATATATATATATATATATATATATATATATATATATAT
>BOPP01000013.1:10303279-10322694 GCA_017312745.1 Gryllus bimaculatus | reverse complement strand
CCGGAGTAACGGCCCGGAAGGAAGCGTGAAGTACGCGTTGTGCGCCGGTGGCCGGCGGTGACTCGGGAACCGAGCGGCGCGGCGCACGAGATTGCGACTCTTGTCAGGGCGCGCAGAAATTGAAACATCAAAGCGCTCGCGGTTGCTCCGTCATGTAAATGTCGCCCCGGTGCGGCTTCTCGTCTCATAGAGCAGTTGTGGAGCTGCAAAGCGCCCCGGCGTCCGCCGCCTCCGCGGCCTCCAGCTCGCTGTGCGCCGAGCTGCGAGGTCGAGAGGTTGTTAGCAATGACGGTGTTCGCGGAGGTGGAAGGTACAAGAGGGCTGCTCGGGAAGCCCTGATTATAAAGGAAATTTGGCCGATTGTTTACCGTTCTACGTTAACTTTTAGTTATTCTTTGATGTATGGGTTTCAGACATGAAATGGACAGAAGGCGGATGAGCCAAATATTTAAAGAGTCAAGCTAGTTCACGCTTAAGCGAACGCGGCGAACAATTATTAAATGGCAATGTGTCTGCTCTTTGATATTGGATGCACATCAACTTCATTTTCCCGTTGATCCTTCGTTTGAATGGAAGGTATTCAGAGTGATGAGCCAATTTGAGGCATAACTTCGCTTGTTTTAACATTCGCTGGGGAGATTCATCGAGAGGGGTAAATGTGACATTTACTACAAAAGAGCTCTGCTGTACAGTGGCAACGCTTGACAGTGCTCTATAATATATCTTCATAACCCTAGATTTTTTTGATATTGAAATTGGAATAGTCGGGAGTGTTGACCAAACTGTGAATTCAGATCCCATGTTTTCATATCTGACATTGAAATTAAGATATGCAAAGTTAATTGCGTACTGAGCGCTTAGTAGCCTGAAACCTGACCTGAGTGACTTAAATTGGGGGAAAGAGGAAAGGATTTCTCAGTCTCCCGAACACTACTTTAGATGTGGATGAGATTTCCAGAAACATCGTCTGCAATGGGATTTGATGACCCAAATGATGACGTGATGAGTAATCGACCTGATGGTACAATGACCGTGGCAGACGATAGAATCCTGAAAAAAAGGAGTAGAAATAAAGGGACAGAAATAAAGGTATCGTTAAAATGGTTGAGGTATATTTGATGTAATGAGAAACGAATTGGACGTCTACCAACACAGCTATTTTTTGTTGTGTAGCCATCACGTGAGATTAATTGTAAACATTGTTACAAGCTGCTTATTTATTAATAGGTACTTGCGACAAATTTATTAGTCAACATGAATAGTATCAGTACTTTAGTATTAGAGACCAAATTTTCAATAGCTCATGTTCACAAGCTCTAATAAACAATACAGTTTCGGCTAACTCCAGCGTACAAGTTGTCAGTCACTCCTTGTGTCCATCACAAAGGCCACACTGGATAATCGAGACTTCATTCTCGGTACCAAAAAGTGAAAAGTGAGCGCGTTGTCGGCCTTTACATGTCTGCATATCTTCATCTGCCCAGATGGCCTGGTTCATCTGCCCGGCCTATAACAATGCACAAGTTTGCTTTTCTATTCTAAATTTATAATTCTCTTATTTGGTGACTGCAGATTATTGCATACTGATAGTCATTAATAGAGGTCGAAGTTTTAGGTCTATACATATTTTTTCCTCTTAATCTTCACCGTTAAAAGTTTAGTTGAAGTTCAAGTATCACCCCATAGTTTCCATAATATTTCATGGTATATTACACCAAATTGCATATTAACCAAAAATTAATATTTTGCTTAAGTTGTATAATAATTAATATTTTCGTCGAAACAAAAATGAATACATATTTCACTCACTTTTATATGAATAGATGAATATTTTCATCATCTATTATTTGAGCATTTATGTTTAATATTTTCAAGTATTTGAATATATGAGGGAAGACGTATCAATTTGGAATGCAGTGATTGATCACACATTACAATGTGAACGCGAACTGCATCCAAATATTCTCAGATACTCAGGTGCAGGATGATGAAGAGGATAGCATCACCTTTTACTTCGAAACTTCTCTTGATCATAGTTACTGGGTTTCATATGTACAATACGTTTATTACTTTCGTCATTTTAACAAACATGCTACAATTTTTAAGTATATGAAAAATAAATATTTTTGGTTTTTTAGCACTTAAAAGTCCGAGCCCCAGTCATTATGATACACATTCATTATTCTACAAGTGTTTGACCATTCAAAGAGAAGTTTCAGTTGAGAGGTTATTCAATCATTAGCCATCGTTCTGTAAATGTTTCATTGGATTGTGTATGTTACTGTTCCGACACAAGCGCTAGGGAGGAGACAGTAAACTGAATGTGCCCTTCCCTCTTATAAAACTTAGAAAAAGGGAAAAAAGCCACCTGTGGGGACTATATCAATTATTATCAATTAATATTACAAGAAATGAAGACACAAACTAAACTTTGATGACATTTCTATAACAAACTGGATCTTTACTTATCCCTACTGCTCATTTGAAGTCTGATGGTTTTTGTGTTTGATCGTGTTTACACTTGAGACACCTAAGAGAAAGTCCGGTAGGTGGGGTTTGTTAAAAACTACACTCCAGCTGCCAAGTAGCCCCTAAAGGTAAACGTTTAACTTTCAATGGGTATGGTAAGTCGTAGAAAAAGTTCTGTTTAAAACTCGATATAATTGATGTCAATACAGGGACAATAAGTTTACGATACTCGCACGTTCCTCGCTCGTATTGTAACACTACTTCACTCTCGTGTATTAATACTTATTATTACATCATCGTTTCATGATATATTGCCCGATTTAAACAAGTGACCCCCCCCCCCCCAAGCTCGGGAGCTGGAAAGAGTCGGGAACACTGCCATCCAATTAGGAGTTTCAACATCACAAAAAGACATAACCAAGTACTCGACTGGATAAACGCGTCACAGCTGATATCTGCCAAAAGTCGCTAAATTTCAACCGGACAATAGGGCTTTTGCGATCGCACCGCACCCGAAGCTCACCCCGGAAGACCCGAGTTCCAGCAGCGCTCACCAGAGCCACATGTCGCCAGCGGCGCCCGCGGGAACGCGCCACTGAGCTGGCGAGTTCAATTACTGAGACGGAGGCGGTGTCTTCATCAGTTACGTGTGAGGAGGCGGCCCCAATTCCCACGGCACGAGGCCGCGCGTCGGGTACTTCGCTTTATTTTATGGTTTAACTCCGGCCGTTGCGTCGCGGAGGACTACGGCGCTGGTTAATTTATTTTATGGTTACGGGGTGGGGCTTACTAGAAACAAATGTGTCGCTTTCGTTTTACGAGCGTTTGACCCTTATCGTTAATAATTTTCGAGGCGATTGTAAGCCTCTGGGATTCCTCGGGAGGGTGAGAAGGGCGTTTCTTTAAATCACCGGCCTTAGAAGAAGTGTCTTCATTATTTAACCTTTCCCCTTTCATGCTTCTATTTGCAAGAGAAAAAATAGGCGCATTGGTCGTTCTGTAGTAGTCCAGTTGCCGAAAATATTTCTCATGGACTTCACAAACTCATATTGATTGAATCCTGGGGAAATAGTTCTTATTTAACAAATTAAAATATTTTATTAAGTTAAAAAGGGATGTTTGTGAGTTTTTGTCGCTTAGATAGGGAGATATTTAATATACAACATTTGTATATTTATTTCCTAGAAACCATTTAAAGCTCAAAATAGTGCTCTAAATCCAAACAATGGATTTATGTGAATTTTAAAATATGTTTATCGCTTATTATTATTATTCATAATATATTACTCTTTTAGATGTTTATTTTTGTTTTTGTTTATTTGTAATGCCTGACTACAAGCATTAAATGTAATAATAAAATGATATTAATTTTCCTATTAATTATTTTATAAAATAATTCATAATTTTCGTAACTATCAATTAAACAAATTTTATTGTCATTAATCCATTGTTAATAAAACCGGAAATATATGAAAATGAGTTTTGTTTTACATACTTTTAATTAAATTAAATTAATTTATTTTCAGTTATGAAATATATGATGATTCCAGTCAAAACTTTAAAAATTCAGTTAATATGAACGTTTCACGATGTGTCAAATCCTCTTCATTATGTTACTTGCCATTATGTTGAAACATACTAAAGATAATCTCACTATAGAAATTCGAATCGTCTCTATTAATAAAAATGTTTAACTTCGGCGTCAAATGTGAAATTTATTCCAAAAAAATGTGTTTGCTTTACAGGGATAAGTCCAATCCCTGTGAAGCGTCGTAACCCCTTCCACTGTCATTATCCCTTCCTAATTCTGGCCGCTGGGTAGTAACGCAGTAGCGCGTATGGGAGGCGCGTACTCGGTAGTGCTACCTGGCGGTCCTCTTGACAATGACATACATATATAAAAACTTAATATATAAAGTAATGGAGAATTTCTCCAGAAGCGCACAACGCCGGAAGAAGGGCTCAGGAGACTCGTTGCGTTTTAAGACAATTAAGTAATTTAAAAAAAAAAAAAAAATGAACATAAAGGAGATTATTGGTAGCAGGAAATTATTGGTAGCAACCAAATCGTTTCAAAAACCCTTCACCAAGGAAAATGTTATCCAATGAACGTGGATAATAATCTAACTCAACAATTTATCTCGATTTATATCCATAATATATTGTACAAGTATTTGGATATGACTCTAGACAGATGGCTGTCATTGAGAAATCATATACGAAACAAAACGACAGAGCTTGACCAGAACGTCTGTATTTGATAATCGCAATCCATCATCTCACAAAAAAGTAATTTACAAATAATTAAATCAAAATAAAAGTAAAATAATTTAAATTAATTTACAAAACCTTTTTGGACTTATTTTCTTCAGTTATGAAACTTTGTCCAAAATTTGAATAATACATGTACCAAAAGCAACATTCGAAATCTCAATGAAATTTTTCAAAGATACCAATCTAAGTCTATGCCTCATGACTAACGCTTCGTGGTTACTTTCAAACTTTGAGCAAAAACATTCAAGTAGCCAAAAGAAGAGATAAACACATTCATCAACAACTGCAACCTTGCAACTAATTTTGTTTGGGTACGGTTCAAAAGACGCCGGCTCTCTTTCGAGCCACTGAACGTCCTCAGAAGGGGAGTAGAAGGACCCCGGCAGGGCGCTGCCGCTGCTCTCTTCTCGTTGACGCCTGCTCGCCCGCCTGCTTGCATAGGCGAACGGCGATCGTGTCCTGCAGCAGCGGCTGGTCCCGAAGGGAAAGGGGACCATTAGGCTATCGCACTCTCACACCCACACTGCCGCAATCTTTGACGATTTCATTCTCCATGAGGTGCCCGCAGGGCGGAACCCTAGGTAGCGGGGAGCAAAGGTTCTTGGTGGAGTCTGAATACGTCCACCCGGACCCCCGTTTCTCGGTGGAACTCAGGTCGAACGTGTCAGGTAGGTGCAGTGAGTAGGCATTCTTAAGCTTCTGGTTAATTAGGGTTGTCTGGTAACCCACCAGTTGGGCGTTTGCCCTTCGATCATGCAGCAAATTGATGTGAATCCGATGTGGTTCTTTGAAATTGCTCCCCATTTCCGGCGGAACTCACGTCGTTAGCTGCAAGGTGTTCGCAGTGAGTGGACGGGTTGGGGGCTCCGAGCCGCTCAGGTCTTGGTCCTTGTGTTCCCTTCATGACTTCGTCTTGACAGTGCCCGATACATGGGTATTAAATAGGGCTCTCTCCCGGAACCTTGTGAGTGGCGATTAATTGGACTGCGGTGCTCGTCTGGAAAGCTAGTAACCCTGAGCTTGCAGGGTGGCCCTACATAGGCTCAATTGGTAAGGCGTTCCTTCGGGCACTTCGTACCGGCATATCCGGCTGCCAGCTCGAGGAAGTATTAGTGCTCACCAAGGGGGATGGACAGAGCCGTGATGGCCAAGGTGCCCGCTTGGAGGTAAGTTGAATGACTCCTGCTTCGAAACTAAAGCGGACTTGGAGAGCTTCGCTTCACTTCGCTTCGCAAAAGATACAACTTTCTATATGAAGTTTGGGCCACGCGCAAATCAACGCAGTTGACTTTCGCGGCGAAGGTTGGATAACTATTACGACAACTCGACGCGCGATTAACTACTTTTTCGATCAAATTCTGAGTCCATTGCAAGCCCCTACCTCCATATATATTGCGCGCTAGTAAATTCTGTCCGCACCGATCCGAACCAGAGCCTGCCGGCGCCTACGCTTCCGCCCCCGGTTTCTCTGCCGTGAGCATCGCTAGTTGCGCATGCGCGCAGTAACCTCGCCCCCTCCGCCCTCTCAGCTTCTGCACCACCCTTCGGGCGGTCCCATCACTGCCTGGTGCTCGTGGTACCAATGTAATGTCTGTTTCTAGCATTCTCATCTTCATGGTGACACTGCGGAGATGTTTTTTCTGGAGCATTATTTTTCGTGTGAGCGATGATACAGAGAAACATCTTAATCCAACCACGTGAATAATATCTTAAAATTTGTCTTTTACAGGGGTAGTCTTCTTAAAGGGAACATCGTTCTATTAAACTATAAACCTACTACGATAGGCATCGTAACACTATTCTGGTTTCAAATGAAAGTTTTAGTGTGTTGCATCATTAAATTACATTGATTAACTGTATATATTAGATAATATGATTACAAAAGAATAGTTAAGTGCACTTTAAGTCAAGCCCTTCAATTAATGCGTTATTAACATCTATATTGCAAGTTTCATACGGTTTGTGACCAAAACATTTTGTACACGTTTCCCTCTGTAGACAACCACCGGTAGTTTCTGATTACCAAGTTCACAGGCAAGGGACTGTAGTTATGCAATTCTCTGAAGTGCCTTGTTAAGTGAAATTTACTCTATAGTAGGGGTGTCATTTTTATCATTATTACTTTTCTGTCCATCACATGTAAAATCGAATTCAGCAACCACTGACTTCCATCTTAATCCATGGGGTATTACTTTGCTTCGGTGAAATTCCACGATAGGTTCTCTACATTTCCTGGAAGGTCTCCCTTTTTGAGTTGTCGTGAAATCCCATGCACACGATAACTGTGGCTTACCTGAAAGATACTGGAAGTGGCTTAGCTAACAGTAGTGCGCGAACTCCGGGGTTTATTATGTCTGTGCGCGGCTTTCTGGTCATCCTAAAGGAAATTCGATGATACATAAAGAAATATTCGTGATCGATGGTCGGTAGAAAAGGTGGTTGTTTATAAGGAGATTAAATACGTTGGCCTTAAGGAATAATTATTCCGTATCATAGAAAAGTGGTCTCGTAAAAGGGTGGTCTTCTTCGACAGGTGCTGTTGTTGAGCTGTTTCACTGTACTTCTTTACTCTTACAATTTGCGCGACAGTGGTGCCCTTACTTTATACGTACGTATACGGGAAGTGGGGAGTGTAGAGAAAGTTATGTACCGCTGCGGAAAATCGATTACGAGCTTTCAACGGAAATACACGTTTTGGGGTCCCCTCATAAAGAAATAGTGGCTCTTTTCAAATCGTCCGTCTATCTGTCTACTAGCGCCTAAACTATGCGAAAGATTTTTTCCAAATTGAAGAAATCCAGTCCTTTCCAAACCCGAAGCTTTAAGATTTTGAAAAACATTCTTTAAAACATGGGGTAATTTTCATGAAGACTTCACATTTTCAAAATTTTGTCAGACACAGCTTCAAATTTTATCTTTAAATTTCTTGAAAGAATGCAGTGACATACACTTATAAAAGAGGAATAATGTACTCTCTAAGATGACATAAACATCAGTATGCTCTATTCTTTTGTTTTGCAAAAGTAACAAAAATATAATTTACTAAACTTGTCTCTCACGTTGTTAATATTTCCATTAGCGGCAATTTGTTAACATTAATTTATTTACGAGTACATGTGCTTTAAATAATGTCCTATAAAGTTTCTCGAAAACTCAACCGTTTTGTGTGGAAACTTGCTCAAAATTCCGCATTTTCAAAAACGCTCAAACGACATTTTCTCAAAAAATGCTCGAAAGTTTTCCTTCAAACTTTTCAAAGAAATCGTGATAATTGCAGTCTTAAATATGACGTAAAATTAATTTTAGGATTTTTTTTTGTTTTTTCAAAAGTTATAGAAATGTAATTTTTTAAAAAGATTTCACACGCCGTTAATATACGCATTTCCATCAATTTGTAAACACTATTGTATTTGTCTCTTAAATTGCTTTAAATGACTTCTTTTGCAAACTCAAAAATGTTTTGTGAAAAAGAACTTCAAATTTCGAATTTACAGTTGCACTTTATTTTTGAAAGAATGTCTCCAAGTTATTCAAAGAAAATTTGCCAGTTAGTGCGAGGTTTTACTGACCTTTAATATTCTTAAAATAATATTTCTGTTCTACAATTAGGAAACCGTAAAATTAAGAAAATTTCAAAAAAATGTACTGGGTGGCAATAGAAAGCAGGCTAGAGTATGAGGCAAGTCCCAATAGCTATCTGACACCAAAGGAAATAGAAAACAAATACAGGAAAATCTGTGCCATTTTGTAGTATCACTAGTTCTTAACAGCTGTCAAGTATGATCATTTCGTTTCCAAATGCATTCCTTCAGCACTATAACGCACCACTTCCGATTTCTATTCTAAACACCATGCAAGCTATGTTCTGATTAATGATTACTGTACTTAACAAAAAAACTATTGTTTTTATTTATTTATTTAAGTTCTCACAATAGATAAATACATTATACATTACTGCATGGCAAAAAACAACTTTAATTCCTTTATTCGAAACGCGACATGTTTTAATGATTTGTCTCTATCCTTAATACGTCCGATTAATTGTACGAATAGTCTAGACGCTATGAGGTGTGAGGTGTGGATTGAGTAAGTATAAGCATAGTGCAAGTCATAATTGAAATTGGTAAATTAAATTTTAGTCTCTCTCATTCAACGTCTTTTTACAATACACACTATTTGTGTAAGCTTTATAGTAGGGGTCTCTTCTGGGAAGCACTCTCATAATTCATTTCTCTGTGTACAGACTTTCTTAATGTTTAATAATAAGAAAATCTACTTCAACGAAATTCGAGAAATGCACTTTTCAGTCATTTTTTTCTGTACCCGACCTTTTCTAAAAAACAGACACTAGACCATGCGCCATGAACCACCCTTAAACGTACAATTACAACCTTAATTCGCTATTTTATTATATTTTTTCTGATACTTAGAGTGAAGTGCTAAGAAGTTCGCGGGCCGAGTTATCAACGTTGCTACAGGCGTTTTTTCCTGAGACAGCAGATGAAAATGTACTCTCCACTCCATCGAAAGCAGTTCCGTTGGGGAAGTTGCAGCAGAGTAATTGGACAGTCGGAACTCCAATGCAGCAGTGAACCTGTAATTGCCGCCGATGACGTTCGGCAAAAAAGTGACAATTGACCAAATTGGCAGGTAGTTCCACAGGTAACGGACAGTTTGAACGCGATAGCCGGGTTTTATAGCAACGTAACGAGAATGGGGATGGTGGATTTTGTAAAGGTCGTAATTTAACAGGGCTCAGATATGATCACGGGCCTATATTAACGGGCTCCCTTGTTATTAAAGGATGTTATCTGTTTGTTTGCATACTTTATTCCGCGCTGTTAACTATGTTCACATAACAAACTACGGGGATGTGATGCAAACGATTTTGACAACTTCGTAACATCAACAATATAGGTAAACTAGAGTAAGGATATTGAAACTCCATTATGTTACCACGAACTCAAACAATGTGTTCTATATACATAAGCGTTCCTACGTGTGGTTTCTTCATTTACAAATGTATTTTAATTCCATTTCACAAAAATATCCATTTTAAGAACAGCTCTACCTTACGATTGATAACTTTATTTTTCAATTTTGTGTTTATGTGCTGGAGAATAATTACGTAAAATTTTACATTGTTATTGCAACTTAGAGATGTTGATATATTTCATTTAGTTAGTTGGCAAATGTCTTGGAAAAACCTGGTCATCTAAGAGGAAATGTAAAATATGAATATTACAGGGTCAGTTAAATTGGATGGAAGGGCGAAAATAAAATTAATCTTACTCTTGCTCATAAAATATCTTCCTTTGGTGGTACTAATTCCGTGAAAATACATTTTAAAAAAATAATCAAGAATTTTTAAGGAAGATTTTTTTTTTGAAAATAAAGGATTTGGCATTCTTAAGTAAAGGGAAAAAATAAAAAAGTAGTATTTATTAAACTCGCCTAAAAACCGTTGTAATAAAAATGATTCAATTATCTTGGCTTTATGAAAAAAACCTGAAAATACTTAAATTTAAATTCCAAAGATGACTCGGAAAATATTTTTGCCTTCAGGGCTGTCTTTATCAATGTGAAGTCTACAGACATCAAATATAGTTTACTAAAATAAGTGACTAATTACACATATACGAATTCATTATAATGAGTTTGCAAAACTCAATGAAATCGAAAAAATGTCGAAAAGTTTGTGATTATTTTATGGATTTTAATATAAAAATGTAGGTTTTGTTTCCTGAATACCAATCCATAATTTGGTATTGATGAATATTGAATCATACAGAGCCAGACATTATTTCACGCATGAAGAATCTGAAACCGGTTTTATGGAACCTACAAAACGAAAAATATAATAATACGATATGCAATCCGGTTTCATTCCAATTTGGTTATTGGAATTACTATTGGCTCAATCCCTTTTCTGAAAATTCTCTTTCATGAACATTCATTTCGAATGAAAATTCTATTTTACCTTGTTCTCGAAGTAATCCACTCGATTTTCATTTAAACGAAGTAAAATTGAGTTTATACCTTTGCGTGCTGACTCCGATATTGGAACTTTAATGATATATGTTTATTAAATAAGAGAAGAGAATGCTTCAATGTACATGCGCACTCGTGATGGGATTAAAGTAGGAATATTCATTAACGGAATGGATCACTTAAAAAATAAATCACAGAAATTTGCATACTCCTGAGAGAATAACTCCGAGATATTTTCACGTATTTTATACGTATTTCACATTTGCTTAGTTTTGATATAAACAATATTCACTTTGCCTGTGTCATTTTCAAAGGTTTTTGTTGTGAATTCATGTTTCTAACACTAAATTTTTTCGATTCCTCCTCAATTTTCATCCTTTCGATTGAATTACTTCATCAAATTTATTTTAGGGTCTACGGAGTTTCTAATTGACCATTTACGATCAGCATGTTTACAATCTGTATGTGTTAGTCTATCAATCAATATTGTCGAAGCCTAAAAGCAATGACCTTACCTCCATTAAACGTGGAGGTACTCACTACTTTGATCAACTTTGTATGACGCCATCTAGATTAAGTGGAATTGCCACCATCATTGGTTATTCTCTTCTCCCATAAGGCAGGTATGCCTGACTTTTGAATCCTATGTTTTCTTTGCTGAGATGTCCTGATCAAATTGATTCTGGAGTATTTAGTCGCTGCTTTGTCCTTTCGCACCGGGGCGTCAGTATACACATTCGATTTAACTCCTACAAATCCCAAGTCCTTATTTCTTCCACATGGGGTTTAAAAGGCAAAGACATGATGTTTTCTGGCTTTTAAGTCTTGTTTCTATATGTGTAAAGTGGATAATCTTGTTTCTATATGTTGAAAATTACTTCGTCTAATTATTTGTGTCGTCAAAATGTAATTTTTAAAGTCCTTGACACCGAAAAATTGGTTTACAACAAAATACCTGGTTGGAAGTAAACAAAACGTCCATTCGTCTGTCCATCCGTTCGTCTGTGATCAACGCTATAGCTTAACCCGTTCACATGATTTTCTCCTAAATTCACATTATGAGATCGCGAAAAAGGACGTTGAACGTTGTTTGATGACACATTATCGTAAAATGCACTTGTACTCGTTGGTTGATTATTCGTGAGAGTCAAATTTGTAGTCAGGCCTTGCAAACTGTGGAGGTGTGTGCATAACTTTACTTGGGAATGTTTTTATTTTTTCAACCTTTCACAAACGCCTAGAAGTGAAACTAGACGAGCTTGTGAGAAGCAGTTTATTTACATTGACACATAACGAGACAACTCATTATATATTATAACGTTTATACATACTAAATATATTATCTCAATATCCACGCAAGGTCTTCCTTGTAATTTGAAAAATGACGACATAAATTTCAGCTTGTTGATTAAATTTTATGGTACCATGTTACTTTATTGCTCATTGTGTGTAGAGAAATACTATGATATATTGAAACGTATAACACGCCAGGGCTCGTTCTGTACGAGACCTGTCCCGAGACCTTGCACGACGTGTGTGAATAGTTTCAACACAATCACTGGTGTGGTTGATTTTATAATAGATTTGTAGCAAACGTAAGCAACATTGGGTATATAAATAAATGCTCTAAACACGCACTTTGCATTTTTTAGCTGTGATTAAACACTGACTGTTTATGGACTTGAGAAGGTATAATAAAACATTGTTCAATACAGATGTGATTGAATTTGGAGCAGCGAGACATGAGTGCGTTTCATACGAACATAGAGGCTCAACTGAACATTGTTCTATCACGTCGTCAGCGGGGCAAAGTCAGCTTCGCTGCAGAACGAGTTCGACCAATCAGAGTGGATCTTAATTGGTTTAAATAGAGACGTTTTAGGCTGCTCTAAATTATCTTAATTGCTCTAACATGTGCTCAAATTATAATTTCAGTAATTATATGTTTATGTACCAAATTGAATATTAGACATTATAATAATTGGTAACAGGTCAAGCTATTTGAATGGCGTAATAGTTTTCCTAGAAGGCATTGCTCGAGCTGGCGAGCGGTTGCCCCGTGGGCGTGCCTACAATGCCGCAAAGTGCTCTCTAATGTACTAGTGTATAAAATGCTCCAATTTTTGCTCTAAAATACCAAAGTGTCTAAATGTTCATTAACTGTGCTCTAAAAACTAGTGTATAAAATGATTCAAAAGGTGCTCTAAAATACTAAAGTGTCTAAATTGTTCCGAATTGTCAACTGTAAGTCTAATGTATAAAGTGATCTAACTTGTGAGCTACACTATTAAATTATCTAAAATGCTCTAAAGGGTTCTCTAAACTACAAGGGTTTTAAATGCTAAAAATGTGCTCTAAATTAATTAAAATTACCTAGAGTAGTAGGGTCTAGAATGCTCTAAAGTGTTCTCTAAAGTACTAGAATCTGACATGCTTAAAATTGACCTCTGAAGAGCTAATGTTTAAAATGCTCTAAAATGTGCTCCAAATTCTTAATTATCTAAGTGGCTCTAACATGTGCTCTAAAATACTTAAGTGCTTCAAATGATCTAAAGTACTTAAGTGTCTAAAATGCTCTAAACTGTGCTCTAAAGTACTATTGTGCTCTAAAATGCTCTAAATTGACCCCTGAAGAACTAATGTTTAAAATGCTCTAAAATATGCTCTAAAATACTTAATGCTCGAAATGCTCTAACGAACGAAAGCGTCTAAAGTGCTGCTTAAAGTGTGCTCTAAGTCGCTCAAGTGCGCGGCGTGTTTTCCGGTGTGCGCAGGCGTACGTGGACCTCGTGCGCGCGTGGGGGTGGAGGAGCTTCACCATCGTCTACGAGAGCAACGAGGGCCTGGTGCGCCTGCAGGAGCTGCTCAAGGCGCACGGCCCCTCCGAGTTCCCCATCGCCGTGCGCCAGCTGCCAGAGGGCGGGGACTACAGGTGCGTCGCTCCACCTGCATTTTCTGTCTCTTTTTTATCTTGCTTGCCTCTTCCATTTTATTGCTCCCTTTCGATATCACTCAAATTAAATCCTTATGGCTGCTCAAGAAAATTTCTAAAAAGGGGACACTTCGTCAAATTTTGTTATTTATTTCTACAAGTTAATAAAATAATGGATTGTTTGGTTTTTTACTAATTTTAAGTGCATACAGCAATGAAAAGAAAACTGTGCACCCTCCGCCCATATGAGAGGAGTCTACGATTTTGTGTAGATACCTATGAACTCGAAAAAATCCCAAAACAATGTAATAGTTTCTATCCTGTTTGAAAAATGCAAATTGATTATGTTATTCCGGATATTATCATACTGCACGTACCAACTGAATTGTCGTATTCAGGGTGCTTAGAACACAAATGCGTCATGCGACATCAAGGCTCCAAGATTGAGGACATCCGTCCTTAAATATTTGTAATTCGCATGTTGTGTAATGATATAGTGATGTTTTTATATTTTTGGTAAGTAAATAACTGTTATACTGTATATATTAGAGTGGCAGTGCATTTTGTTTCTAGGTAATAATTAACAAAGGACCGTTCGGGATAAAAAATACGATTGACTTGTATCATTGTCCTTGGTGACAGTGAAATATTGCGATTTATACATCAATAAAAGTGACGTGGTTTCGCTTCAAAAAAAATGTATTTACATTATAAAATTATACATTAAATATTGTTTTGAAGCAGATGTAGTAAAAAAGGCTCCACAAAATGATTTAGCTCTCTTTAAGGATTGTTATTAATTCAGAATATATTACAGGCTTTTCTTAAGAAGATTACGAACCTGGTTTGGTATTTGGAGGAATGCTGAGCATAGAATGGGACTTACAAACTTTTCACCAATCACACATGGCGAGTGTTGTTAAATATTCTGGAGGGGGAATCTGCTTCTAGAGTTCTGATTCATTATTACAAATTTGTATGTCGTTTATTTGGATTATGAGTGGATGTGAAATTATGGGGGATAAAGGGGACCTAAAGGGTTGAAGACAGTCTTTTCGAAGGTGAGACTCAAACCCACAAGCCCCATTATTGAGGTTATGGGTATATGGGCTCTATAAAATCGTTATCGCTGATATAATATTGACTGCAAATGCGGCTATTTTTGTGTATCTGGGTTTACTTGACAGAATATATCTTCTTAAATATTGGAAATTGTGACTCACGAAAAATATTAAACAACATTATTTATTAGAAGGAAACCATAAACACGGGAAGTAACGTTTAAATAAGTAGAAGTATTAACCTAGAAGCAACTTTTTATTCTCTTTCACAATACTAAACTCATCTTTTGCAATGAAACAATGAATTTATATGCATTGAAACAGAGAATTGTGCGTCGATGAGAGCAAGGTTATGCTAGTGTTTCTCTCTGGTGAAATCCAATCTTCTTATCAAATAATTAACTGCTCTGACCCCATCCCCCGCAATGTTTTCTGCCACGTCCCTAATTTCTCTGGCCGGCAACGAGAAGACAGTACATAGCCTCCCAATGGAAACCTCGAAACGTCATTTTGAGGATTTCCGGTCGTTGAGAACGTGATTGGCCATTCACGAATGCTAATTTACTCGAAATTCCATCACTAGCGTTGTGCATCTGGACGCATGCTGTGTTAGCTTTCCTTTCCAATTAAGCTGGTGATGTCAAGGGGATTTGGTTGGTAAAGAGGATGAAGCCGAAAATAGTTTAAGTTGTTCAATGAAAAATGCAATTGTCAAAATACCAAATGTTGTCCAAAATGAATAAGATAGGCATATTGTCAGTCTGTGTCGCACGTGAGGCATGTTATTTCATCGCTAATTGTACACGTATTCTGGGTTTTAAAAGAATTGAGTAAATTCTGTCGATATTCTTTTGTTCTTCTGTATTCTTTCAAACTTAACTTTAATCAGTAGGATCAACACGCAATTTGGACATGATTTGGATTCATATTCGTCCTATTTCGTAAAGGAATATTCGATTATTTTTTTACTTTTCAAAATGTTCCTTTCCCTTAGATTATACTTATTACGTTTAGTATTTACGTATCGTAATTTAGATGCTATTTTATTAATCACATTAAATGTACACCAAAAGCTTCATATTCGGAGTCATCATATCATGAATTTGTAACTAACTACGTTGTAAAAGCGATCTCTTCGTTTCACGAATACAATGGAAAACCCAACGCTGCGCAGCTGCTGGTGTTAGGAAGGAAATCGCAAACGCAATTTTCCAACGATCTCGCGAACGGCTGTCGACTTCACGTGACTCCTCCCTTCTCCTGCACCTCCTGCTCTCTGCGACTGCTGTTCTCCATTAAGAGCCCGAGCTGTTCCTGTCGATCGCCACCTTCTCCTGCGCCCCCCGGCGCGCCCCGCCGTCGGCAATCTCACGGAGGCACGTGGCCTCGACGTCTTCTCGGGGGTTCCCCTCCCGCTTTCTCTCCGACGCGCTGCCGAGTGAGTTTCACGCCAGCAAACTACCCACGCCATAGACACGACCCTGGTGATGGCCGTACTGGCATGTAGAAATGCTAATTACGTTTGTAATAAGTCAGTATTTACAATTGATTTAATTTGTAACGAGTTTTAAAAAAATAGTATTAAGCTAATATGTCGCATAGAACAGACCTTATAGCATGTTAACTCACTAGGAGACATCATTCAATAGTTGTGTTTTAGTCCACAATGGTCGTTAATTGTGTCCATGTGCAACTACGTTTGAACTTCCGAGGAACAAGAAAGCTATCCCTGAGTTCCCTCTCCGATTTTGGTAATTTCGAAAAAAGTTGAAATTTTTTGTCAAGAAATAATATTTCGATAAATATGGCAAACTGCATCACGGAGGTTGTTAGTAGGACATATATTTGTTTAGATCAGACCCCAAAAAATGTTCTCCAGGCCAGCCATTGTCTCAAGAACAATAAAAAATGCGGTTTCAATCTGGTTGTGCCAAATGAGAAACGGAACTCGTCAACTCAGACAGCCATCCTCCATGGTCAGTAACGCCTTTACTCGGTTCACACAACCTATTTTTGTTACGAAGTGGCCTTCAAAACGGACGTTATTGATATGTTATGGCAATGGAATCCGAGTCAACAGAATGTAGATCCATGTGGAGGGCAGAGATTGTCCAGGAAGTCAGACAATTCTGGTATCAAACGTTCCATTAAAGATTGTCTTCTTTATCGAATATTTGTGGCCGGTTAGAGTTGCATCTTTTTGTCAATTCATCTTAGTTTAATAACGGTTAAGTCAAGAAGTAGTTTATTGCACATACAAGTATACTAGCAGCACACATCTGCACCAATTGCACACAAAGTTGAGTAAATAGTTCTTTCACCACACTATGCGCGAAACGTGTTTTTTCATGCTTGGTTTCCGTGTGTGAAAAAGGTAACTTTTTCAGTGTCGCAATTCAACATCGCGAAGCGTGTGCCAAACATCTGTAACAATTCGCACAATGTCTTTTGACGTGACGAACTCATTGTTTTTATTTACAAAACATAGTGTTACGACCCTGACTGGAATCCAGTTACTTTTGTACAAGTAAGGTTTTCTATTTATTTGATATTTAATTTATATTCCGTTACTTGACGAATTGCGTTTCGCTCATGGAATGTTAAAAAATAATCCACGCAACACGGGCGTGAGGTGTTTCCCGCTCTCGTCTCTTTGTCGTTCACGCTGCGCCAGACGACAAACTAGACTCGTGTGTATCACCTGTTTCATGCGATTATCACGTAAACTATTATTTTCATTCATCATTATAGGATATTACTACCTATAGAAAAGAGAAGACACGTTGTTACATACCATCGGAAACTGTAAGTTAATGTCGGATGCATCTAATACAAAATACATTAAAAATATTATTATTATTGTTAATTACAATACTGCATTTTAAAGCATAGTTTCATAAAATCAAACTGTGCGGAAATTTCTATAAAGATGCTTCAGAACTTGCAATTGTTTTTCGGAATGGCTTTTAGATGTAAATCCTAATTTACCATTTATTTTCCTATTTCTTTGTTGTTTTTTGGTTATTTAATTATTCAGCATATTTACTTAGTTGACTTCTTCTATACTTAATCTTTAAACTCACTAGCAGAAACCTTATATTTCTCCAAATCTTGACGTTTCTTTAACTCGTGTATTTTTTCTCATCGTTCACATTTCTCCGGAAGGTGTTTGTTTGTGTGTTCCGTGAAGGGCGTGTCACCTCGTCTTTATCCCGGTCAGAAGACGTAGCGTGCTCTCCACCCCCCAGTGTAAATGCAGTTCTCGTGGCTGCCACGCCCCCTCGCGTCCGCCCCCGCCAGTTGGAAAGCCTCTCGCGTCGAGCGCTGGCGACGCGCGCCGACCGCCCGACTTCCTAACGAGGGGACCACGACGCTCTTCGGGAAAACTTGTCGTCTCCAGCATTTACTTCTTATCCTCTATATCCCTTTCCTTTCGCTCTTCTTCGCCTCTCGGCCCATCCGCGTCATTTCTGTTCACGCTCCCCGCCCGAGGCACCTCCTTGTGGGGGGTTTCTTTCCCCTCCCTTCCCACCTCCCTCCCACCCTCCATCAAAGAAGCAAGGCTTGCGATTGCCGCTTTGGATAGTGTAGGATTTTCCGCGCAGATTTCCTAATTCACCTCGTCACCTCTTTTTCCGATCACGTTCTCCTTAACGCCAGCACCGATCGTTCTCGCCGCACGGCTGGTTTTTTCCTTTTATTCTTCGTTGCGGATCACTTGCGCTTTCTTCTCGTATCTTCCAGTTTCGAAAAAAGAGTCAAATATCTCGTGAAATTTTCCAGTGTAGGTGTTGTTGCAGTGAACATTTTTGTTGTTTTATTGGATTTCTTTCACTCAATATATATATATATATATATATATATATATATATATATATATATATATATATATATATATATATATATATATACACACGTTTCATCCTTCGTTATTTTATTAATGAAACAATATGACATTATAATCGAAGAACAATATATCAGCTAAAAATATGATAAAAATTAGAATTGAGTAATGAAAGTACTTATGAATGTTCACGTTCTGCTCGAATGAAAAAATATGCTAAGAGGAAGATAACTGTCATGTTTTTATGATTAAAATATTATAAAATGATATTTTGATATCCTACTCAGACCAAAAAAAGGGAAAAAACGTTTACGACTAACTTATAGAATTTTTATGACACGTGGTAAATATAAAGAAATAAATATGATTTTAAGTTTATATATTATATTAGTTTGAGATAATCTGTAGTAAGTTGTGGAGGAAACGTATTTTCAACGAATATGTCTCGTGCATGTTTATTGTATTGTATCTCGGATACTAATTAAAAAAGTACTTTCTGCTCCCTTTCTGGCCGCTCTTTAAATAAGCCCGAGGCGCCCTGGGACGTCTGCATTTGGCAGATCCGATATCCTCCAACTCGACGTCTTC
Source organism: Gryllus bimaculatus (assembly GCA_017312745.1). Lineage (NCBI taxonomy): Eukaryota > Metazoa > Arthropoda > Insecta > Orthoptera > Gryllidae > Gryllus > Gryllus bimaculatus. Next base: position 10,303,535 of record BOPP01000013.1, on the reverse strand, counting down.
ATTACCGCGACCCCAGCGGCGAATCCCCACCATTCGCCCATCGCTCGACCGAATTCCCCCCTCCCCTGCACCAGTGCCCCTCCTGCCAGACCCCGCCCACCCGTCAAACGCCGACCGCCCTCTTATTCCCTACTCGCTCCCGCCAAACCTCGCCAGTTCACTAGACCCGCCGCCTGGCCGCCCGCCCACTTGCCCGCCCGCTTGCTCGCCCGCTTGCTCGCCCGCTTGCTCGCCCGCTTGCTCGCCCGCTTGCTCG
>BOPP01000013.1:10266761-10301160 GCA_017312745.1 Gryllus bimaculatus | reverse complement strand
CGGCGGCGGCGGCGGCGGCGGCGTAACATACTCCCGACTCCTCGACTTCTCGGTCCCGCCACCCCGTCCGCGAACGCACGGCCTTCACCGCCGCCGTCGCTACCGCCTTCGTCTTCTCCTTCCATAACGAACAGTGGGTCGGAATGGAATCCAAAATGTGGGTAGACTATTTTGTGATGTTTGCACGCCTAAATTTCTACCACCTAAGCTGTTTTTAAAATTACTAATAAATGTGAAATAAAAGTACATTGCGCTCTATATTAACTCTGAAAAGTTTCATTGAGGTTTCAGTGTAATTTTTGATTGTCAGAAGTGGTACGTTAGGAGAGGTACTCGTTTATGAGTATGTCAAATTTTATCAAGTTTCATGAAGAATTGCAATCTTTAATTTTTCGTATTTATCATCACTCGAGGGAGCACAACTAAGTGCATTTTTATTGTCGCTTATAATTGATAATCACATTTATTAATGCCAAAATTATATGCTCTTCAAAAATAAGCGTTAAACATTTAATTATTCACTGAAAATAAATACTTCCCACTATATGTGCTTTATGGCTACATGTGTCATTCTAGGTAAACCATTCATTGATGCCCTATATCTGAGCTTTCACTCATGCCAGATATTGTCAATGAAGTAATAAATAGATGCTATTGATTGTCGAATGACGCATGGCGGAGCAATTGTGAAGAGATAAACAGCGGAAACGGAGAACCTCGCGCAAAACTGACGGTAACGCGGTTTTGTCTGCCACAAATTGCACGTGGAGTGACAGTTATTTTGTGCAGATGGTCGAGGAGAGAAGGCAGGCGCGCTGAACGCCACGTTCAGAGTCGTCCCCAATTATGTGGAAAAACGCGGTTTTTTACGTAGCATTTAGCCCATTTCCGGGCTGCGCCGCGTAGTTGTTACTGCGGCAGCCGCGAGCTGCGTGATCTGCGGGGTCGAATCCAGCCCTGGAATGGGTGTTTGGTTACGTGTTGTGACATGATGGGGCCTGTCCCAAACCACCACGTAGCACCTTCAATACCTCATTTATTCCCAGACCTCTCCCTGCGTAAATGTTTTGATTGGAACGCGAGGGAGAAAATCTCCGTAATGGGCTTAAGGGACGCAACATGCGTGCCGCCTGGCCGTCACCAATCTACCTGAAAAAACGATTCAAGTGCCGCAACGTGCTTATGAATCACAAAGGCTTACGAGCCACGGTAGAATTAGAAAGTGGAGGCTAGAGTCAAGCGATTCTGGGGTGACGAAAACGGTACGGGTATTACCTGAGGGCAGAGAGCGTCAGCTAATAACCACAAGGTTAGCTAACGTAAAACGCCGCATGATAATGATTTATCCCTCATACGTTGTTATATTCCTCCTTTTTACCTCTGGCTTTGCATGCCTTTCGGCCCATTTCGCTCCCAGTGTGTGCCAACGCCTCCGTCACAGCCACCGCCGCCGGCGCCACCGCCGCCGCCTTAGCCGCGCGCGGCGCTCTATCGCTCCCGGGCCGCGTTTCCTCCGCGCCGGCGCTAATGTTCAGGAAATGAGACGGCGCTGGGAGGAGCAGGCAGGGGGAGGGGGGAGACCTGGAGCGCACCGAGGTGGCGACACGGCGTGGCAGAGGCAGGCAGGGCTGAGCAAACTATGGAGCCTGGGCCGCTACTCCCATGTTATGTAGGTTTCTTGAGGAAAAGTGGCTAGAGTTTAATGAAATTTTGGAATCCGCGCTCAAATGGGAAAGAATATCTTCTTTCTATTTACGTTTTTTATTCGTTTGTTTTTAAGAGGTTTTTGTAAATTGTGTCTTATTTCCTGTTTGGATGGAAAGTAAACATTCATTCGTTGTTGTGTTATGATATCCTTCAGAGGCGTTCAGTTTGTTATTTTATTATATATTTTGGACCAAGTTTTCCACCCAACTCAATTAGTACTGATTTTTTAGAAGCGAGGTCAGTGCTAATGAGGGGACATTAAGCAGACCAAGCAGATTGATTGGTTTTATCAAATTAAAAATCTTTCTGCATCGCGAGTATCTGAAGTGCGAAAAAAAATACTTCTTGGATATTAGTGGATGAAATATACACTTGTAATAATTTGGCTAATCTCTCTGATTGATAATTTTCAGCAGTTGGTATTGACATTTCTAAAAAACTTAACAGCTTATAAATCATAAATTAAAATGATTTAATAATCACAACAATTTATAAAATATAAAACTAAGAAAGATTACATTAGGTTTTCTTATTGATAATCTGCTGAAATTTTTGCACTGTACCACTATATTTTTGGTAATTACTTAATTTAAAAATAGTTTAATTAGAGCATATAAAACAGATGTGAACGAAGAAACAAAACAAAAAATCAAGGAATCAAGAATTAGGCTGTACGATCTCTTTGAATTTTTTAATATTTATCGATACACTATGTATTGCTATAATAGCTGATAGAGAGGAGAGGACTAAATCTTGGGTTTTCAAGTCCTGTAACGACATGAAATCCTACATTATTTTGACAAAAAGTAATAAAACATATGTTTGTGTACTTTAGTGTGTACAATATTACTTAGTGTGTAATCTATATTTAAAAATCTTGAAATGGAGAAGATGTACAAATAACAATTGGCGGAACATTTCAAATTAAAACATTAAGATTTAAAAAATAAAAAATAGTATTTCAAGAAAATAATATCTATTCTAAAGATGTATGAGGTTTTTAAAGACGGTTTTTCTAGCAATAGTTTTCAAATATTTATCGTATCTCTTTAAAAATGTTTGCAGGCACTTCAATGAACGGTAGGTCGTAGGGACGATGTTGACTAGAGAGAGACCGGCTGAATTGGTGGTTCTGCTGCGATTCTGACCAAGAGGTCAAAGAGTTCAAGTTTCGAATGTGGGGGATTTTCGACTCTAACTACATAGCTAGCTCGAATTCAGCCGGTATCTGGAGAAGAATTCTAGAGATATATTGTTCTTCTCGATAGTTTTCCGTGCATTCTCCCGTCAATATCAGACGAATGCCAGAGAAGTACCTTAACACACAAGCCATGAACTGCGTGCAATTTTTCCGTACTGTAGCCCCTCTTCTTACGCACACACATACAAATACATTCACTACCACGCATGTCGGAATATTAGTAGGGAGCTTTAAGCTTATCCCGACCAGAGTGGTGCCTCCTGGGTGGGTGGAGATAACTGGAAGGAAGCCCCCCGCAGGCCTACGTGTAGGGCAGCACTAGACCTCACCAACCAGGGAGGAAGGAATCACCGCCACATCCCGCAATAAAACATTCTCCACTCTAAATGGTCTAATGCCCGTGTAAGATAAAGTGGCTGAGTTTAGTACGTAGATACCAACACAGGATCTGCGAAGCGAGGTTGAATGGAATCGCCAATAGAGAGGAAGGGAATGAGTGAGGGTGTGTTCCTCGCGCAGAAGGGAGTGACGTGTGATGCGCGAAGCGTGAGAATATTACCGAAAGTGCAGGTGACCCTTGCAAACCCCAAAACAAACGCAAGGAAATAACCTCTTCCCAGAAACTTCACTGGCCCCATAATAGCCACCAGTCTCCAGAACACACCGCATCACTAACGACCTTTACCCTCTCCTGACTTATGTTACTCAATCCTTACCTAGGCTCACTCCACATGAGTATAAACCTCCCAACCCAACTTAACTATATCACCAAATAATCCGGCTCATCATCTGACTCTCCTTCTCTGCCAGATGCATGGGATTTAGATCCCAACATATTATCCTTCGTATCTTACCATATCTACGATTCCGCAAAATCCAATATCTCTAATTGAACCACTAACTCAAAATTCCAAAACCTAATTATTTCTCATCAAAAATCTTTACAAAAGCTTTCCCATTTATTCAAGAGAGAAACACCCGCTCGACATTCTCCAATTTCTCCCTCCTCTTACCCGAAGCAGACGGCATACATAACTGAACAGGATGCAGACTATGACGTAACACTGATTGATAATGCACAGACTATGACATTATAGAAACTGAGGACTCGACTTAAAGTAGATCACTCTGACCAGCTAAACTAGCAAACTTTCACCTCGTATCACATTCCACAACTATGGGCCACCCCTTGACTTCTAAACGATTCATGATATCGAAATGCAGTTTTCGCTCAACAATGCGGAACAATAGTACAAGTAATATGCCATAGAGATTTAGTTTAAAATATTTTAAGTTGAGAAATGTATTCATCTTTGGTTTTAATTTGATTGTTCCTTTTATTGTTGTGTATACACAAAAAACAAATTACACACACAAAACACTATTTTTCCCAGCTCCTCCTCTCCACTACTATATTCCCTTTTCCTACTTTCTGTCCATCGCCCTACATCCCTAATAACAAATACGTCTTTAATCTCCCACATTTCCAATACGCATCCTTGAACGGAGGAGTAGAGCTGCCATTTGAGGTGGAGACAATTTATCTTATGGTACCTGTAAGGAAGAGTCTCTGCAGGACAGAGCCAATCCCAAAACCAAAAAACGCCAGAAGCACCGAAGTGACGAAGCGGAAGAGGCTGAGAGGTAATATGCAAAGTGACGGCTCGCTCAAACTTCGACAAGTAAAGGAGGAGTAGAAATCATACGAAAGGGGGAGGGGAAGCAGAGGGCGGAAAAGGCGTCTGTGAAAGAAGAACGTCGAATACAGAGCGAAATACGATATTTGAGATACGAATGACATTGCAGAAAGAAGTGAATGTCTCACTGGTGGATATTGGAAAGACAGGAAGGAATATTTGAATGGTGCGGCTTTGCAATGATCCGCACTCCACTGCGTGAGTTTGTTTTGACAGATAACATGACATGTACACAGCTGGTTTTGAAACATCGCTGAATCCCAATAATATTCTTTTACCAGTCCCCATTCAGTTGGGCGAATGCAGAACTAAAAGCCATGTTATTTCAAAGTAATATTATTATTTTTCCCAGAAAGTTTTTGAAAAATGTACAAAATTCGGATGTCAAGATTAACAAACCTTGGGATAAAATGGACAAAACAAAATGACTCTGACTTTAAGTAATGAAGATTATTTAATGCAGGAGTACATACGCTTAATTACTTTGTGTGTTGAGAACAACAGATGTCAGAAGTTCTTATCTAAGCGTAAACATCGTGTAGACAAGAGCAAGGTGTAGAACGTTAGAGGAGCGGAGAGAGATGAGTTATGAAAATGGAAGGGGCACATGGAAGGGGATAACAATGTAATACAATGTGGAGAATTGTGGTTTAGGAGTGGACGTCGTCCCACCGACTTACACGTAGGGCAATAGATGCACAAAGCGCCGATGAAAAGGGGGCGTTGCCCAATGACGTAGTGACCTGCGAGATAGGGGAGGATCACTTTCAGAGGGGAGGCTAATGAACAACACGAGGGAGGATGTCAATGCCCTCATGGATCGGTGCCCCTGGGGATGAGACGGGAATAATCAGATACTTAGGAAGAGTAGCTGAGGTTGTGAAAACTGTCGGAAGGCAAATGCAGGGAAACGTGACTCGAGGCAACGTTTAAGAAATGTGAATGAATGAGTGATGCAAATAAATTGTTTCAGATGCACTGAATGAAGCAACAATGCGTAGCCATACACTAATTTGTAATAAAGGAGATAGTGAACACGGTAATGAGTACACAGCAAAAGGTTAAGAAAGGAGATAATATAGTTAAAAAGGTCAATTTCCTGCGGATAATATAGCAAATGATGAATTTTAAACTGTATTACAATCAAGTAAGATACTATGAAATACAATTTGAATCAATTAAAGAGAATAAATAAGACAAGGGTAAAAACTAAGGATAAATAAATTCTAGAGAAGGATACTGTAAAACAGAACGAGGAAGATGGGGAGAGGAGGAGAACGATTGAAGAATGGAAGAATGCGATAGAGAGAGAGAGAGAGAGAGAGAGAGAGAGAGAGAGAGAGAGAGAGAGAGAGAAGTGAGATTGAGGAAGAGAAAGAAAGGAAAGTAGATAATAGAAAAGAGTGAAATTTACTTTCAGAGAGACATTGTGTATTCGCAAGAGAACCTAGAAAAATGACAGCAGACGCGAGTGAATGTGATTACGATAGGAGGCTCTAACCAAGCCCAGATTGCGGAATGGGGAAAGAAATTGAAGAATAGAAAAGTGGGAACGGGAAAGCGAGAAATGGACGAAAGCAATTTACTGATAGGGGAGAGAGAGGGAGGGAGAGAGAGAGAGAGAGTGAGAGAGAGAGAGAGAGAGAGAGGAAAGAGAGATAATTCAAGAGAGAAAGATAAATGAAAAGGGGAAAACGGAGAAAGAAATAGAGAAATGGAGAATGATAGAGATATGAAGAATGAAAGAGATATGAAGAATGAAAGAGAAATGAAGAATGAAAGAGATATGAAGAATGAAAGAGAAATGGAGAATAAATGAGAAATGGAGAATAGAGGGAAATGGAGAATGAAATAAAAATGGAGAATGAAAGAAAAATGGAGATAGAGAGAGGAGGGGAGAGGAGGGGCAGAGGAAGAGAAAGTGTGAAACCAAAGGGCGAATGGAAACATCCCGTTAGAGCGCCACGCACCGCGTAAGAGTGACAGCAGGCGAAGGCGAGAGTGATTGCCCGAGGCGGAGGCGCTAACCAGCCGGAGGCTGCGGCGTCGGGCGGGAAGCATCCGGTCGGTCAGGGGTTCGCAGAGGGGCGCACGGCTGGCGCGGAGCCGGATCAGCGGCTCAGGGGGCGGCGGTGTGGCGGGGCGGGACGCGGGCGCGCCCGGGATCGATCGCCGCTGCCGCCCGCCGGCAGAGCGCTCTGCCGTCGGGCCACGTGCACCGCCCACGCGCCGTCCCCAGAGAGAGACGGCGGGGGCACAGGGTGCCGGGGTTGTTTCGGGCGACGCCGGTCAGTGGATTGTGACTGACGCGACGCGGTGGCGGCGGGGGTGGTAGAGGGGGCGGCGGCGGCGGTGCGCGCGAACTTAACAACAAATCGTCGACGGAGCCGGCGAACCTTCTCGTAACCCGGTTTGCCCAAGTTAAATTTACTCCGGGTTAGAGATAGATAAATCTCTGCGAACGAAGTTTCGAAACTTTTGAGTTACAAAAGCTTATCTAAATAAGAAAAAGATTTTTCTCGCGAAACAGTTATCGGGCAAATTCTTACTCGTGGAAGGAAACACGCAAACTCTTTCGAGGGTGATCCTAATTACTTTTTGTGAGGTGGCAGGATTCTGAGAAATTGTTGATGTTATTTTCGAGATGTTGAGTATGATTTGTTGATCAATGAGATGTAATGTGATTACTTTCCATAAATTTTAGGAACTAAAATAAACGAAAATAGGAAAGCTTTTAAGTAATATAGTTGCAATTTAATGTACATCTTGCACTATAAATATTTTATTGTTATTACTATTGTTAAAAAAAAGCACACTTAATAATACTCTCTTTACAAAAACGCAGAAAAAAGTAATTTTCTTGTGTTTCGTCTCTCCCTTAGACAGTAGTTGATCACTTATTGTCTTATAAAGAAAACAGTAAATACAGAAAACAATATATCTTACAGCCGGGAATTAGCTCTGACTGCCATAGCAAAAACCTACGACATGTGTTAAAGATTGTGTTTCTTTCTTTCCAACACGATGACAAACATTTTTCACAACGCTTCTGTAAATTACTCTCTCCCACGAGAAATAGACCTCCATGTTACATTTCATCTCAGGATTGTCAGTCCGGAACGCGCGCATTTCTTGTTTCTCTGTGGCGAAGTCTTCATTTGTTTCTCAGTCGTCTCCCGCTATGTTTTGCTGGCCGATAGGACCCGCTCGCGTAGGCGCTGCCGTGGGTGGACCATTGCCTTTCAAATGTCTCTTTGAAGTTCCACGAATACTAATCTTACAGAGGGATTGAAATGCGTCATCAATTCTCGACATTCGCGTAATGGATAGAACGCATTATGTAGATAGGCATACTACAATGATAAGTGGCTTTGTGATCTACATTACTAATTTCCCGTGTATGCAGAAATTGAAAGAAAACTATAGTCTCCGTCCCTGTGACGGATGACTACGGTTTGTTAGATACCCAAGAACTCGGGAAAACATAAAAACAACAAAACAATTTCTATTTTGATTGAAAATGCAAATTTTGATTGTGTTATTGTGCCTATTGTCATACTGCGCATAAATGCTGAATACGCAGTGCGTGGTAGATTAGTACACAGCGTAAGTCTTGCGACACCAAGGCTACAAGGAAGAAGCTGCCCGCTATTGAACATTTCCTATTTACGTTTTGTGTTAAGGAGTAGCAACTTTTTTATATTCTTGGAATGTCCTATATTATTGAAGTATTCGTGAAGGCTGTTTTTTTAAATAGTTAATTTATTACAGTGTTATGAATATTTTACGTGCTATTCTTAAGCATAGAACGCCTATTTGTTTTTGGGAAAACATTTTATGTAGTTTTATTCACCAGCATTTTTGCTGATGCAGGTCAATAACTTTGTTTTACTTTGAAGTTAAAATGTATATTAGGAAAAACGTCTATTACGTTTACAATTTTTGTACATGAAGATACGAGTAAAATCGTTGAAATTCAATATTTTTTTTAAAAAATGGCCACAGTTCACAATCATCTCACACATCAAGTTTCTAGTGCAGAGTCCCCTCTTTCATTTAAATTGAAATAAGAGGGAATCTGCAAAAAACAATTCAGTAAGTCTCTCATATGGAGGTAATAATTAAATTTATTTTTCTTGTGTCACCTACTGGCAACCTTAATGATCAACAACACAAGTCTAATTCATTATGCGTTTTCCAGTTGAAATTTTATGAGATTCAAGGGATTTTATTAATCGAATGGATAACTTGGACACGGGTCGTAAGGGACCGAGGGTGCTCGAGAGTAATCGCGTGACAAAATGAAGTGGAGAGTGATGTGGAGAGTGTTGTGAAGAGTGATGTGAGAGTGATGTGAGAGTGATGTAGAGAGTGATGTGGAGAGTGATGTAGAGAGGGTTGTGGAGAGGGATGTGGAGAGTAACCGGGAGAATGATGTGGAGAGTGGTAGGGGGAGCCAGTAAGAGTTTGGTAGTTGGTTGGGCGTGTGGCCGAATGAGTAGCCTGTAAAGCAAAAGGGAGAGTACTCGCTTCAAAATTGTTTGAATAACGAGCCTCATTAAAAAACACACCTGCGTTCCACTGAATGAACAAGCCCCTGCCTTTCTCGCGTGTTGCAGGCCGCTGCTGAAGCAAATCAAAAACAGCGCCGAGTCGCACATCGTGCTGGACTGCTCGACGACGCGCGTGTACGAGGTGCTGAAGCAGGCGCAGCAGATCGGCATGATGAGCGACTACCACAGCTACCTCATCACGTCGCTCGACCTGCACGCCGTCGATCTGGACGAGTTCAAGTACGGCGGCACCAACATCACGGCCTTCCGCCTGGTCGACCCGGACGACCCTGAGGTGCAGCGGGTGCTCAAGGACTGGGCGTACACGGAGCCCCGCGCCAACACCCCGCCGAGGAAGCCGGACGTCGGGTTGCGGGTGAGTGCCCGCCGCTGCTGCTGGGTTGCGGTTTCAGGACGCGTTTGCTTTTAGGAAAATCTTCCACTGGAGGGATACAATTACATTTAAGAAGACATTACCTGTAGCTGAGTTGGAAACATTCTCTCAGAATGTCAAAACTGTCAAAAGTAGATTAAATAACATGTAATTATTTCTTTTTAGAATATGTTTACATTCTAATTAATTGTTTATATTATTAAGTTAGATTAATTATTATATTATTTATATATTACTATATATTATTATATTCAGATTAGATTAATTATTATATTATTATATATTAACTTCGATTGTTTTATAAATTTATAATGTTATATAAAAAAGCGAATGCAAGTCGTTTAAAATGTAACTTTATTGCTGGAGGAGTAAGCAGTCGCGGAGCACTATACTGTTGATTTTTTATGAGTTTGCTTTCTTCATCACTTACCTCGCTAACTCAGTATTGCTTCCCGAGGACCACTATTCAATTATAGCGAAACAGGGGCATTAATAATATTTTTCGACCACGTGGTTCATTATTGTTATTAAAATGTAATTAATTAATACCTGGTTGTGTTTTATTAAATAGTAATTGCTCCATTCTGGTATCCATACCTTCGTTGAATGGTGTTTTCATTTGATTCGATTCCTTAGGGAATCAATTATTTTCATTCGATTCGATTCTGGAGTCGTCTACAACTTTTCGATTCTATAATCGATTCCAGAATCGATTCTTTTACATGAGTCGAACGTCCCTAGTTATGGCCCGACTGCTGAGTTCGTCAGCCGAAGGTGAAAGAGAGCTCTCTCGCGGATGCGAGCTGCATGACCCAATGAAAACTCAGCGTTCGTTTATTATTAATTAGAAGCGTTAAGCTAGACTAGTGTATATTTAAAAAGAAGGTGCGTGAGCATATGACAAACACAATTAAGAGTTTTAATTGGGTGTGGGGTACTAATAACATTAGCCGCGCGGATTGCATTACGCTTCCAAGAATTTCTAACGCGCAGGCGAAGGAGATGCGTGGGCCGAGGTTCTTGGAACCGCGGGCGAGACGGAGGGGCACGGAGGTTACGCAATCTTGTAACACGACTGCGGCTAAATCTTTAACACTAGAAATAAATGATTAAATATATGGATACAAATTAGAGTTAGAAATTTGTACAAAACTAGATTAATAATACACGACAGGAGCGTGCTTATAAAATATACAATTATAAATTAAGTAGCTTTTTTGAGCTTGCTCCGACGATTGCCTTCCTATAAATGTGAAAACACGCTCCAAACGTCGCTTGTTTTCAATTCATGTACCCATGCAATAAAAGTTAACATTATATACTAGTTGCATAAACTACTATTATAAGGCCTATTTTAGCGCATATTTTCAAAGTTGTCATTGCTTATGTGCATATATATTTTATATATTTTAGCACATGTAAATCCAGGATCTACTCATAAAATAGTGAGTTAATATGTGTTCGACATTTGCGAAGTATGAATAACTGTATCAACGAGAGCTGTTGGCAAAATTGGATAGTAAGAAACATGCTCTGGAGGTTTAGAAACAATTTTCAACGACAAATAATCAACAGCATAGATTTGATTGTTTTGCCATCGAAACAATTAAAACCCATGCCTCTCTCATCCAGGAAAAAGAGACGTCGATACCAATTATTATTTATAAGTGGGTTGGACGTTTATTTAGATGAGATCTCTACAGGTTAGCTATTCTGATCGCTTGCTTCCAAGATTTACTCAGAAAAATTCCAAATGAATGTCGAAGAAGTAGGTACCTCTAACAAAAGGCAGTGGATCATATGCCATTGTAGGTCCCCTCCCCATCCTAAGAGTTACATCATATGCAGTGACGTAACGATCGGACCTGCAAGGCTCGCATTCCAGGCGGGCCCGGGCATAACAGGGACTATTTTTAAGGGATATGTTTATTTTTAAGGTATTTTCACTATTTTTGTTTGCTATACCCTTTTATAAAGGGAGCCCCGATAACAGTTTTGCGGGCAGGCACTCATTTCGATACGCTCCTGGTCATATTATCGAACTGTGTATGGTTGTTGATCTATAAACACTCCGACAATTCTGTAACTTCGAGGATGTCAGGCCAAGGGTTAAATTACACTGAAACAGCAAATGAGATTGGCATTTCTAGGGGATGCTTTCGGGGTTCTTCGTACGTCTTCTCTGAAATCTAAGAAGGTAGAGTAGGTTATTATCAACGTCGATTGTAACAATCGTAGTAGTCTCGGCAATTTCAGTAAACAGTGACAATCAGATCAAAGGGTGACTTTGCGTTTCATGGAAATTTGTAATTTGCAATTCGTGAAGGTTTGCCAAGTCTCTTCTTGAATGTATTTAGAATTCGTGGAAGTCGGATCTTGCAATCCGTGAAGATAAAACTGATTCACTACAAGAGCGGGGTGTATCTCGGTTTCCTGGAATATAGGCTTTGATTTGCTTTGCCCCATCAAAGAGACGCTTAGTAATCTGAAGATGGCTTACTGAACATCCAAAGCTCTGAAATCAGAGAGCTCCTTGAGTGGTGCACTTAAGTATCAAATTACTGTTACAATTAGGGTTGAACAAAGCTACTAAATTGATAATTACGAATAAACGATGTTCATCTAACTCAATGCCGATGGAGGCAGAATTATGCTCTCAGAAACAAGGAGTAGAGTGATATTTATCTAAATTTTCAGAGCAACATTTTCAGAGTGCAATAACAAACTAAATTCGCTTTGTCGCATTTGTAGTACGGATTTATACATCTGTAAATCAACTTTATTACAGTTTTAGTATTACAGTTTTAGTATTACAGTTTTAGTATTACAGTTAATGCCTCTAGAGAACTATCCATTTGCACAGCATTTGGGTACTTTTACAAAATAAGTTTATCTTCTTGACACGGACAGAGAGATGGGCGGGCAGATATTTTGCCGTAAAGATATTTTTCGGTTTCAAGTATTCACAAAAACTAGATTCTGAATATTCAACGTGTTAGAAAAATTTCTTTACTACAATCAGAAACAAGAATCCTCCTCTTTTTCGGTATCAGGGACCTAAGTTTTGTTGTTTTTTTGACGACAAATCAGTTTTTCTCTGCAATATTACATACATTTCTCTATAGAGTAGTAATGTAATATGAGAGAAAGTAATAAAAAGTGAGAAAGAAGAGACAACATAAAAGATTAATACTATTAACCACTACTTACTACTAATATCCAACTACTCTTTACTACTAATAACCAACAAAATTGCAGAACTTTTCTCTTCCATCACATACAAAACTGGAATGTTTATTTTACACATTGCAAAAAATCATTAGAACACAATCATAGTTTTAACTAGAAAAACGTCCTTGATGTGTAGAAAGTTTTAGTATGAGAAGATAGAGTTCAGTTACCCAAAAGAACTTTAAGAAGACGAGAAATATCCCTTCACAATTACAAAGGAAAGAAATTGAAAATATAAAGATGATTTTAATCTAATTAAACTTTACGCAATCGTTTCAAGTTAATGTTTCTATTCGTATCAGCAATATTTGGCAGAGCCACGACAGACTACCTGGCTGATGAACGCAAAAGCCCAAGGCGAGGCTCTGGCGTAGAAAATAAAGCTCGCCACTCTGTGGAAAAGCAACCGTCCGTGACCGTCAGTCCATCTGCCGCCTGGCTGCGGCCGCTGGAGCGCTTTCTGCAACCGGTGGCCTCCGATCGAGCGCTGACAACCGCACAAGCGCGGCGACCGTTCACAGCCGGTCTCTTCACTGAGTGCGCTGCCGCCACCGAAATATCTCACCTGGAGCAAATTTAACTTGTTTGAATGAGCGCGTGTGCGGATTTTCTTGTTTGTTGTATGTTTACAAATTCTGCCATTCATGATGTTGGGAGCGGGCTTCTTGCGAAGGCTTATTAAAACAAACTGAAAATAAATTGCAATTCTCCGTTTGCAAACTCATGCAGCTATCCTCCGTTGGCTCCTCTAAGATGAGTAAAATTATTGCTTTATTGATTCGGCATATAATATAATTTACTCACTCATTATTTTAATATACTTCATTCAAATACTTTAAACCAAATATTTACGCGAAACGCGCTCAATCACTTATTATCTTAAATATATTTTGAAAATATAATGTTTACTAGCTTTTAATACGCTTTTATTGCTTTTTTTGTTTATTAAAAACGTCTAGCATGTTAACGTATTCTTTATTTATCTTTCCATAATGATTTCCCAATTTCTACTGGTTCTGAATGCTGGCAACGATAATTTCGCTCTGATAATTTTATTACATGGTTACTTGGTGAATGTGGACGGCGAACTCGATGCTGAAAAGGGTAGTTAAATGGTTTCGAAAGGTTTCCGGATTTCCAGAATTCATAAAAAATCCACTAAAAATCATTAAATAGCTAATTAAAAATCACTACGAACGAGCTACCTCGCGCAGTGCCGTTCGCTACGCGTCTGAGTGAAGGCAACCGACGTTTGGTCGCCGCTTCCCTGTAGTTTCCGAAATTCACAAGACGGTACCGACCGAAGTGGCTCAGGGCCTCAATTGATGCCTGAACGGTGCCTCTGACCGGGAGGTCCTCGGGTTCGAGTCCGAACGATTGTAGCAGGATTTTTTGACACTAGCCCGTTAGCTAGATAGAATTAAACCGCTCGCTGCCTGGAGGAGAAGTCTACCTGCCGGCTGCTCTGGTCAGTAGATTTCCGTGGTTTCTACGATCAGCCCCAGGCGAATGCCGAAGCAATTCTCCTACAATCAAGCTTCAGTCCGCACGCTATCTTTCCTTCCTCTTTCTCTGCGCACTCTGTGCACAGCCCTTGTCCTGACCTTGCTTTGCCTGACCTTGCCTCTGCCCAACCTACCCTGCTATGTTTGCCGTCGCTTCGTGAAGCTGAAAACAGATGCACAAACGTCGAGTAGCAATAATGACTTGCTATTACTGAAACTGGAATGAATTAAGATAATAGTGAAATGTAAAAGCTTTATGAAAAGTTAATGTACTTGAATGGGTTTCTTCGCTCTTTTCGAAGTATTAACGAAAACGCGAAAGAGAGCGCGCACAAAATTAGCTCTAAGGGGAAGGGGACGAGAGCTCATGTTCAAGAAATCTAATGTAGACAATAATTTTCTTTAGTTTTGAAGGTCACTTGTGCTTTGGAAAGCCATTATCATTAATATCGGAATAAAACAGTTGATATGAAAGCAAATCTGTGTTATTCTTCCTTAAGGGAAAATCATATTTTGTAAAGAAGTTGCCTAAGTTAAGCAAAACATTCTACTTTTCAGTAATAACAGAATTTAAATTGGTTTAGCCTGTCGAGAGATTACTCCGAACAAACAGACGGACAAAATTATATAAACGATAAGGTTTCTATAATATAAATAAACAATACATAAAGGTCACCTTAAAAGTTGTATGCACAAAACTTCATTAAAATCGAAACTGTAGATGTGTATGAAAAAAATCGTACTATAAGACAAAATAATAATTGGAAAAAGAAGCTTAGTTTAAGCCCAACAATATCCTCTACCTTTCAGTGAAAAGCACATCGAAATCGGTAAAGCAGTTTTGAAGATTATCCGAGACAAAAAACAGAGAGAAAAATGAAAAAAAAAGATTTGTTTTTATATAATATAAATAAGCGTATTATATAAGTAAAATTCAGTTATTTTGATATCACAGACACTCGAATTGTATTTACATAGATTCTTTACCTGTTCCCTGAGGTCCAAAAACTGCAAATATGCGCGAGGGAGTCCGACTGGCACGAAATCCTATAAAGCTCAGTCGGACAGCTCTGTTTAGCAGCTGACCGTTATCGCTGTTCGTATCCGTGGTTTTGTCAATCGGGCGATGAGTAGTTTGTGGTAATCCATTCTATATCAATGTGGTTCCTTAACAATAGGTCATAAATGGCGCACGCTCCTCTCCCTTCAATTTTAGTTTTAGCCCCATTTACATTCTCGCACAATGTGTTGGTCGGTCTTCTCATTGATCCGGTCTCTTTGGTCCAGATTATTTCATCTCTCACCGTTTTGTACGTACCTAGAAATCTCCGATACCGGCATAAATGGGCATAAAATACACCCAAACTGAGGGAATACTTATTTTTTTACAACTGTCTTACATCAACGGAAGTGTAGATATCCGCTTGTTGCATTAGCTTTTATTATCATTCTAAATCAAAATTCTAATTTAAAAAATAATTTTTATTGCTCATTATATTAAAATTCTGGTAGACGAAAAAATAATTATTATATAATATTTTTGAACAGTTTAAGTTTTGTAATATTTAATCAATGAAAATAGTGTTAGTTTTACAGTTCTGCATCAATACTCGTAATAAGACTAAAACAAGGGCTGTATTCAAATTAATACTACTCTGAAAATACTAATACTATTATGTGAAAACTCTATTGGTTTTCTAACGGCAGTTGCTTAATGCTGTCATAGATCCCATACTGTACAAAATTTCTAGACTTCTACTGAGGTGGAAGAGAAATGTGTTCCGTTATGCAATCAGAAGTTTCATTGCTTTATGATGTCACAACAAAGTTGTCAAAGCTGAGTGAAGAATATTTGAGTCCTCTCCACATGCGTCGGTAATAGGTGAAAGTCACAGCACGCATCGCACCAATTCTAGGCTATAGTATCCTCCGTGCGTGTTTTTAGCACTTTGATCGGTTGCATTTATTGCATTTTATTCGTTTCTATGTTTAGCATATTCTTCTTACATTCTTGATATATATGTTATTGCCATTATATTAATTAAAAGTAATCAGGTGCATTGATTGGTTGAGATAGCTTTCCATATCGCGACCTAGTTCAGTTCCGGGATGGGGCAAAATTACTGTCAATTGCTGTCCAACAAAACTGCGACTTTTTACTTTCGTGTCCCGGTTCAGATAACTGGGTGACAATGTGAAATATTCTCACAAATAGAGAATGCCGAATAGATTTTCCTCCTCCAGTAGACTCAGATATCACTTTTTATGCCAACGACTTAGTCCTCTACGAAGGTAACGAGAACATTTATATAACTTACGATTACCTCCAATTCGATTTAGAAAACTTCACGCATAGGACCAAAGCCTGGAGAATAAATATCAACCCCAAAAGTCTCAATGTGAAATATTCACTATTCGTAGATCATATACACCTCTAGAGTTAAAAAAAACAAACAATGTCCCATGGCTTCATTCCGGAACGGCATGAAGCATCTTGGAGTCCTATTAGATAAAAGGCTAACATGGAAACCCCATTACTTAATCTGTCTAATAAAGCTTTCGCCAAAATGAGTAAACGTGACCCCTAATCAACTATAAGTTACATCTCATCTCAGTTTCAAAAATATAGTCTACTAATATTCAATAATTCGCCCTACATTAACATATGCCTACCCTGAATGGCACAACTCAATACCGAGTCACACAAACAGTTCAAAACAAAATTTTACGTAAAATAATTAATGCACCTCGGTTCAATAGCAATATTCAAATAAAGTCACATAATTTCTGTCAAAATTAAATGAATCGTTTTATTCCAAACCACACACCGAAAAAAAGAGCCGTTGGACTATACTAGATCCATGATACTATGTAAGGAAAATTGTTACAGTATCATGGATCTGGTATACTCGACCTCCATAGACCTTTAATCACAAATGTATGAACAATAAATTAAAAATGCATTCATTTAGAGAATTATAAGACAAAACCCAGTCAAAAACACTTTAAAATAATTAAGTAAATAAGTATAATCACCATCAGGAAAAGGTCACAAGTATCTAATAGCAAAATAGCAAAAATTGGAATAAAATTTCAAACTCATTTACCAGTTTAACTCCCTGAAATGCATGAACTGCTGAAAACGAAGACAAAAATATTATTGAAAAAGAGGTCTCCCGAGCCCATAGCTTTCAGACATTTTTGTGACTATTTCATTAATCTGAGGCTTGTTTTCGTTATTTAATTGACTACCAAAACAATGGCTTTTGATAGGGCTGAATTCACAACAGTAACAGTGAGAATGTTTATTAAGTCGAGAAAACAGCGAGCACATAGCACTCCTTTCGTAAATGGAATACAATAAAAGTAGCCTTATTACGAAGTTATTTTTTCCAAGGTGATTGCTATGCTCATTACAGCATATTAATTCAACTACCTCACTACCGCGTCACTGGCGTACTAAATGAAATTGCATAGAAAATTGTAAAAATTATTCGTGATCAACATTAGTTCGAAGGTGTAACTAAACCCATGGACCTGACCATTATAAATACAAAAATAGATAAAAAGTTTCAGAAACCTTGAAGTAAAATATAAAATGGATTATTAATATACCATTTATCTCTTGGAACATGCAGAATTAATTAGAGATTGATATTAAATATTTAAGTTATTACTTTGTTTTAAATTTGAGTCCATTTTCTTCTTATTTCTAAGCAAAATAATGTTTTATTAAGTTACATTTAGAAAATAGAATTTATCAAACGTGACTATTATAAATTAATAACGAGCAGAAAAATTGAAAATTGAGAAAGCCAATTACAAACACCGAAGAACAAAGAAAGTCTCTCTTTTGTATAATTAGTTTTAAGGCTGGAGAAAAAGAATAATCAAGGAATACTTGATTAGGTTTTTAACGAAATTTGTAACAACTTCATGAATTAAAGAAATACTATGTAGTAAAGGAACGAAATATTGAGTTCTAAAGATCGGCTTAGGATAATTCTTTGAGAGTTTGAGAAACGACGCTTCAAAGCTTACGTACGAGAAACGTTGCTTCAAACGACCCTGTTCACGACTCTTTTTTGTTTCCACGTATTTGAATCCACTTCCTCTCGTTCGAGTTCATCTTTCATAATACGTACTAATACATTTCTTATTATTTCTTCTGTTTAATTTTTAATGATTTCAACAATTCGATTTGTATATAGCTACAAATACTGTTTTATTGACTTTTACGTTCATTTCAATCGTAATAGTAATCAGAACTCATTGAAATAACATTGATTAAATATTGCATTATGTATAACAACGTTGAACCTAAAAATGAAAGGGAGGGATTCATCTAATATGCAAGCTTTGAATTTTTAACAAAAACGTTGTATGCAAAAATGGATCACTTTTATGCCATATATTCCATTACAAACGATGAATTTGCATTTCATCTGCATGAAGGTATCAGAGGATGTTCTGAGTCAGAATTTCTGTAAGTGATTTAAAAAATATTTAATATGATTTTTTGGAGTGATTGACAGTTATTGTGCATATTTTTGACAAAAAGAAATAGAGAGCCATAACACTTGCCTTGGTGTTTAATACTAGAAATATACACAGCAAAATACGTATTAAAAAAGAGTTTTTCTAGAATTTGTCACCCCTATGCTTCCAGATGGCCAGTAATATCGACAGCAATACGTCGAAACCTAATTTATTTAAATTTACATATATTTATTGTGGATGTTTCTCTAATTTAACTTCTATAGAAATGTAGGCTTTGGCAAATACAAATGATTTCCCTTGAAGGGGAAATTTCTTTTTCAAACTTGCTGTAAAATAACCAAAATGTACAAAATTCATGAAGTCTTTTCCATTTTTAATATTTCTTAGACAGCGTACGTTTACGTGTCAAAGCTTAGAAACAACTGCACTCGCATACATAAATGGCGCAGTATCGAAACACACCATGTCAATCCTAATACTGGACGATGATGAGATAAACTATGTAATCCTCGTAGGATGGAAATGTCTGAACCGCAGAAAAAAAATATTGCCTCCAAAATATACAAACGGTTTTATTAAAATAAAATCCATTCAATTTCTATAAATATTCATTCATAAATTTTAAGTCTGTCGATGTTCATTCGTTCTCAGAGCATCAATTTAATGCTGCTCCTTCCGAACTCCTCCGCGTTAAATTTCCATCGCGGAAGCAGAAAAAGCGAAAAAGGGTGAACGTAAACCTGCTCTGTTGCTCGAGTTCACTGCTCTTCCATCAATGCGTCTGCTCCCCTCCCTCTCGACTTTCTTCCATTCTCAGTGCCGACCCCGTCGCGCTTACGTCTCACTCTCGGCGAATACTCGCATCGACATCCATCTCGTGCTCCCATCACAACTTCTCAACCCACATGCCATTACCTCAGCTTCCGTCGCTTCCCCCATCTCCCTCCGTCTTTATTCCTCTGCCACCTCACTCACACCCATTCCTCCTCCACCCGCAACCCTCCACCCTGCTTATCCGCACCCTTCGTCCATCCCACCTCTGTACGTTTCCATTCAGGCTGAGTTAGCTCAGAAGCAGCATTGCCGCTATATCTGTAGCGACTCTGATTTGGAGATCCTAAGATTCAAGTCTCGATGGTGGCGGATATTCGACACTGTTGCTATCTAGTGTGTCTAGGTAGTTTTCCGTGTTTTTTTATATCAACACCAAAATACCAGACCTTAGGAGTATCCTAATGAATGGGTCACGGACATCGCGCAATCTTCCCTACCCCACTCCTTTTCCTCTTTTCTTCTCTTACACACACACGCTCTACACTGTCACACATGCTGGGAGACTATTCGGGAGCATAGCGGCGGCGATGGTGTAACGCGTACTGGACGCGTTAGCGTACTAGACTGTTGTACCCAAGTTGGCGGGTTCAAACCCGATCGAAGCCGTGGATTTTTAAGGGCGAAAAAATCCTTCGTACGCCTTCCTTCGGAGGGGAAGTAAAGCCGGCTGTCCCATGTTCGTAGATTTACTTGCATGTAAAAGATCCTCAAGCCTAAATAGCCTGTTTCTCGCCCAAGAAATACCTCCTTTCTCTCCTAGTTGGTGAAAGGAGCGTAGCGAAATTTGCGTGGTCAGACGGAAGAGCGGGCCTGATGGCCCGAGTCTCGCCACGTAAAATAAGACAAATTCAATTCAATTCAATTCATAGAGCTTGTCCAGGCTGCTGCAGTGCTACGTTAATTAAGGGAGGTGCCTGAAGGGGTGAATTCCCAGAAAGCTGACATATAGGTCGGTTCCTGATCTTGCCATCCAACGGGCGAAAAATTGTCTCGGGGGTCAAAAACATCACCACACTAACGAGGCTAATTACAATAGCAGTTCGCGTGCATGGAAACATCAATCATTCAGTCAATTCACACTGCGACACGCTTCTTCGCCGCAACATGGTACACATTAACGCTTGCCGCAGTTTCTTTCAGCAACCTCTACCACGACTGTGAGCGATTCCTTACCAGACTCGTGCTCGCTTCCCCACCCGTCTGTGTTATTTCCTGCCTGTCCCCTACCCCGCACCTCCATGGCTCATTCCTGCCCTCACCATCCCTGACACCGCCCGGCTACCTCTCGATATCCGAAAAGTCTTCTCGTTTCGTATCCGCCTCAACTTTGCTTCTACTCGGCTCCTACACCGCCTCCTCCTAGTTTGTTTCCCGCCATCTCTTGAATCCTCATCTTCTTCCTCTTCGTACATGTCTCATCCGTGTCTTTTCAGTGGGTCTTTCCACCATTCCTTGGTCTCAAATTTGGACTCATTTATTTATTCATTCATTGTTAGAGATTTGTTAACGTCTGTCACTTGTCCTGCAAGTGTAGTGCATGTTCTTTCCTCGGGAGGTTGGCGGTGATCTTATACCACCGGATGTCGAGATCCGGCGCCGACCTACGGTCGGCTAGCGTTGTTTTTCCCCAACCAGGTATCTCCCACAAGCGGGGCACCACTCCAGCCGGGACAAGCCCTAAGCTCGCGACTGGTCTCCCGACAAGTGTGGCTGAGTAGCGCATGTTAGTGTGTGAGTGTATGTTTAAGTAAGCGGTGAAGATAGGACAAGAAAGAGAAAGGAAAGATCACGCGCGATCTGTGGCCCGTTTGTTATGGTACTGCTCCGACATTCGCCTAGTGATGGTCGGAGAACCTACGAAAAGTACTTATCAGAGCAGCCGGCAGCTAGAATCCTCCAAAGAGCCTCCAGAGAGCGACTGAATTCGACCTAGCTGACATGCTAGTGTTGAAAATCGTGCCACCGTCGCGACTGGAACCTAGGACCTCTTGATCAGAGGCATTGCAGTGTCATCAGATGATACCTTGAGCCACCTCTTCCGGTAGATCTGGTCTCCATTTGGCCTACATTCCGCCTCGTCCTTTCACCTTCTCCCCGTCTCCGCCCCTATCTGGTCCCTTCTCTACCCAACCTCCATCCTCGTTTGCGCCCGCGCGCTTCCACGCCTTGGTCGCCGGCGCGGGCGTCGAGAAATCGCGACTCGCGCGCCATCTGCCGCGGGTCGATGGCGATGACGGATGCGCGTCCGACGCGCCGCCCCCACCGGCGCCTGCTCCCCGCCCCGCACTGCTCCGCCCCCCTTCGCGTCGGTGGCGCGCGATCGGATCGGATTGTCGTTTGCGCGCCGACGGGCGCCTGCGGCAGCGGCAACAGCGAAGGGGGCGGCGGGGGCGGCGCGGCGCCAACCCCCGGGAGGAACCTACGCTCATTCGCCGGCGGAGCACCCCCCACCCCCACATGCTGTTTTCAAAGTTCCTTTGGGGATTTTTCGTTCGCGGATTACGCCACCGGAGACTAGTTAATATCGTATTACTACCGGCATTTTGCGAGCGCACGCGGGATATGAAACGAGGGGGCGGCCGGAAATGTATGTTTGGGGAGATGCGCTCGCGGTTAATCTGTTTGCGAACGTGTATGGGTGAAACGTTTACGGACCACAAGTTCGTTCCAATAGACATCTGATTCATTTGTCGCTTGAGTTGGAGGACGTTAAAATTCTGTAGATGCAGATTAATAAAGAAACATATCCATGAGAGAAATAATGACGCCAGCACTAACAGTAATTCCGACTCAGTAATGACTTCAGCAATAAAATGCTTACTGAAAAATTCCTTTATAATGATTTACACAATTGCACAAAAATAAAATCGATGCGCTAATAATTTTATCTAATGTTTTTCAGAGATTCTTTAGAACTATAATTGAAAGCGTAGTGATATAAATAATTATTGTTCTTCATTTACTCAGTTTAGGGCTTTGAAATAAGACATGGATAATACACCTACAACTATTGTTATTAACGAGAGAGTTTGTAAATTAAAGTCACCCCTGCTATTCCAGTTGCCGTTAGCCCATTCAATATTTTTAATTTGTTGGAACATTTTTTGATTAAGCATATATAAAACTTGGAGTAACTGATAATTCGATTTTATCACCGTATTCATCTTCATCTTTCACCTTATGTTGAAATAAAATCACTAATGTCTCAAAACTACGCCACTCCCTGTTGCAGAGTTTCTATTTCTTACACACAACGAGTCTGCGAAAACCAACCCATACATTTCTTTTTTAGGGCACAGCACATGATATCGGCTCAGCGAACACTCCCACAAATGACCGATGGACTTTCCGAACGGAGTGTGCCTCGCGTTCACGAAAACACGAGAAAAACATTCGTTTATATTTCACGGCCGAAATGAAAACAAATCTCATTAGCCGGCGTACTTTCTTCGTAATGATCGCTCTCGGAACGTTCTTTGTCTGACCAGTGCATTGGCGCGTTTCGCGAAATACGTTTATTATTATTATTATTATTATTATTATTATTATTATTATTATTATTATTATTATTATTATTTTCGTACTTACATTCCTCATTACAGATGGAGATTTTGCATGACCAAATATGTTTCCTGAAGTAAGTAAAAATATTCCAATCCCCATTAAAAAAGGCCGTTAAGCGAGTTACAGTATCGGTATTTTTTATCTTTAGCTGTTGATGCGATTTTTGGATTATGCCCCTCCGGTCGAAAGGGTTTTTACAATTTTCATCTATAAATAAAACCGCCTTCTTTTAATTTTAGTTTTTAACGTCAGAATGAATTTAAAAGTGATAAAACTACTATTATGGTAGGCATGTATTTTTTTATCTAATGGCCAAAGAGTGAATTTACACAAATAACAAGATTTATTTTCTTCAGCAGTCTATCCCCTCTCCATTATCTTGAATCATTCCCCTTGCGTTTACTGTACAACTCCTTCCGTCTTCCATTTCCTCACATTTCCTATAAGATCCTTCTACTCTCTACTGCCAGGTCTTTTCAGTACTTAATATGTTAATATTCTACACATTATTTTCTTCCAAAATTTCATACTTCTAATCTGATTTTCCATTCGAAATATGTCTATTTTGGTTAATCACTTTTTCATAAATTTGATGGAAATATGTTTGCTCAAATAATATATTAAGCGTCACTTATTTTTTCTTTGTAACTAAAGTACTCAGAAAGGTTGATATTTTAGTAAGTAAATAAAGTGAAATAATTATAAATCATTGTGATTATGAATTAAAAACAAGTAAATAAACCTCATATAAGTTAAAAAATATACATAATATCTTAAAAAGTCTTACAATATTAATTTTTAATTCATTGAAGTATTTTATTACGTAAACAGTATCATACGATCTCATTGAAATCTTATACAAATAAGAAATGAAATCTCATTGATTTTTTCTTTGAAAGATAAAGAATATCAGTTGTCAATAACAACTGACAAAATATACGTGATACGTTTCAATAGAATTTCAATAGCGAATCATTTCTAAAACACTGAACATTTTTGGGTAACATCTCGCTGTGTGATGAGCAACGTACTCTATACGGAGCCGCCACAGGGGCATTCCGTCCGGAACGCAGGATTACCTCAGAGTGACGCTAGTTACTAGACAGAATTCCCCATTCCTTCCCCGACCTAATGTCTCGTGATAAACTACGCGGGAGGGGAAAAAAAGCGCGCGACGTGACTGGCTGTCGCGCGCTTTTGTCCGCTTCCGGGCGGCGAGGGCTCGTTACTCGCGGACGGCGCGGCTCGTCGCCGGGCGACATGCGCGGGCGGCGCAGCCACACACACTTCCGCTCCTGGAACTTCCTCTCTGCGGCCAGCCCTTCGATATGTTGTCTGAACCTTTAAGAGGAAAACGGAAAAAATATATATAATTTACTTAAACAAAATTGTATTTGGTGCTGGTATTTAGCCATTATACACTATGTGATCAAAAGTATCCGGACACGCCCAAAATGGTGTTATGGTGTGGTCGTGTGTTTCATGGAGGGGGCTTGCACCCCTTATTCTTTTGTTTGGCACTATCATGACAAAGTTGATGTTTTAACATCTTCTTGCTTCCCACTTCTGATAAGCAATTCAGGGATGGCGATTGGATCTTTCAACACGCTCGAGCGCCTGTTTATACTGCACGACCTGTGGCGGAGTGGTTACTTGACAATAACATCCCTGTAATGGACTGGCCTGCACGGAGTCCTGACTTGAATCCTATCGAACACCTTTGGGATGTTTTGGAACGCCGACTTCGTGCCAGGCTTCACTGGCATACATTGATATTTCTCGTCAGTGCAGCACTCCGTTAAGAATGGTCTGCCATTCCGCCAAGAAACCTTCCAGCACCTGATTGAAAGTATGCCTGCGAGAGTGAAAGCTGTCATTAAGGGTAAGGGTGGGCCAACACCCTATTAAATTGCAGCATTGCCGATGGAGGGTGCCACGAACTGGTCAGTCATTCCCGTCACGTGTCCGGATACTTTTGATCACACAGTGTATGTCCTGTAAAGGGCAATGGCCCTCGGCGCCGTTAGTTCTCGGGGTTCCTAGTTGGCTACCCAACCACGAACCCGCGATGTCTCTAGTTCGGGACTACACGTAGTTAACGAATTCGGCTACCGACGCCCTTTTAGTAGAACCATCCCAGAATTTGCCTCGATGACCAAGGGAAACCACGAAGACCCCGGTCAGGAAGGCCGGCACGGGGATTGAACCCGGACCTTGCGAGTACGAAGTCATCACTATACACCCTGAGCCACTTCGCTCGGAGCCAAACAAAATAATTGTATATTAAACAAGAAATGTTAGTGGTTTTTAGTAAAACTTGTCTGTCGTATACACTGGACGCTACCAGGGGAATGAAAAGTCACTCTAAACTGCTGGTGTTCGTTGAAAATGTAAAAGTCCGCCGTCCTTTAAACACAAGCCAAACAAATGAGTTGTATATAATATAAGAATATACTTATTCCAAGAAATGCTATATCTTTTTATATGAAAATGGAATTACAAAAGGAAGATGTATAAAAAGATGGAATTACTAAATGGATTCGATTCACGGTCGTACCAACTCGGTTGGAGTTTCCTGTTTAATGGGATAATGATATTAATAACTATGATTTGACCGAACTCAAAAACCATTTCTGATTTGTAATTTTCTCAGGTCAATGTACATTACATCGCTGTATATGAAACATTATTTTTATTGAGTATTCGAATAGTAATTTTATAAAAAATGTGTGGTGACGTGGCTTTTACTTTAATACGCGCGAAAATGGATAACGTTATTCTATTAATTTGTAAATATGTTTATTTAATGATTATAAAAAATAAGTTTGACTTAATCTTCCTCAAATAAAATATGATTGTTTTAAGAATTAAAATAATATGAATTGATAGACTTAAACCTCTCAATATGCCAACACAGTGTGGCTAATTTATTAAGCGTATAGATATTTTAGGCTAGCTGAAGTCGCTGAGAACTAGAAAATATCCTTTAATAATTTTGTGTTTTGAAGGGTTAATAAGAAGTATTTTATTTCATTTATGAACTATTTTCTAATAATGAATTTCTAAATCAAACAAGTAAGTTATTATTTTTAATTCCTCACTTGATGTATGATTTCAATGTTCCGACATTTGGATGTGATAGAAAATGAGTGCATTCCTAGGGATGCTATGGGATACACTCGTATCATATTATACCCATCGTATGGTTGATCTTGTTTATTTTCTTCTACCGTTTGTGAAAGCTCTGAATGTAATTCTCATTAATATGCATACGTAGTAAATACAACTCTTTACTTTACAATACCTTCCCTGTTTATACTTTTTTCTTAATTAATTTAATCGTGAGAAATGTCAAATTTAGTTTCTTTAAACCGAACCCAACGATAAATTTGTTTTCAAATTCGTTCGAAATGTCATTCACCTACCCGATATTACTTTAAAGCCATGCAAACAAAGGTGTTAATTTTCTATTTCGTAACAAATGTTACCCTTTCTCCAAATTCCTACCTCCTACCTTAGCTACACGCCTGATCCTGTGAGATAGAAGACCGCGTTCCCTCCCCCTCCACATCCCCTGCCGCGTAGTTGCCTGCGCCGCTGCGACCCACGAGCGTATATTGTATTAATGTCGTCCGCTGCGTGTCGCCGGAGCGGAGCTGTGTGGCGCCGGCTCATGCGTTCTCTGTTGCCGGTGTGGTGGCGGCGGCGGCGCTGTGGTGACGGCTGTTGGCGCGACAGAAGGAGAACCTAACATACATTAAGGTGAGTAACACTAAGCGCCGGCTGTCGCTGGAGATTAATCATGTTGGATGGGGAAGGGATGCGCTGCAGAAATTACTAATGTATTGTGTGTGTGTCTATATGCAGATCTTACCTTCAATTATAATTCTGGTATGATGCGTTTAAGTTCGCGCAAAGATAAGTATCTTCAAGTGGCAACAGTTTTGAAGGCTTTAAATCTGTTACCTATGTCTTCAACAAATATAGCGCTTCTACAATTGTCATTCTACAGTCAATTGAATGAATCAAATATTAAATACAATTTGTCTGCATTTATCAAATTTATGTCTTTTGATCAAGTTTATAAAGACTTTAGAAAACGTTTCTGTATCAGGATTTGAAAGAAATTTCCAGGTGAAAGAAAAACTTACAAGACTGAAAGGTCCATTTCTTTTTTAAAAAATATATAAAACTTACGGTATATGAAAAGGATACGATTTATATACGATAGGATATATAAAAAGGGAACGACAGGAGGAAATTGAGAACTTACATTTGTTTTTCGTATGTTTGTATTTTGTATGTTTGAATTAACCCCAATCATGTCCTGTGTTATACAAATTACTAGTTCACGTTATAAAGCTCTCTTTTAAGAAAATTGAAAAAAGATTTGTTATTCACAATCTTAATATTAACTTTGTAGTACCTCCACTCTAATGCCATGTTAAAGCAGCTATGTTTGGAAAACAAGATAAGGTGAAACAAACTCAGTAATAATCATAAAATAAGCGAGACAGGTATTTAATTATACTACATATTTTATCTTTATTTAAAGATTTTACTAACATAAAAGCGAATATATTTTAAAAAAAAATGTAGTGCCTAAAAGTTTGTTTTCTAGCAATACGTGTCCTACGATACCCAAGTCTAATATTTCGTATATATTTATTGTCATCTTATGTGATGAGACGGCAATTATTCGCAATCATTTATGCGAAAACATACTTTGTTGGAAGATTGTAGAGAAAAGAGGTGTCACATTTGTAGATTATCAATATTACGTACGTATATTGTCCTACTTGTCAAAAAGTTGCCTTAGGTTTGAAAAGCATATTTATCAAATTAATTTGCCAAAGGTAATTATCGATAATAGATGCTTATAAAAACACGACCAGTAATATAAAAACACGAAATTAATGTTAATTGATGTTGAAGGGAAAATTGAATGAAGCACATAACAGCTGAATTTTACCTCACGTTTGTAATGCTAAATATTACCTGAGGCTTGTTCCCAGAATACAGGATTTAGTGAATTTCCTGAGGATATTTTGTTGGAAGCATTAAATGGAATTTTAGCCAATTTTTAAAACGTAATATATTTCGAGCCTTACACTTCAATGCGCTTTGCTACGGATCTACGAGTATGTTCTAATCTCGCGTATTGTGAGGTATTTGTAAATAAGTACATTTTTCAATTTAACATTGACATTTATGAAACGCATCTCTCACATTTTTACTTTTGATTTGACACAATCAACTAATACAATTAATGATACCTTCTTCAAAATTGACTCTTTACAACGAATTTTATCAGCCGGTGAATAATTTACATAATAGAATGAAATATTAAATCTATAATCAGGTCTAATCAGGCTACATCTATTACTCAGAGCTCGATAATAAGAGAATGCCTCCATTCCGTTTGATTTATTTTTATCCCAATGATAAATTTTTAATGATCAACCAGTAATTAAATGTGAATATTTTTAGAAACTCTGGAAGATGTTTATGGTATGATTTTAGAATAGATGTATTTTTCAAAATATATTTTTGAATATGTATTTAAAACAATATAATTGAAATGATCTATAATGTTAAAAAGTAATATCAATAGTGTTAGAGAAAGAACACCTCTTAAAACTAGAAATTATCTTCATAAACACTAAAAGATTCTTAAAAGCTTTCTGGCGGTTGCAACTTATTTAAAGTACGTAGTTTAGAAGGAACAATCTAACCTTTCAATTCCTTATCAGATCCTCACTTGTACAGCTTGTTACATAATCAGTGATAGTTAGCAAACACTTTTTTATGTCAAAAGTTTATTGTATTTAATGTTCCTAAATTGTTGTCGTATTGCTATACGAGAAAAAAGATATGAGAATGAAATTAACAAAAAAATAATTGACAAATATTGTATATTTAGAAACTATTAAGCCATTAACCATAAAATTACTGGTGAATACATTCAGTTCTTAGCAAATACTGTTTTATAATAGGGAGAGTTGTAGTGATTATGGTATTCAGTTGAGAGGTTTATTTAGTCCAGTTATTTCGTACGACGTAATGTATTACTAGTAGTTTTTTTGTACGCCAGCATTAAAAACCACATTTTCTTTTGCAAGAAATAATTCATAAAGATCAATCATGATCTATTAGCAATTTACGGCACGAATTAGAATTAGAATTATGGAAATAAATTGTATGAATGAATCTTTTCTAATTTTAGCTCTGAGGATGATCGCTACGCGATCGAAACGATCATCAGCCAAATAAATTGTTGATACCAGACAACATCTTTTATTTATCATATTTAAATATTAGAAGTATCTACCTCAGCCACGATCTAATTAATACATTATTTTGCTAATTTGTAACGCTGTTATACAAAAAATAGCGTATGTAACTCGTATATAATGCTTTATAGCATTCCTACAAATTTAAAAACTCGCTTCTGACGTCTCTCGTTTTCAAAATATGTACTCATGCAATAAAAACGTTATCATTATTAACTAATTGCATGAAATATAGTATAATGTTATTTGATATATAATTTTATACAAGTGATTCAGAATAAATGTTAAAAAATTCTAGAAACGTGGGGAGTCTAAGTTGCTCACATTTTGCCAACAAACATGATGGGGGTGGGAAACCTCATTTACCCACGTCCTTTTTGTCAGGCAACTCCTCTTAGACTGGTGTTAGAGTGGTGTACAAAATCGCTTTGACAGCATTAAAATGGATAACTAGTAAACAGCACTGCAAGTTAAATTACCTACCAATCAGCACAAAATGTTTCATGCCATATGTTGTCCGAGATTTCCCAACACATGTTCGTGGTGAAAAGGTCACCATCTTCGATGCGTCACGTCTATTGGTAACATTTATTTGGAGACGTCGTCTCTATTTGAATCCACAGTGTTCCATGTTATTATATTTAAATAGTCACCACATTAAAACATTTTTTATCTACGACAGTGCGCATAGCTTAGTATCGCACAAAGTAAACGTCATATTGAAAGGCGTGATCTTCTGGATTTATAACTACATTCTTTTTTCGACTAGTATATAAAAGAAATATAATATAATATTAAACGGAACTGCAAATGCTTATTATAAGTATTAACTCTTAACTACATTGTTCAATAAAAGTGTTCTAATAGGACCTATGGAACTCAAAAAGTTAATCTGACATTTTTACAATGCTTCATGTAAACGCCAAATCAATAAAACAAACAAAAGTCTTTATTGGGAAAACAAACATATTAAGTGTCTAGAGAATGATTAATATATTGTAAAATGATATAAAAAATCAGTCTGACGGCATTGAATATTGAACTATGCACGTTTGATATAACATCATAATGAAAATCTTTCTTTAACTACTAGTGTACTCGCGTTCGTCATAATGTGGTTCATGTTGCGACTACTACTTCATTTAAAAAATAGTACATATTTCTAATATTTATTTTATTTTAAGTCATATCGACGACGAGGTTATTAGCAACTGCAAAAAATAGTATTTTGTCTTAAATTATTTCGAACTGTTCGTACATGTGATGTGATTGCCACATGTTGCCAGACGGAGACAGCGCTCATGTACGACGCGGTGCTGCTGTTTGGAAAGGCCCTGCACGACCTTGACAGCAGCCAGCGCATCGACATCAAGCCCCTCAGCTGCGATGCCGCCGACACTTGGCCCCACGGCTACAGCCTCATCAACTACATGAAGATCGTGAGTAGCCGTGCACTATGGGATTTTGTTATTACACGTCGCGTTGGTTAAAAATATGTATGCAAAACCTAACAAAATTAAAAAGAAAAGAGGGTGTTGTTTACACCATACTCGTTTAACGACAGTAAATCAGATTTTTCAAATTACAATGTATCTCCCTCTAAAGAGAAAATCTTCCAAAATATTTGGTAAAAATAATATTTGAAGAGAATAAATTACCACTTATTTAGTGATCAAACAACCTCCTTCAATAATTCAATGGATTGTTTAACTCGTTTCGTCACGTCATCTGCTATGCTCCTTTGTCTCTTTATTGCAGGGAATACTATTCCTATATGTTGAGGAGTACGGAGTGTTAAATATGAGGTTTGACATGGGATGATGTTTAAATTGTATTTTACATTTACATTATAAATAATTGTAAGAACTTTTATGGAAGCACGATCGTTGGAGGTTCAAGCGGTAAAGATAATGTTTGCCGATGCTGCCGTCGCAGCCGCCGGTGCCTTTTCAGCCAATACTCTCTACCCTTAGGATGAGCACGCCTATCATAGGGAGCGTTCGTAGTAGAGATAATGATTGGGGGATATCTGGAGGACATCTAGCCTGTCAGCTTCTCATTCGTTGGCAGTTGGTTGAGAATTTTGTAATAGTTAACTACGAAAGAACCAGATGGCGTTTTCCTCCGTACAGCGCTGCCAAATATACAGAAAGCTGGGACTTACAATTCGGCCGGGACTCATTTTATGAGTCGTATTACGTATTTTCTTATTAACAGGATGTTAAACATTTAAAAAGTACATTTTGGTGATTGTTGAATTTTTAGTCGGAATACTATAAATCCATGACGAAATATTTTGAGAAGTTGAAAAAATGAAAATTTGTAGTCAAAATGATTTTCCACGATTACGAAACAATTTTCTTTATTGGGGTTGTAATCTGCAAGTTAATTTAAAATATATCTCATAGCAATGTGTATAAGAAAAAAATCAATAATTACGAATGAACGAATTTCTAAAAGAAAATTTATAAAGATAAGACATGTTTGCTGTTTTCTGAAAACTGAAATCAGTCATAATATTAATGGAAGTATTTACATATGCTGGAAAATCAGTATTTTGAGTGGAAAATGCTCTATTTAAGTAACCATACCAAATACAAGTTCAGTATTAATTCCTCTGAGTACAGAGCTCGCACATATTCTCACTAAGTTCGTGGGTGTGTGAGAATGTCTTTGGAGGCACCAAGTGGAATGATGCATGTGTACGGGTACACAAAATTTATCGGCAAACTCCCAAATTGCTTTCATGGTACGGAAGACTGGTAGATCCCCGAACACCAAGTTAATATTGTAAAACTCAGTAGTTGAGGGCTAATAACTCCCTAGAGTTTTTGACATGTCGATAACATATAGAGCCTTAGGGATGGTGCGTGTAGCATATGTGGCGAAAGGAAATAACTTCAGCCCAGCGCGATAAATTCGATTAAGCTGTCTCGTCGGATCAAAGTGTAACGCAGATTGTGTATTCGAGAGTATCGTATATATTTCTGGTTTTACAAAAAATTACGTAGAAAATAAAGCAATGTTCGTAATTCAATAATAAATGTAAATAGAAACTTCCAACAAAATCGAACATTTTTCGTTGTGTTATAATTACATCCCTTTTAAAACAGTCTTTTTCCCCTCCCTAGAGCGTGCAAATATTTTTGGAAACATTTTTTTGCGAAATCGCAAATGTCTTACGTAACCTAATTGTTTAGTGAATGTTATTATAGACAAAAGACGTATTGTAGTGCTAATTTGCATGGATAGAACTCTTCCGAAGACACTTTAAAATTATTTTAAAGGTATTATTTTGATATTGAAGATATTTTCTGAAATGTCTAATTTCTCAAAAATGGCATGTTTTACATTTTACTTCTATTGACTTATTTTGAATAATTGTTTTAAAACTTTTTAACTTATTACCATTCAATATACTTCTTAGTTTTTGTCAACAAAATTTAACTTTTTGTAAAATTATTTACTTTTTGTTTATATCTATTATTTTCGTAAATTTGTATTATCTTTCTATGTCTTATCACGTGACAGAACACATGAATTGGTATTATTTGTTCTTAATGAATAGTTATACTGCAAAACGTACGTAGAGAAGCGTGTTGAATTCTATGTCCTAGATCATATACGTCTGTCTCGTGAAAATCACTGCATTTCGTGAATATTAGCAGTTTATAATTGAAACGCCGATGCTTTGAAAGGGAACAAGAGAAAATTTAAAAAAACAATAGCCATATTTGACGTGAGGTACGTTTGAAAAACTTAAATAATTCTCGTGAATTTTTGGAAAGTAGATCTCGCTTTCGAATACTGTCTGTGATAGGTCTTAATAATTCACTTCGTTGAGAACCGGAAGTCTTAAGGACCTACCATTGTCTATCACATCCAGTACAACAATTGAGGCTTTTGTACCATCAAACGTACTTCAATATTGCATTATTACTCATCACATTATCTTTATAACAAATCAGTATAATAGGTAAAAGGTTTCATCACTGTGCTCGCGTAGAAATTGAAAATTCTATTATCATTGTTCTACAAATTACTCTGGCTAATATTAATCATTCTTTACTCCTTTACAATACCTCCGTTGTTTGCTCTCTCGGTGTATGCATGTTTGCTTGCAAACTCCGTAAACTATTTAATATATTTCCTCCCCTAAATGCTTTACCTCCATGTCTCAACTGACCGACTAGTTTCAATACACCTTATATTCACCATGGTCTTTTGGGTTTTGTCTATTCTTTTGTTTTTGCCATTACCTAAATTATTAGTCTCGAGATATTTTTTTGTTATGCTGTTTACGTTTTCTCATCCTTCAACAAACAGTAACGTACAGGTATATTCTTCTTGCCCATCGTCCCTTTTCTCGCCATCAGCGGTCCACGAAAGGCGCTACGACTCCTTTTCCACTCAACACTTCAGATTCAACGTGATTATCGTGCTGTTGATTCACTTCGAAGGTAGGCAGCAAATGCTTGCCTCTTGGAATCAGTAACATCAGATGCTGTTACATTCCTCACTATACAGCCTTTACTCCCTTTCTATATTCACCGATTTTGTCTCGATGTTTTCCTCATCAGTTCTTTGTTTACCACGTTCCCAACGACTTCAATAGTCCCCTCACTCCTGGCATCATTCTCCATTCGGCATTTACTCATCGATTTCCTGCAGAGCTCGTTTCCGTACATCTATAAAAGAGTCCCACAGCGTGGACAGT
Organism: Gryllus bimaculatus; assembly: GCA_017312745.1. Classification (NCBI taxonomy): domain Eukaryota; kingdom Metazoa; phylum Arthropoda; class Insecta; order Orthoptera; family Gryllidae; genus Gryllus; species Gryllus bimaculatus. The sequence goes on along the minus strand of BOPP01000013.1, from coordinate 10,266,964 downwards.
TCCGATGAGGTCTTGCTTCAGTGACACTTTAATGGGGTTAATTGGCTCTCATTCAGATGTCTCTGATACTAATTAACTTTCTGACCTACTTTTTCTCCTTCCTTGTCGTACTTTTTACCTAACATCAGCGCTGAACAATTTCAGTTAATTCGTCCTTCCGCTATTTTGCCACACGAATTCACGAATTATATATATATATATAT
>BOPP01000013.1:10234998-10262129 GCA_017312745.1 Gryllus bimaculatus | reverse complement strand
AAGCGTGAGGGAGGGCGGATTGGCCCCGGGGGTGGGGGAGCGGGCGGGGTAGCGCTGCCGGGCGATGCCCCCGAGTTCCGAACGTCGCACGGCCCACGTGACTTCGCAGCCACGGGGCCACTGTTTTGATATGCGGAGAGAGGGGGAAAATGTCGCCGCACTTTGATCTGCAAAGCGAACGGCAGCGCAGGACATCTGCAGAATAGTAACATCGGGGCTGGAGCGCAGAGAGAGGGTTGTCGGCAGGCACGTAGCCAATCTGAACGACGCGTTGTCTTTGTTTAAAGCATCCAATGCATAGGGAACTGACTCCCTGACGCACGTGCTGTTGCAATACAAACATTTTTAACGAGGCGGCGCCAGAGGAATCTTATTTCATGTACAGTTTGATAAAAAGCCAATTAAACGAAAGTACTTCCATTGTTGAATACTTAACTTAATTAACTAGTTATGTATTGTGATAATATAACTAGTTTTGTTTTGTATTGTGTTTTATCAATGTGACACGCTAGGGTTTGATGAAAAGCTTTTGAATAGCCTTTATGAATATTAATGTCTTTGCATGTCGTGCAGAATTCGAATAATACTGGTCATCATATAGATTATTAAGAATGTTAAACGCAATTATACCTTGCAGAGTGCATTATTAATAAAGTTGCGTTCCAAGATTTCGAAAACTGTCGAGATATACCTATTGTGTTTAAAAATGGGTAAATATACTACATGGCATGTAAAGAAGGACATTCATTTTTGTACTTTACATTAGTAAAGAGAAAGCTTTTGTTCTAAAATTCAAAATACTTTACCCGTAAATCTATCATTGTTATAAATTAGAGCCCACAGATGGTCGATGGGTGAGCTTTTGATTTCAATTGTTTCTACTACACGTTATAATAACAAAAGATTCTCGAAATATTCTCGATCTACTTTCATAGAAATGTATTAAGAGTATGGCAGTGATGCATCGCGAGCATCTGCAGATTCAGTTACCAACAAGCCGTTATTATTGTTGCTTCTGCGTGAAAGTGACCGCCTCACAAATCGTCGTCCGTCCGCATTTGTAATTTATAGTTTGTATTGTAATTTTTAGTTTATCTCATCAGCATTGTTGGGAACATAAAATACTGTTTGCTATTATTGAAACTGAATAGCGTTTCTTCAGATTACCTCATTCAACGATGTTCGTCCCGGAAGGGTCGACCAATGGAAAGTTAATAATCTTCTACATTATTTAAACATTTTAGTAGGTGAGGTTTTATAACAATTGCTTTGGATTTTTTATGAATACAGAGAAGTCTGTTTGTCTTTGCACCGTGAGTTTCGATTAACATTTTCAATAAGATAGACTCTGCCGTAAAATAGGTTGGCAATTTGCTCCTTAAAAATTTAGAATATATGTTTTTGTAAAAAGAAAAAAATCCTACACTCAAAATAGTGCTTCCTTTTCCTATTTGCATTAAATCGTTTAGCACTACCTTTTTGTTTGACATTCTACATTATCCTTGTTAGCATATTAATCACTAGGTTCCGCTTGGAAATAGATTTGTGCCCTTTTATTGTGGATAATGAATCATTAGATGTAAAAACAACATTGGTTTTTGACTATCAAGAAAATGTTGGCTACAATAGGATTTTGAAATGTATTAATGAATTTAGTTTTGTCTTTGGACACAATAATAATTTTAATACTTAATATTTAAAACTTATTGTAAATAAATATAAATCGCATTTTATGGTGATAAAATCAATTATACAAAATGGTCACACCTAATAATTCATTAATAATTAATAATACACTCATACGTGTATCTCGTTTAAATTTTGTCTTCTGATTACGATTCAAATTAAAATTAAAATTTTTAAGTCGATACGACACATTAAAAGTTAATGCAATCCATCTAAATAAAAATAAAATACCAATTAGACAGTACTATAAATAAATCTAAAGCATATGTGTTTTAGGCAAACTAGAAATGTAGGTTAAAAAAGTTCCAAACATAGAAAACTTTAAAGATGAAAAGATTGATTTCTCAATTTCGTTTAGGCAAATAAACAACATTCGCATCAAGTACAGAACACGCGTCAGATGATCCCCTTTAAAAATAGAAGCACTCGGTCACCAAAAATATATCTATAGGTTTTTCATTTAATTGCCTAAAATGTATTTGATTGATCTTTAGAGATATTTAATTAATTTTCAACGTACCAAAGAAAATACAACATGTACACGTACTGTAAATGTGTCGCTTGTTGTTGCGCAGGCTGAAATGCGCGGGCTGACGGGCGTCATCAAGTTCGACAACCAGGGCTTCCGCTCCAACTTCGCGCTGGACATCGTGGAGCTGAGCCGCGACGGCCTCAAGAAGATCGGCACCTGGAACTCCACGGAGGGTGTCAACTTCACCCGCACCTACGGCGAGGTGTACACGCAGATCGTGGAGAGCCTGCAGAACAAAACCTTCATCGTTACAACCATCTTGGTATGTACTTGGCGTTTTCGGATTACTCCCATTTTTGCCAGCTAACTGTGTTTCTTGGTCTGGTCTGTGTTTTGATTTATTGCCCACGCCTGGGGGTAAGGGTGACATGTGGCGAGCATGAGGAATTCGCATCACCCTATCAAACGTTCTTGGCCTACCTCAGCTTCCGTTAAAGTTTCTATCCAGTGAGCCTGAGTCTCATAGCTATAGAAACTGAGACGTTTTAAATTAGAAAACTACAGCTTCATTTTGCCCCAACCAGGAATCCAGCTGCGGATCGATTCACAGAAAGTTCGCAGGCTATCCATGAGCCACTCGTAAGGCTAAAATGTACCGCTTTTTAAAGTAAGTTAGCTAACGTTCGATTTGACTATCTCATTGGTTCTTGTACAACTTCAAAGTATATCCATCGAAAGTTCTAATCACAGCAACTGACATAATTTATTATTTCAAGCGTATGAGTACTACGACTGATTCTTTTACACACGTAGAACTCACAAGCTTTACTATGAATATAACGTACCAGATGGATATGTAAATAAAGAAAGCACATTTGTTATTGCCTTCTCACTGGCGCTTTTTTCTTACCTTTGATGAGCTACTTACACGGAACATCGCTTTTTTTAATATACCAATTTGGTTGGAAATAAAATATTGAAAGCACGGTTTATCTGTTGTGTATTAATTTCAACATCATTTTTATTCCACAAAAAATATTTTCCATTATACTTACCACTTTATTTATCATCCCAATCTTTCTAAACTATGTGTAGTATTTCTTTTTATTCTTGACATCATTTTTTACAATGCGTTATTTCCTTATAGGTAGCGTCCAAATGCTCTTTAGTTCCGTAAATATAAACTCGCTCTTTAAACTTCACCTTAATATTTAACAATGAAATTCAATGTGATTTTACCAAAGTGCGTTTAAATACAATAATACCCATAGATATGCTTTTCAAAACAACACGCAGATACAAACAAATGAGCGGTTACTGGCTATTACTGTAGGGATTTGTAAGAGGTTTCATTCGTTCCTATTCAAACACAAGTGAATATTGATGTAATCCGAAAAAACATCGTGAACAAAAGCATGCGGCCACTGTTTTTATTTAAAAGTTTTTAGTTGCGCATATCTTGAAGACCTTATGTGCATAACCCACTTCCGGAAACAATTCTGTACAACACATGAAGCGTCACACCCTCGCCCGAAACAAATGCGGGCATCAAATAGGCGGGGCAAGGGCTGTGCCTCCGAGGTTCTCCTTGTGGAACGCTCAGAAGGACAATAGGTCGGTGGGCGATTTCGGAATACTGTTCAATATCACACGCAAACATGGACGAGTAAAACTGTTTCGTGTCCCCGGCGGTTCAAGGTCCCTTTACGTTCAAACATACTGCTTGAGAAGTCAGGGGACGCAGCAACCGTCTTGAATAAATACAGATGTGTGCGTCGGGTTGCATAATTCCATTCTTGTCATTATCGTAGAGGGGAAATCCCTCAGGGACGGACTGTTTTTAGCTCAGAGACAGCATTGCAGAGTAGCTGTCTATCTAGGGACTGGAAGGTACTAGGGTTCGAATCTCGTTTGTGGCGGAGTTTTGATAATATTTTGTACGTGGTTAGGTTGAGTTCAGCCGCTCTCTGAGGCAGAATTATAGCTGCCGGCTGCTCTGATCGGTAGTTTTCCATGATTTCTCCAATCAATACCAGGTGAATGCCGGTGCAATTCCCTAAAAAACGGGTTACGGATCACACAAGATATTCTCTTTCTCTTCATTGTTCTATCCTCTCCCTCTATACACACATATTCATAGAGGGAAATCCAGCGGGAAAGGAATCTCCACCACCTCCCGCTTTAAAATATTTTCTACAGTAACGCGATAATTGGCCATAGCAGACGGCGTGCCCAGACACATCAGTCTATTTAGAGACTTGGGAGAGGAACTCGATAACTATTTCATCCGTAAATTCAGCTACCATTTGTTATTTAATGCTAAGCACTTTAAACTTTTATTATTACACATCACGTGAATTAAAATATGTGTGACAAAATACGATGTATCTCCTTCTATAAAGGAAGATCTTCCCTAAATATTTCGTAAATATAGTTTTTAAAGAGGAGAATTTATAAACTTATTTAATGTGTACAAACGAACAATTAGTGTTTCGGGTTCTCGATTATTGATTGATTGGTTGATTGACTGGTTTCCGGGCACGTCATCTGCTATGATCATTTGTCCCATTATTCTAGAAAATATTTTATCAAGGGAGGTAGAGGAGATTTCTTCTCCGATAGATAAAGAGATCCGGCGCCGACTTACACATCAGCTTGCTGGAGATTTCCCCTTCAGGCATCTTCTCCAGTCGGGCGCCGTTCCAGGTCCCGAACTTTGCCAGCTGGGACAAGTTATTGGTTTTTGACTGGTCTTCCGATATGTGTGGTACTGTATTCCATGTGCCTGTGTGTGCGTGTATTTATTAGGGGAGATGATACTACAATGGAGAGAAATGAGAGATCTCGCGAGGTCCGTAGCCCGTTTGTTAGTATACTGGTCGGCATTCTCTTGTATCGGAGAATCCTCGGAAAATTACAGATCAGAACAGCCGGTTGCTTGAATTCTGCTCCAGACAGGGGCTTAGCTAGTATCGTAGTAGTAAATCCATCACAGACAGAACAAGAACTCTAGATAATCCCTGTCGGAGTTTCTGAGGAGACAATGGTCAGCCTTCTTGATTAATCGGCCTGTAATTCGTCGTTGGTAAACTCCTTTTTGCTTTCAAAATCGATAAAATGCCTAGACACTTGCGAATTGTAGTGTTTTTCATATACAATTAATTTTGAAATCACTAATAAATTCCAAATTCGTGATTGCCAAAACGCTCCTGCTTTAGCAATTTCGAGTACCCACGCCAGTGAGAATCCATCATTTGAAATCACTTGGCTGTGTCCTTCATGTTGCGAACTGATACGAATCTTTAAAATTACATTTTCAAAACATGTTCCCAGGTCAGTACAAAAGCAGTTACGGATATTACACTAAGTTGTCGAATTTCCATGTTTGTTGCAGAGCTCGCCTTACTGCATGTTCAAAGACACCAGTGAGAAGTTAACGGGCAACTCCCAGTTCGAGGGCTACAGCGTCGACCTCATCCATGAGATTTCCAAGATTCTAGGCTTCAACTACACCATTCGACTTGTTCCAGACGGCCGCTATGGCTCTCTCAACAGGGATACACGCGAATGGGATGGCATGATGAAAGAGTTGCTTGATCAGGTAAGTGCTTGTCAAAGCGTGAGAAAGTGAGGTGTTTTCATATTTCAGAAGTATTTTTTTTTGCATGATATTTGTGTATTTTTTGTTATTGTTATTGGTAATAAGTGTCATTGTGAAGACGAAGAGTATATCGGTTTATTACTTTACCTGTTGCTTCCTGATTAGAAACTTTAGGTCATGAAAAATGTAGTGTCCAACAGTTGATGAATATTTAAATATATTACTTATGAAGGAAAGTAAATAACTCGATTAAACACGTTTTTGAATTTTAGTGCAAATATAAATTTTGATTAGCTTTATTCGTACTGATTGAAGAAATATAAAATATTTTGTTTTAAAATGCCATATTTATGACATATGGGTGTTTAAAAAAAATGGAAATGTCATAAAAAATTGCATTTTTGTGTATATGCCCTTTTTTCATTACCTCTGCGTGACTTACCTCAAAAATTATTACAGAATATAATCGAACACGTCACTATATTTGTTGTGAATGTGGAAACTGAAATTGCTTCTGTTAATCGAAATACGCGCACATTGTAGAGTTATTTTATTCAGTATGTGCTCGTATGTTGCAATAACTCACGACTGCTCGAGCTTGCCAATTCCGATTAGTTGTTTTCCAACTCAAAATATTACCATTTCATTGCTAACATTCAAAATAAAATGATACAACAGTTCCAACTAATTTAAATTTATCCGTTGCCAGAAATATGATGTGTTGGTATTTTATTGGAATTTCGTGACCTGTCTATTATATTCATCGGTATATCATAAACAATTGCAAGAACATACTTTTAGATCAAAATACTTCAGAGAATAATGGATATATAACCTATCATTGCGGAATTATCATTTCATCATATCGGACGATACATCAATCTAACGTTATGAAGGAAAGTTTGCCAAATTAATTAATATCGTTTAGTTCCTGGTACATTACAATTTACTGTTTACTAACGAGACAACTCTACTTTCGCAGAAAGCGGACTTGGCTATTGCTGACCTCACCATTACATATGATCGTGAACAAGCAGTTGATTTCACCATGCCCTTTATGAACCTCGGTGAGTATTTACGTTAAAATGTAAGAGAGTTTTATATTTCTGAATTATAATTTACAAATAATTTGACGACTTAATGCATTTACTCTATTGTAAATTCATTTTTTGCCATTCACCTTGCATTATTTTGGAAAACATTGTTCAGTGCAATGTAATTTGAGAAATGTCGAAAATTTAATTAGTGAGAATTTTCACCCATTTTTTATCTTTTACAATCTTTGTTTCTTAAAAAGTTAAAAAACACAAAAGTTACACTACACTAATTTGTGTAATTTTTATGAAAACGTTTATCCTCTTTTTTTAATATTTTAAATGTAATGAGACAAGGGTATTGAAAACGCCGTATCTGGCCTGAATATGTGTGATATCGATGTGACCCTAGTAGACATTGATTAATGAAATCGCTTTAAAGAACAAATAAATAACTTTTAGACAAAATAACAAACATATTATATCGAAAAAGGCAAAAATGCTTCTTTTTAAAGGGGATCATCTGAGATGGGTTCTGTAGTTGGTACAAATGTTGCTTATAAGCCTAAATGAAATGTAGAAATGAATGTTTTATCTTTAATGCTTTTTATATCTGTAACTCATTTAACATATATTATTATTAAATATACATATCATATATAACATATTTTATTAACAAATTATATTTCTAGTTTGTCTAACTCTCACATGTTTCTAGGTTTATTATTGATATTGTCTAAATGGTATTTTATTGTTCTTTAGAACAATTTCATTATTTTTAATCTGTTCTAGGGTCACATCGATATCACACACATTCAGGAAAAATTTCATGTTTTCGTTACATACTTTCATTATATTTAAAATGTGAAATAAATATTGTAAAACATAATTATGTTGATATGAATTAAGAGTTCACCATCGAATATAATTGAGTATTTCTTCACGTATTACTAATATTTTTTTTAATAAAAAAGGGTTCTGATGGGTCTATATTGTACATATACTTGGTGCAAGGCAAATTTAATATTAACGCCGTACAGTGTTAATTTTGCGGTCAATTTTTTACAACAAAAATGTTATGTCCTTTTAAATAAATTTCGATTGACGCTAACGGTAATGTTTTCTAGTACAGTTCTAAGCGGTTATCTTTACATTTTTCTTTTCTATGACAAATAAAAATTTAAAATTTCTCAAACATTTTAGTGCTTGGTGGCATGAATAATCATTCTTAAATTGCTCTGAAAATGTACTAATATGCGCATTTTTTATTTTAAAAAGAATGAGGAGGAGATGGAGAAAATTAAATTCATGACTTATATCACCCTAGTCCGTACAAAAATAACAATGTTTTTTACTATCTCAAGGAAATTACTTTTTGATTGATGATTGTTTGTGCAGGAATCAGCATTTTGTACCGAAAACCAATCAAGCAACCTCCCAACTTGTTTTCGTTCCTCTCCCCTCTGTCACTGGACGTTTGGATATACATGGCAACCGCTTACCTGGGCGTCTCCGTTCTTCTCTTCATTTTAGCACGGTGAGTGTAGCACATAAACTAGAGTGAGTGTAATAGTTGTTTTTTTTATTATATACGAGTTGTATTTGAAATCAAATGTTAATATTTTAAGTACTTTACTTTTATGCAATAAACTCCTACTTGCCGATTTAAAAATATTTTTTTACGTACTCGTACTTAAGATAATGATTGAGGTTTATCTTTCTCCTATTGAGTATTATTTCTATTTAAGTGATTCCTATTACAACTATTAACCACATGCTCATTTGGAGTTATTAAATTGACAATAATTTGGACGAAGACGCTAACGATAAAATGTGAACGGAATTAAAACTTGCACATTGCGTTATTGGAAATATATTTGTATTCGAAAAGAATTAAATAAAGAAAACACACATCTACATAAATTAGAAAATATCTACGTATATATTCTTCCTTATCAAATATAAAATGTAAAGTCTTTTGTTTCGGCAATGAAATTCTTTTGTTTATTTCAAAGTTAAATTGAAGATGTAACATTTTCTTTCAAACTGATTAGATCAAATACAATATTGATGATCAGTTAAGATGTAGATCTCTGACAGTTTGAACTTTGATGTCGCGAACTGTTTTGTTTAACTTCACCGAAGTGTCGACGCACGTTTTTTTTTTGTTTTTTTTTTTGAAACGTTCTGAAGCGCACAGTGTTTATGTTCACCAAAAATATTTCAAATTTCTTTATATCCATGAACGTCCTGGAATGCTACCAATAAGAAAAACCGTTTGTGCAACCTGGTATACCCAACACTCGCGATGATTTATTGGCCACAAAAAGTTGGGAAATAACATTAAAATATCATTTTGTATAAACGTTGTTTATCTACGTTAGCCGGCGTCACTAGACTCGTTGCTTAATTACGCTACGCGAAGAAACGGAAGTTACGCAATTCGAGACTCCGCGGGTGATTGACTAGCAACATCAGTTACTGACGACGCCGAGTCCCTGTTGGACGGGATAAAAGGCACTGACAGACTGTGACGTGACGACACTTGACAAAAATACAAACCTTAATGGAGGAGTACTCCTTCTTTAAGCGTTCAATGCCACAAAAGGCTTTGGAGTCGCGTTACGTCGAAAAAGATGCAACAACTTAAAAAAACCTGTTTTATCGCAGTAGAGACGGACATTAAGTGATTGGAGCATGAGAGAAAGTCCCAAGCTTATTTTAAACTACTTGCTGGAGATGAAAAACGTGCGTGAACGTTTCTATTTGTTTTGGCAAGTCGCTTTTTGTCCATTTTTTCGTATGCTTCGGAATTCAAATGAAGGGAAAACACACCGAAATACAAATGTTCACATTCCCAGGAAAACGTCCATCAAAATAGTAAATGCATTTCCTGACGTTCTATGAGAACTTCGAGTAGAAAGTCGATACTCTCATAGGGTCCCAAAAGTTAACATTAAAATTTTATCTGTTAGTTATAACAGTTTGTAACTGTAAGCGAGCGCCAGTCATCATCAATTCTCTAAATCTCGAACTTTGATAACTAGAACATTTATTTTTCCCCTCAGATTTCTGTCGCAATTTGCATCGATCTATTACGTGTTCTGAATCATATTTTACTGCATGGTCGCAAATTAACAAAATGGTCTACCTCATGAATGTATGAACATCTGTTTCAATAGAGTCCTTGGGTATGGTGTAAAGATTATAGGTATTAAATCTGAACTAGAAGTATTTTGCTGAAAATCTGGTAATGACAATAATATAATACCCCCTAAAAGTGCATGAAGCTCATTATCCCTTAATTGGTAATAGGAATTTTTTGTATAATTTGAATTACGGAAAATATTTTACGTTTCGCATTATGAGAGCATTCAAGTAATGTTCTGCGGCTTAATTTTACTTATTGAAACGATGTTCGTTTTTAATTGGGATTAATAATCGTTTTCTTTGCAGAAAATTTTCTAAATTTTATTGCTAGCATTAACTTATGTAAACGCAAGAAACAATATTTTATGTTGTTTTTCCATATTGTATGAAATTCAAGTAATCAACACGTAATTAAAATGTCGATGTATTACGCTTGGTAACTGTCTCTTCCCAGTTTTCATTAAAATGAGACACATTGAAGTATTGAAATTGTTCTAATAATATGTTTTTTCTGATATTTGTTCCTAGTCGTAAGTAGTATTCGATTTTTATTCAATGAAGTTATAAATGGAATTCACGACTATGTGAATGTTGTGAAGAAAGAAATGATGGAAGTGTTTTTGTATGCGCGATTATAACAGGAATAATATAATCGTCAAATTATATTCATTTTTACGTTTTCATTACTTTACATAACTGCCGTAACGTGGATTTTATTCAGTAAAAACAATATAAATATGTATATACTTATTTGTTTGCATCTGGTTACCAAGAATTTTTCACGATAGATTCCGGATCAGATTCCAGTCCAGACATCTCTTTAACTACGTAGCAAAAATCCAGTTGGAACTATCTGCATTTAATACGAACAGGTATTCCGTCATTAAAGTCAACTAACACTATTGTAGTATCCGATTTCCAGACCACTGCATCTACTTTTGATTTGTTTTGAAATGGCAGTGGGGAGGGAGTGAGTATGCAGGACGGAATTACTGGAAGAAATCATATGACAAAACTGTTTTTTGGAAATCCAAAAAATGCAAGATAGAACTTTGTAAAGATTTAAAAAAAAATAATTATTTCAATCTAGGTTATGGATACACTGACTGGTACACTTGCCGAGCATTGCTTTGCTAAAAGACGTTACGAACGGCAACATACTTTTGTATCCGTGATAGTGATTGCATGATGTACGGGCTGGCTCATAAGTTCTTCACTACCGGAATATTTTGTTGTATGTTATAGAAAAGGGATCCTCAAATGTATGATTTTGGGCCAAACTGCAGTGTCCCGCGTGCCTCTCCTCTTTCACAACTCCTTTAATTCTCCTTTCCCCTCTATCAACAATGAGAGCAGCGCCACTTCTACCTGTTCCTTCTCTTGTCTGGACATGCACTGACACCAAAAGCGGCAGGATACATTAGTTGTCCGTAGATAAGAGCTAGCCCGGGACACACCAAGTGGGCCGCCGCCTGGGCAGCCCCCTATAGCAGACCGCAAACTCCCAAAATTAAATACAACAGTCCGGTAAAAATCAGGTACGGAAACGGCGTTCCGTTGTGTCCCTGCACCGGTGCACCCCTGTGTTTGTCGCAGAATCTTCGAAAACGTCTGTTCCACTAAAACCCTCTAGTCTTTCAGCAAAGCTATACGTACCGAGAAGGAACGTCACGACGCCGTGATCCAACCCAAACGAAAAGAATCGCGTCTTCCGAACAGCGGATCAGATCCGAATCTCGCGAGCCTCGCACTTGGCGTCGCGAGCGTTCGCATTCCACTCGGGCCCGAGCGAACAGACGCGGCGCGGCGCGGCGCGCATTCCTTTTCCGAAGCGGAAACGGAAATCGTTACGCAACATCTCAACAACTCGAAGTCCGCGCGCCTTTGCCCTGCAGGCCACCTGCGTGGAGCTTTGTTCCGCTCGCGGGAGCCGCTTCGCAGAATCGAGTCGCGCTTGGGATTCGTTGTTGGACGCGGCGCGAAGCTATATCTGCGCTTCGGTTGGGCTTCGTTATTTCGAGGATAATCTCTGTTCGTAGAGTCCGCCGAACAACTGAGCAATAACTCCCGGTCGTTTGGGACTTCAAGTTTGACGTGACGTGAATGGGAGTGGAGAATAATTTGTTGTATAGTACGTGGAGGGGAGGATTGAAAATTTGTAGATGTAAGTGTTTCGACTCATTTCAGTACATATTGTGGTCCTGTGTCACACGTAATACCCAGAAGGCATACAAGATATTGTTTTAAATAATATACAATATTTTATTTTAAATAGTACAATATAATGTTTATAATAATAATGAAGGTAATAGTAATGATTATATGATGACATTATTTTATCATCTACTGTGAATGTTTACCGAACTCATTCGTAGGATATGTCGGTTTTGTATACATCTAAAACGGAAGGAGTGAAGTGATGTAATGATTAACTCTGAACAAATCTCTTCCACATTACATTTTCGCTTGTTAATAGGTTTAGTTAAACTAATTTTTATTGTTTTTCAGTTGCCGCTGGAAAGGAAACACTTATCTTTATGAACTGGTAATGGGGTGTTGCACGTAACATTTATAGAATGAAAAGTAGGGAAAGTAGCTAGCTTGCATAATATTATTAAAATACCTCATTTCATTGTATGTTCTTAAGCAGACTCTTTCTCATCCATTTCGTCGCGAAAGGTGGTCTCAACTCTTGTAGTCTAATTTGAGACTAGAAACTAAAAAAGAAGACATTCACTACTCAATTTGTATCCAGTAACATATACACAATTAATTGAAAATGTAAATAATAATAGTTTATTCCAAACGCTTCGAGCGTTTTGCAGCATCCTCCTTGGCATCCATCTGCAGACTGCTTCGGCCGCAGCGCGGGGTCCGCAACCACCTCACAGCACAGGCAGCGGACTGTTTCAGGTTCACCCCGTACGAGTGGCAGAACCCGCACCCCTGCAACCCGGACCCGGACCACCTGGAGAACCAGTTCACGCTGCTCAACTGCATGTGGTTCGCCATCGGCTCGCTCATGCAGCAGGGCTGCGACTTCCTGCCCAAGTAAGCGGCCCCATCCGCGCTCTCTGTCCGCAGGTTCAGTCCCTACGAGTGGGACAACCCCCACCCATGTAACGATGAGCCCGACGTTCTGGAGAACCAGTTCAGTCTGTTGAACTCGCTGTGGTTCACGATCGGTAGCCTGATGCAGCAGGGCTCGGATATAGCGCCGAAGTAAGCCCTCCCAAAGCCTTGTCTGCCCGCCCCGTGGGGACCGCGATCACAATAGGTCCTTTCGAGCATTTTACGTTCATCCCTCTTTTGTTTCATATGCAGACCTCGTGACTCGGTTTCGCAATTTCCGGTCTGTATTATTCCGATTTCATTTAACGTTTTACTTTTATGTACTTTATTTCATTTTGTTCACTGTTCTTCGTCTCTCGAAATAAAATTATTATGTGAGCTGGACTAACTAATGCATAATGTAATTACTTCATATCAAGTAGAAAGACAAGGCAATATTTTTTTAATCCGCTTTCTATAGCATTATTTTTGCGTTCAGAATTTTTTTCACCAGAGACGGAAAACAGTAACTTATTATATTTTAATCATTTTATCTTTTTTGAATAGACATCGCAAATTTATTTTTCTACTTTCAGTCTGTATTATTAAAATGTTAATTTGTTTTATATTTTTTTCGTTCTGTTTTATGTTCTTCGTCTCTCGTAATAAAATATTACGAGAATTTAAATAATTCAAAATTTAATAACTTATCATGTAGCAAGGCAAGGCAATCATATTCTTAATTATAGTACATAACTACACTAATACTATTCTTTGTAACTCGGGAAATGTTTAGACTGAGACGGAGAGCAACAGCTATCTCTATTTTTATTTTAGTATGTTTATTTGTTCTAAGTTCTTTCTTATTTCACCGTTATTCCTGTTATTTTTTATTTGGCTCATGCCATCTCTAAGTTCTGAGTATATAACACTTTTATTTTACTTGTGGAATGCAATTTGAATGGTCTTTGCACTGCATGATTTCTTGGTTTGCACAGAAAAGTAGTTCTCAGAAAAGTTAATAATTGTTTTTCTTCTTGCTGGAAGCAAATGCATGAGTATGAAGAAATGTGAATTTTACACTCAAACGAAAGGGAATAACGATTCAAAATTGTCATTTGTATAAATGCTCATGCATGCCATTTAAAACAGAAAAGATGTCGAAAAATTTAATGTTCAAGTTCAGACGAGAAATACTATAAAACCATACTAAATTTTAATCAGTTTCATAAAACAGATAGTTGAAACATCATTCAAGAAGATTATTCAGGAATATTCTGAATTCCTACTTCCTTCTTTTTTCTTTGAACCTTTGTTGTTTTGCATGCCTCCAAAGAATATGTTGTCTGTTAATGACCATTCCTTTCACCGTATTAAAGATGTATGTGTCGAGGAAATGCCCTACGTAACTTTTATATCCAATGATCAAGAATTAGGAAATTGACAATATGTTTCAAAGAGACTTTTTGAAATGAATGCTTAGATATTTATAGAAGTTAAAGTCTATTGAATTAAAAATATTGTTTTATCCAATTTTTTAATTTATCGGTTTACGGGTATGTTATGTCGTTTGTGAACCGTTAAAAAAATTTTGACAGATGACCTTCCAAATCATGAGAGAAATAACATGCAGTTTGACATGAAATATACTACTTCGCAAATGACACTTGAAAAGAAATTTTCTCATTAAAGAAAAGATGTGATAATTGTACAATGTACCAAGCAATAGACCCAATAGCAAATGACCCAAGCTTGAATAACACAAATTCACCCTCATATCAATTTTTTCCTTTTTCCACTAACTTGAAAGTGAGATTTACAAACTCAGACCGATAGTTGTTATTGTTATTTTTCAGGTTGAATAAATCAAAATTTCACAACATTTAGAAATGTTTTCCAGAGACTTATTATATTCTATTATACAATAATGTATTAACAATTCAACGTAAGATATCAATTATCACGAGTCACGCGTTAATTGACAAATGAACAAATTTACATTGACAGTAGCGATGTAAGCGATTACTCGAGGTGCGAGAGCTCAATGCCCCTTGAGAGCAGTTGCTTTGCGGTAACGCGCGCCGCCCGCCCTTTGTCAACGGCAACGGTGCGTGCGGGGAAGCGGGGCGCGCCGAAGCGATTGCATGCGGGCGCAGGGGCGCAGCCTGGCTTCGATGCGCCGCGCCGCGCCGCGTCGGCCGGCGGTCAGCAGGCGGGCGCAGTTGCGGGCGTTCCGACTGGACGTTCCGGCGGGGGGGGGGAGACCGCGGTTTGTGAGCTCTGCGTGCGAGACGGGAACACGAGCAGCGGCACCGGCCAGGGCGGCGGGCGGCAGGGGCGACGGATACGGCGGGGGCTGCGATGACGGCGGTTCGGCGGGAGGCGGGAGGCAGGAGGCGGGTGGCGGTGAGGAGCAGGGATGACGGGCGGCATGGAAATGCGGGGTTGGGCAGCGGGGGTGAAGTCTGGGATAGGGGAGAGGGGGCAGCGGGGTCAGAGGGTGAAAGCGGGGAAGGCGGGTGCAGCAAGAAGGCGAAGAGCGGGTCGGCGGGCGCGGCGGAGGCGGGTCGCCTAGAGGTGGGAAGGAGATGGGCATTCAGGCCAGCGGAGCAGATTGAGGAAAAGGTAGTGGCGTGATGCGGCGAACGGGGCGAGTTACTGCTGGTTGCCTTGGAAGATACCCGAGGCAGTGTGGACGGCGTGGACGACAGAGTGCGGCGGGGCGACGGGCAGGGCTTGGTTCCGGCGCGAGGGCAGGGCGGACCGGCGCAGCGTCGGCGGGGACAGCGGAGCTGTGCAGCGGGGGCGGCGAGGACGGTGGGCGCCGGGAGGCGCTGTCGGCGGCCGAGCAGGGCAGCAGCCGGCACGCGGGCGCGAGCAGTTGGGCGAGGGAGTGGCGGGGGGGGGCAGTACGGTTGGTTGCCTTGGAGATCGCCCTCCTCATCCTGTTGCTCGGCAAGCGTTGCTGCGCTCCGCCTTGCTCCTCTCGCCTCGCCTGCCTCGTCTTGGCATTCGGCGCGGGCTCCCGTTCCGCTCGCTCTTTGTGCTGAGCTCGCCGTCACGTGCTTCTAACCCCCGCCTCACCGAATTCCCGCGTCCTACAAGACATCTGACTGTCCACGTACTATTGACCGATCTCCCTCACATTTTCTGATGTCGATTCCTACCTATCCCCAATTATTCCCCACAATTTACACCCCACTACATTTCTGCATTGTGGGTTCGTTTCTTATTACTTTTACCTGAACCCTCGTAGGACCAGATTTTTTCTATTACATTCATGCATTTTCAAGATATCTGTCGCGAATTTCAACCAGTAGATTCAAAGCAGCAAACCGTGAACCTTCAAAATTAAGTGAAATTACCTGTGCTTTTTTGTAATTTAAATATATTAAACAAATTTACCTATATCTCTAAATTAATCTGGATGTCAAGTTATTTCATCTCTTCTCAGAGAAGTTTCATCGAATCTTTCTCTTAAAATGTTCATCGCCTTTCCATACTTCCATGCTTTCTCGACTTCCATTTACATAGTTTCTATCCCTTAACCCAATTTGTTTCGTTTTTTCTTCTTTTGCACACTTAGACATAGTAAAACGATAGCAATGGGCCACCGACCCACCTGAAGGCGGCCTCACACACCGCTCGATTAGCAGTGGGGAGGAGTTGTGTGCTCTCTGCCGAGCGCCAAACATTCAGAGCCCGTTCTATGCGCAGTGCGTTGATCTTTTGGACTCATCAAAGGAAGTGAACATTCGCTGAGCTACGCGGAATGGGCGAGCAGTCGCTCGCTATTTGCCAAATGCCGAAAGTGTGAAGCCGCCTAAGGTCTATTCTCTTCGTGAGCATTGTATTTCCCCGGCTGTGCCCTTAGTACTTCCGACGAGCGCTTTCTCTACCCGGCTGCGTCTTGTCTACGCCCGCCCTGCCCGCCCCTCTCCACCCATTCCCGTTCCTCCCCGTACCGCTTTCTCCCGACCCGTTCCATTTCGTCCCAACGCAACCCGCCCTCCCCGCTCTGACCATCCCTCTCTACCTCTCACCGCACCATCCCATCCCACATCTGCCCCTGCCCAGTCCCACCTCACCCAGCGCCCTCACCCAGCACCCAGCACCCGCGCCACCCGCGCCTGCTGCTGTGAGCGCAACGTCCGCTGTGCGCAGGGCCGTGTCGACGCGCATGGTGGCCGGCATGTGGTGGTTCTTCACGCTCATCATGATCTCCTCGTACACCGCCAACCTGGCCGCCTTCCTCACGGTGGAGCGCATGGATTCGCCCATTGAGAGCGCCGAGGACCTGGCCAAGCAGACCAAGATCAAGTACGGAGCCCTCCGCGGAGGGTCGACCGCGGCGTTTTTCAGGGTGAGTGCACCGAGGACGCGGAGTCAGGCGGGGCGGCAGAAACTGAGCAGTTCTGAGAGAAACGAAGGAGAAGGGCCGCTCTTTAGGAGAGACAACCCCGACAAATATCGGAGACCCCGGGCTTTCAAGGAAAGAAATACCTCACTCTCACTCTCTCTCGCTCTCTCTCACTGTATCGATCTCGCTCTCACTCTCTCTTTCGATCTCACTCCCTCTTGCGTACTTTATCTCAATCTCTCGCTCGCTAACCCTTTCTCTTGCTCTCTCTCGCTTTCTCTCGCTCTCTCTCTCCCTCTCTTTCTCACTCTCGCTCTCTCTTTGTCCCTCTTTCACACTCCCTCCCTTTCTTTCTCTCTCTCTCTCTCTCTCTCTCTCTCTCTTTCACTCTCACTATCCGTTTTCTTTCTCGAAAAAGTGCTGTGGGTTGAGAAAATTGGGCGGGAGACTCATACAAATTGGTCTAGGGTCCCATGAAATCTATGTGTGGCCCCTGGTTATATTTGGAGGCATGGATATTAATAGTGAAAGTTTTGGCATTAAAGCTACGGGACATACTTCATATTGTCAAAGCCTTTCGCGTCATTTTGTGGCCAGGCAAGGGAAAAAGTCTCAAAAACTTAGAGTTGCTTTCTCAAGAACAACAACACTGCTTTCAGTAATAATTATTTCTCTTACATCTTCGAAGTAAATAAAATAAAATAAATATATAACCTTTGTTTGAAATCTCTGAAAAAAG
The DNA here is from genome assembly GCA_017312745.1 of Gryllus bimaculatus. Taxonomy (NCBI): domain Eukaryota; kingdom Metazoa; phylum Arthropoda; class Insecta; order Orthoptera; family Gryllidae; genus Gryllus; species Gryllus bimaculatus. The sequence continues at coordinate 10,244,036 of BOPP01000013.1, read as the reverse complement.
ATTGAATGACAGAACAAGCAAATATAGAGTCATATAGTATCCTGAGACCCATTTTGATACAACAACAATGAAATAATTAAAATTGATTAAATAGAAATGAATCAGTTCCTCAGGTGTAATTTTTTTAGAAAATTGTTAACAGAACTAAAATGTGTATTTGAATTAAATTGAGGCATGATTGAGTATGTGACTGATATTCTAACCTTTTGATTAAATGTTCTGTTTCTAGAGTCATCGCTTTATGAACAACTTAACAGTTTTGGGAGGAATATTATCTATGGTGGTTTCTTAATGCATTTAATATTTGGTTGGTTATTTAAGAAGAGCAAGTAATAAGAGAAATACTTTTAGTACTTTCACATTACAATAAATTCGCTTTTTAAATGTTTTAAAATATTTTTTGTTATTTGTAAGGTATATAGTGGTTGTGTGAGTTCAGTTCTTACCTACATTAAGTGATCAAGAAATAATAACTTTCAGTTGTATGTGACGTTAAAGCTCTATGGAGGCATCTTGAGTCGTTAAGTTTACAGATTATATTTGGAAGAAAATTTTCTCCAACGCAGAGGCTCTGAAAATGTTTGATAAACAATTAGTCTTTCATGATCCTTAGGAGTTTTGCATTTCGTCTCAGAAAATTTCCAAAGAGATTATAAAGCTCGAGGAAGGTACGCCTCCACATCGTTTTGTAAAAAAAATTAATATGAAGATATTACGTATTGTTATGTAATTTAACAAGGAAATATAAAGTTATCCTAAAAGGAGAAGGGTTTCATCTCTCTTTGAACGAAGATCCAATCACTTCTTTTAGCTGCTCTTCCCTTGAGGGTTCTCTGAAGCCGTATTTCAGAATTTTCATTTTTGTTCGTTAAAGCTAAAGCTGCTTTACACGGCCTAAATCTTCTCTCCCCTTACAAAAGAGAGTGCTTCTTCATGAACAAAGTTATAATAATACTCTTTGAAAGTGAAGAAAATGTATTATGTTAGCAAACAATCCTCTCTGAGGGTCGATTCTGTAATATTTAAAAAGAACATGTCGAGAAGTAAAATGTTTCATTTGAGAAATTATTTTAATTATTTAACTTTCATTGAAACCTTAAACGTGTATTTTTTATCCATTACATATGAAAATGATAATGAAATCGAAATATTGTCCTGTGACAATTCCCAGAACATTGATCTTGCTTTTACAATTTTTGAAAAACTATGTTTTATTTTAACAGAACAAAAATATTTAGCAATTTTGAAATGGAACGACATTTTTACACTGACTCATTCTCTTTAAAATTCGTCTTTAACAAGAAAAATCCATTTATGAAACAAAAATGCCCGGTGTTTTGTATCACCATTTTGCTTCACACCATTTTATTTCAAACATATAGCATAATGAAGCTTTCCACTCCTCTTGAATCTGCAATTTTACTCAGTCACGTGCAGAAACTGACATTTTTATGCTGCTATGATTCAGTAGTTTTCATTTCTCTTTATTAGACGAAGACGAGCGCAATACCACTGCGAACTCAACGTGAACTTTCAAGAAGAAAACACATTTGCGCACTTCCAACGAGTTCGCAATGAACCACTAGATTGCTACCATTTGAAAATGGAAGTGCTGGAAGTATTTTATTACATTTCTTAAGTTTTTATTTAATGTAAAAATATTTTCTACTAAATTATCGAAATGGACATAACTAAAAGTGGCACGTGCGATCACTTTTATTTTTGAGTACGGGAATTCGAATACTTGCTTCTGTAGTGCATATATTTTCTGCTAGTTACATAAGGTTAACGTGTTCACTCACATTTTCTTTTCTATTCTTCTATTTATGCACACATTTTATCTCTCGTGATGATTCAGAATGCATCAGCCGTCAGTGATATTTAAGAGTGACAGCTTGAACAGACTGCGAATTTTGAATTATGCGGTCACTGATGGCTCGTGTTTAGTGATATTGAACTTGTTGGATAAAGAAGATTAAAGCAGAAAAACTATTAAAAGATAGTGACAACGTTTTGAATATATTTCTGCGAACTATTATTTCACTTATTTGAAATACTAGTACTAATTTTAACTCCAACTTCAATAAAGGTTTGAGAGCGTAAGGAAAATAAGCATTTTAATTTATTACTGATAAGACATGTTGTTTAAAAAATATTGCATTTGACATATTCTTTAAAATCCAGTCAAAGGAAATTATAAATGATGGGTTGTTTTGTGAAAGTACGAGAGAATTTAATAAAAAATTCAGAATATTCAATTGACTGTAAATGTTTTATAGTGTAGAAGATAGCTATTTAGATGACAAATATGTTTGCTCTAAGTCCAAAATGCACAGTTTTCGCACACCTTTAAAGGTTTGGTCGCCAATCGTATGGGTGTTTTCAAGGCTAACGTCTGCGTTTCAGGACTCCAACTTCTCGACGTACCAGCGCATGTGGTCGTTCATGGAGTCGGCGCGGCCCAGCGTGTTCACGGGCTCCAACGTGGAGGGCGTGGAGCGGGTGGTGAAGGGCAAGGGCGGCTACGCCTTCCTCATGGAGTCCACCTCCATCGAGTACGTCATCGAGCGAAACTGCGAGCTCACCATGGTCGGCGGCCTCCTCGACTCCAAGGGCTACGGCATCGCCATGCCCCCCAGTGAGTATGCCCTCCCTTAGCGCCTCGTTTGATTCATTGATTTATTAATTGGTTGATTAATCGATCGATAATTGATTGATTAATTGGTTGATTAATCGATCGGTAATTGATTGTTTAATTGGATGATTAATTGATTAGTTCTTCCAGACGCGTCAACAGTTACGGTCATTAGTCCCATTAGTACAGTGAATGTGTTATGACAGGAGGTAGCGGTGTTGGTTAAATCGCTGGATGGTTAAATCCTGCGCGGACATACACATCAGCTTGCGGGAAATTTCCCCCCCCCTGCAATTATTTACCCCAGTGGGGCACCTACGTAGTCAGGAATAAAATTCAAGCTTTTGACTGGCTCCCCAAAATTGTCATAGTGTAGTGTATGATAGAGTGTGTGTGAAAAGAGGAGGATAGGTCAAGGAAGAGGAAAGAAACATCGCGTACGGTTCATGGCCCGTTCGTTAGAGTATTTATGTGGCATTCGCCTGGTCTTGATCGGAGAAACCTTGCAAAACCACCGATCAGAGTAATCGGTCACTAGAATTCTCCCCCGGTCAGCAACTGAATTCGACCTCGCTATGTAGCAGGCACCGAAAAGCTGCCTCCATTGGGAGTCGAACCCTAGGCAATCCCGGTTAAAATCGCTGCAGAGTCAGCTGAACTAAACTCAGCGAGATGACGTTTGAGCGGTTTGGGGAGGGGGAACAAAATGATACGCTCCAAAATGGAGGTTTTTGAGAGGGAAAAAGAAAAGCTATTTAAGTATAAGTATTGGCGCGTGCGAAAGACATTTTGCCTGCCGTAAGTAGGGATTTTTGAAAAAAATGTATTATGGGTGAAATTAAAACATTCGAATAAAACGTAACTACACATTGCATCTGCATTTCTAATGTAATGTGGCATAGCCTGTAGCTAGAAGTGTACTATATTTGAGGAAGGAATTCAAGGAAGGAATTCATTGGCCTATTCTTAATTGCTGGAAATATTTAGGTATGCACGTAGGTCCAGAATATATATTTTTAATTCGTATTCTGCGTTGTGTTACGCAATTGTTTGTTTCTTTTTGAATGTTGATAGATCGGTTTGAGATTTGAATAAAAATTCTTGAAGAGGTAGAATACTACATGTTGAGCTCTTAGGTAGCATCTACTATGATCATCTGATACGAGTGTTCTAGTGGCGTAGAAAGGAAGTGCAATGCAAATCTGACCCGAAAGACTCTATTAGGCTCTCCCCAACCAACCATTTACGCATTCACTTGCGAGAAACTGACAAAAATCAATTTCCATTACGCAGAATATTAACGTTTAGAAACATATTGTTACACGGAGTACATACTTATACAATACTTTTCATTACCATATGAGTAATGGATTTGTTCATTATTTTTGGTGTAGTTACGTCAATATTAAATTCTTACGTTTCTATTTAAGGCATTTTAAAGTGTGGCTGTATCGCTCTCCAGCAAACACTGCTTGAATTGTTCCTTTTTTATTCATTTCTTTAATGGATTTTCGGTTGCTCAAGTAATATGACTTTTCGTTTTTAATCGATTTACGTTGCCTTTGTCCTTTTCTTGTGGTAATGCATTTTTGTTGGTTGACTTTTTATTCAGGATTACTGGCTGCTACCAAATATCAGTTTCGTTTCGTACTTTTCATGCTTTCCTTTTAATTAAACATTTCCCATTAAATAAAACTCTTTACGTATTTCCTTTCATTTAAAGAGTAACAATAAATGAAAAAATGTAATCAATAAAGCGGTAAACCAAAATAAATTATTACGTTCTTAAGTTATTTAACATAGCTATTCATATAGTATTTAATCATATTTTCCATAATCAAATTAAAACTTGTTGCGCCAATAATTTGAGTATACAAATAATTAAGAATCTTAAGGTTATTATTCTTTGCATATACAATTTCACAACAAATGTTTTATTTTAGGTCTGTAAAAGATAAATTAATTCATTTGTTTTTTGAAATGTTTTGTGAAAAATACCAAAGAAAGTATTAACATCAGTAAAATAAATAGTCATTTTTTAACAGAATGTCAAACATACTACTTATTTTAAAAAAATACATTTTTAAATTAAAGAAAGTGGATGTGAACTTTTTTAAAATAAAACAAAAGACAATATTTCTTACGTTACTATCAGTTCCTTTTTACGAAAACAAAATTGTTCTCTTTTTTTGTGGAAACTGCTGGCTCAGAAAGTCTTTTCTGCCGATAAAGCAAGTCCGTTCCTTTGCCGGCGCTCTATCGTCCACAGGCCTTTCACTGAGTGAAACATGGTTATCTTGCGTGCCCACAGACTCTCCGTACCGCACGGCCATCAGTGGCGCCATCTTGAAACTGCAGGAGGAGGGGAAGCTGCACATCCTGAAGACTCGCTGGTGGAAGGAGAAACGAGGAGGAGGCTCGTGTCGGGTAAGTGCATTGCCCCCCCCCCCTCAACCTCAAAACCCTCTCACCTCCACATCTCATCATTAGAGACCGTCTTCCGCAACTTCTCTTTCGCCGCTTCTTTTCGTTTTCACTTTCTCTTCCTTCCGTTCTTTAACGTCATGCAGCGTAATTGCGCATTCTTCTGCTCACTACAGTTTCTTTCTCGCTTCTCACGCTATGCGATGTGATATTTTCTCATCTTCCATGCCCTAAAGTTTGTCCTTCTCCTCTCGATTTATCTCACTCCACCAGGAAAGATTACGGCTGAATAATTTGGACATTTACTACCTCCAGCTTTGCATACTCTAGATGAGCAGACATTGAACGCACTATTCCCCGAATCTTACGTGTTAGGAGAAACTTTTAATCAAGTACTCTTTTTCCTCAACGCTCGTTTTATTATGGGGAAGGGAAACAGTAATATTTTGCTTACTGTTTTAGTCAGAATCTGAGCCTGAGGCGCGGGGAGAGAAGCAAAGTCATTTCGTTATTTTATGCCTTCAGCAGCGCAACCATGTAAATGCGCAAATAAGGAGGGCGTTTCACTGTTCTTAACTTTTAATGATAAAAATTCTGTGTTTATTTAAATGAAGAAAATCTTTGAATCTTTAATGCAGCATGATCCCTTTTACATTGTACCCAATTACCCGAAAATTTAAAGGATATGCTGCGATTCAATCGGGCCCATCCGTATGAGAAGATCCTCTGAAACTTTTTGTGGAAGCATTATTTTGTTTCTGTGACCTTAAGGCTTCTAATTACAGATAAGGTGCTAGCTACTCAAGATTAATCATATTTTTTGATCAGTCACATACCTATACTAGCAAGGTGCATTTATTAAAGAAATTTAAATGTTTTCACGGTTTTGTACTAGGTTTGTTGTACTGGAAAATACTTGCAGTAACGTTTGTTCTTCCTCGTTTACATTTGCTGCTCATATCTTTCTCATAATGTTTCTTAATTTTTCCGACAATTGTATTTTTAAATTCCAGGTTATTCTTTTTGTAAAAAATTATTACTTTAATGTTCACTGCTTTGTTTGTTTTTGTGCTAAAATATCTCAGAACATGAATACAAAACACGAAGTTCTCAACAGCGGCGGAAGTAGGTCGTATTTTTAATTAATTATGTTCTTACAGAGCTGGCGTTGTATCTTTTACAACATAATTAAAGTTACAACAAAATTAAAGTCTAATTTTTATAAACCAACTCATCTTTCCATAATTACTAAATTAATAAATTCTGATTTAATAATCATTCAAGGGCTGACGGTTTGAATAATCTTAAATAAGACTGGCAAACGATACGCTTGTACAGAAGAAAAAGGTTTCTCGTCCTCACCATTTATACTTTACGCAACATTTCATACAAAAAACTTAATTTTTTTTGTCCTCACTAACGATTATAGTAAGATGTCTTTGGTAATGATATAGATTAAAAATATTATAAAAATACAAGCACATGTAAAGTGAGATCCTGAACGTTCTTTAAGGTGTCGGCAATAGGCGTTGGTATCCAAGGAATATGATGCTGACATTTTAAATTGGTATTCCTCGGAATATTCTGTTATATAGAGTGTTAAATCTTTAAGTGATGAAACAATTACAATGTTGTCATTTTAATGTAATTAAGTTAAAGAGTCGTGTTGGGGCAAAGTATTGAAATGTATAACGGTATCGTAAACTTACTTCTCGTTGCTCGACTTTTTCATTCCATATTCCGTTTGTCCTTCTTCTTCTTCTTCTTCTTCTTCTTCTTCTTCTTCTTCTTCTTCTTCTTCTTATTATTATTATTATTATTATTATTATTATTATTATTATTATTATTATTATTGCTATTCCTAAATTGAACAGTTTAATTTTTAACTAACTAATTAATATTATAATTGTGTAATACGCATAATAGTTTATTGTAAATTTAGTTACTTTAACACAGTTTTGTTGGTCGCTCTCTGGTAAAGAAGGTACGTATGAAGCACATGTTCACTTACAAAGGGAGTAAAGCAACGTATACCTGCCAAATGGAAATAATTTATGAGAAAGGTCATTTAAATGCTAATTTTCGAAATAGCGTTAAGAATGAGTTATGAACGGGAGAGAATCATGGATCGTAAAATTGCTAGTGGATAAATTCACAGAAAGAGAGAGAGAGGGGGGAGAGGAGAGATTGAATACATTATTCTCTCTCTTTTGGGAATGTCTTCATTCCTTCTTAAGGCAATCAAATCAAACAGATCTAATTCTGCATTTCATGTCAGTTTTTTAACGAGTACCTAAGAAAGAACGAGTGAAGTATTAAGAAATTTTGGAAACTGTATATCACTTCTGAGGATTGCGTTTTGTCAAAGCTATTACACACACTGTGTCATGAAAAGTAACAAATATTTGTGGCATTTATTTCAGTTAAAAATATTAATTAACCTTGTAACCATTCACTTCTAAATATAACCATTTTAATGAGAAATGTCAATAAAATTTATATTTTCCTATCAATGAACTCGTGATTTTCTTAATGAGTTCATTTCTTGTTGTTTCAAGTTCTTTACATTGATACATATCTCGTAATAAAAAGTTGTCATTCTCCATAAAGGCTTCTGAAGATTAAAAGGTTTTGTTCAGAATATGGAGTATTAAAAGTTGTTTTTTAGAAATAAAAAAGAATGGATGCAATTTTATGTTGCAAAACGATATTCTTTGTTTGATAATGTAATGAATTCTATCTTCCTGAATAGTGATAGTGGCGATAATGACGAAATGACAATGTACTAAAAATTTAGACGCTTCAAAAACAATACCTAGTATCTTTATTTTTATTGAAAACGAACTTATATTTTATTGATAATCAGTCTTAAACAAGTAAAACAGTTTCATTTTGTTAAAATAGCCATTTTGTGTTGAAAACGTACAAGACTTCAAAAGTATTATAATTATGTTTACTACATCATGTGGAAATTTGTTTTCTTGATTCTTATAAAATGAAGAATTTGCCGACAAGCGTTACTTCTTATTAAGCATTCAGTTTTTCAAAACATATTTGTGGTCGCCCTATGGTCATTAGCGACTCATTTAAATACTGATTTACAAATTCGTAATAATCAGTAACAGTACATAATAATAAAATAAGTTGTTACAGAGAAAATCAAAATAAATAAGCCAATAATTCCAAATTTTAAAGAATACAAAATATTCAATAGCAAATGAACCCTGTTTGTCCTAGATAAAATACAACTGCCAATGTCTGGATAACCATGTTAATTATACTCTGTTGAGTACTATGATATCTTTAAATAATGTAATTAATTTTTCGTGGTAGTCCGGAGATATCAGAATTTATTTCGAACTCAGTCTATTAGTATTAGTCCTATACATATCGTGGTTGTATGTCCCATATACATCCAGTACAGACAAACTCCTACAGAGTTTGGGTTCTTGTTTTTAATAATCCGACTATATTGTAACGATTGCGTATGCTTGTTGAGTTACTCTGTAAGTGTTCGTCTTACTGACAACCAGTACACACGAACACCTACAGTGTATGGGTTTTTATGTGTAATAAACCGACTATATTGTAATGGTTATGTGTGCTTGTTTATTTGCTCTGTAGGTGTTCGTCCAAACTGTATGTATACGGGACATACCCAGTGCAGACGAACCCCTACAGAGTGTGGGTGGTTGAGTGACGGCGCGCGCGGCGCTGTGCGCAGGACGAGAACACCAAGAGCAGCAGCACGGCCAACGAGCTGGGGCTGGCCAACGTGGGCGGCGTGTTCGTGGTGCTGATGGGCGGCATGGGCGTGGCGTGTGTCATCGCCGTGTGCGAGTTCGTGTGGAAGTCGCGCAAGGTGGCCGTGGAGGAGCGGGTGAGCGCCTGCGCCGCCGCCTCCGCCTCCTCGTCCGCCGCCGCCGCCGCCGCCGGCCACGCCTCCACCTCCGCGCACCACGCCCTCCGCGCCAACGCC
>BOPP01000013.1:10156688-10234798 GCA_017312745.1 Gryllus bimaculatus | reverse complement strand
CCCCCCCCGCACGGCCCTGCTCAACGGAAGCTCTCACAGTCCAGTAGACCGGGCCTTGCAACACCACACACACCGGGGCAACCCAAGGAATCCCAAACTATCTCTGGAATCCACGAACAAACTCAGTGAGATTTTCAATGATTTAGAACAGCCAGGGAAATCAGGGAACAGGCTAGAAGATCAGGGAAATTTTATAATAAGCTTTAAGCCTTGGGAGTTTTTGAAACATCTGTAAAATTAGTGATTATAAAAAACATTAGTAGAGCGTTACTTTTCTCACAATATTACTAAGCTAATATTGTTCATTTTGTCTTCTTCACGGTGAAATCAGTTAGATGGAAGATTTGTACCCAAGCCTCACTTTTATTTGATATTTTCCTCAAGTAATGTGATATAGTCTACAAAATGTACTATGGAAGAATAAAAAGTGCATGGAAAAGTGCGTAAAAAATGGGAAAGGGCTGCGAAAGGCCACTCTGGTGTCAATCAAGGCGAGTTTTCAGCTAGTCTTTCCGGAGTGCTCCAATGTTCTCTACCTCTCAATCCACCAGAGAGCTGTATTCATATTCATCATCACTCATTCATTATACTATATTCGTTCATCATAATTTCCGTCGATATAAATCCAAAGACTCAGGTTTTGGGATACATAGGTCTAAAATAGTGAGAACTCCGGTTTCCCGGAAACCAATATGGGTCCCTTGAAAATGACCCCTATGGGGTCCCTTAAAAATAAATTTATTAAAATAAAGTCATTTGATCTTTAAAAGAAATGTGCTGCTTGCCCATTAATATATAATTAACTGTTATAATAAATTCATATTTTTGTGTTTAAACTGATACAATTAATCAAGTGATTTTGACGTAATTAGTCATAAAAATGGGTTTTCTCCCTACTGGTGCAAATTTTAATTTGGATCTATTTACTGTCATTTCTTTCTAAATTGCGATAAAGAAATAGAAAAATTCCACTTTAGATAACTAATCTCTCACATCACAAACTAGTTAACTCCTCACAAATAACATGGCACATACTTCAACATTATTGTTGTATTAATATGCCTTTAATATTTGTAAGCAATAACAAACTGCAGCCACCATACATACAATGGCACGCCTAATTCTGATATCTGATACGTAGTTTCCACCTAAGTGTTTCACCTCTTTCAAATGCCGTTCATTTCTATAATTGGATCTCATTACTTCCAATTTCTTCGACATTAGACACGCTGTGTAGTAATATACGAGTACGTTCATTTCTCATTTAATTTATGAGTCAAGTGTGATTCATTATCAACTAGAAACTACAATTTATATCTAAAATTTTCTTTTGGGAACAATTGGCCCACGTCTTGCAGGAGTGGTATAATGACCAATATTTAGGTAACTTTGAACTTTCTTTTGAATAAAACCATATACGACAAAGATATATATTCAAAAGAATAGAAACAATTGACGAAAACGTGGTAGTGAGGTCGAGAAATGTCATAGGGAATTATTTCCGAATATTTCGTAACAAGTCCTTACGAACTCTTAGATTAGAATCTTAGACGTTTGAACCTTTTAATGTTTATTTAACGACAAAAGATGATCAAAGAGTTTTTTTCATAAAAGAAATACAAATATCTAGTTTTGGAATGCCGGTGTGTGGTAAAATCCCTTGGAAATTCGAAGAAATTAATTTTTCATAGCCTTTCAATAATAATTACAAAAAACTCAAGTAAGTTTCAATTAGTGTTGGATACAATTACCAGAAAAGGCATAACCTTATATTAATTAAACATGCGTTCATCATCGAATTCCTTTTTCAAGAGTGCTGCCTCAATTGAACACTTTTTTCTTGGCGTTAGCTTTTGTAAAATGGAAGAGCGATTAATAGATATTTGTTCAAAATATTTGATAATTAAATTAATAATAATGGTTTTTAAAGAGTACAAAAGGAATATTTATCACATTAATAAACAAAATACAATAATTTGATCCATTTATGAAATAAGATTTGAATATCAATGTATTTTTCAATAAACTCTAGCAATGTCAATTTCAATCATATTACATTATTTGGAGATAAAGGACTGAACACTCCATGTGACTCACCTTGTCACTCTTTTATGTCTACTTTGTTTTTGAAAGCATTGAATACAGTTCAACACATTGTGTAAAATGTCACATTCATCTTACCACACAATTTTGTAATGAACGGTCTACTGGATCTTTACCCCTGTGACTTTCGTTGAGAGTGTAACAAGAAATGAACACCATGGACAGTTCTCCACGATTGCAAGTTATTTCTTAAACTTCTCCCCTGTAATTACGTCATTCTTGATTTTTAATAGATTGGATTAGATTATGCAGTTATAAATTCAACCTTCTTTAGTAGTCAAGAATGTAATAGTAACAGTTGTCTGTATTGTTTGTATTTCAACTATGATCTTTTGACATAATGGCATTGCTTTATATTTCACAAAGTTAGTTTTGAAAAAGTTAAAATCAATTTTATGATTTCAGAAATTGATACACAGAAGAAATAGTTTCATTCCCAAATACTGAAGTTTAATAATCTTTTGAAAATACTCATTTTAATAATATACGTATTAGGTTCGTGAACAATTTTTGTTAAGAGTTAATTATTTAATAGACATTAAGATTTACAATATTTCAAACAATATGTAAATTGTATGCAAGGTAATATACAAGTCGAAAAATGGCATAACTACGGGGGAAAGTTTACAGATTTCACTCGCATTGTGTGAAGAGAGGATATAACTGCAGCAGGGAGTCTTTAAGTCGTCCGATAGGTCATTTTATTATATTTTGCTTACTTGCGATGACATAATTCCCACCCTTATTCTGAATTTCCAAATCATGAGATGTCTGATTTTTTTTAAATATGGCAATGCGTATTCTTCTTTCCAGAATATCAGACGTGCAAACTCAGTAAGATGTGCATATTTAGACGGGTCATAAATGATAACCTGTTTCCATCTGCTCGATAAAACATGTTTAAATAATAATGAAAGGCGAACATGTTTGTTCGCGTCTTTCCTAAAGACATTAATTTTGTACAATTTATACTGGGTCTATTTTTTTACCGTTTGGTCGCGTTGTATTCGCGTATTTCTACAATTTTCTACGAGTTTTTAACTTTGGAAACTCCAGCTGTGGCGCCGAGCGCGTGCAGCAATGATTCCTCTCTCTCTGCTTTTCTTACCTGCACGCTTGGCTCTGCACAGGTGCTTCAGAACACCCTTCGCCCTACCAAAGGATACACGAAATGCGAGAAAGTGTTAGGCTGTTTTCGAATTCATAATTGCAGGCCTAGAAAATGTACAATGAATATTTATTTTGCGGTGAGTATGAGGAACATCCAGATCACCATGAAGCGGGTAGCCCTGAACGCTAATATTGAAAGTGCGTTCGTTTTCAGCTTCTCGCTGTGGGTAAGTGAGAAGAAGGACGTTTTTACAATCAGCAGCTTAAATGTATTCTTGTGTAAAGTCCGAGTGTGTACATAAAAAAAAACTATTGTCACAGTACGAAAATGATACCTATCTGTTGTTATGAAGTACAAATTTATGCGCTGTTGAATAATGCAGCTATTTGTATTTAATAGTTGTTGGTACTCAAGGGTTCGACTACTGTATGTTCCATTAAAAAAATATGTTGACTAATGCGAATTGAATCAATGATGCTGGGATATTCTCACTCTTTTGAATATCACGAAATCCTTAAATGTGTAAACTACGAAACACGATAAATTGATTTATTCATGTTATTCGTATTGTTTTCTGTTTTTGAAAGATGTGTTAGAAAGTCATAATAATACGCAACCCACACAAATAATTTTTGTCGAAATACGTGTCAACAAAATGGGTTAGAATAATAACCATTACCTTTATTATTCGAGGGTATGTTGATGCCAAAGGCTTAATTTGTTGGCGCGTGTGGGTTTGAAAAGGTACCTGATTTTTATAGTGCGTAATTAATCTTGAGTATGAATGTACCAGGTATGTATGAGATGAGCATGCGTTTCCTTTAATCGTTTTACATCTTCCCTGCACGTATAATGTCAAACATGAAGCTAACATCACAACACAACCACGAAAAGAATCTCATCCGTCACAAGACACGGACAAAAATAAAACGCACGATTTATAACCGTAGACCATCCGCATGGTAGAAGCCTAGTTTTCTCTTTTGGCATGAGGAATGGACGAATCTCGACCTGTGTTTCGTTTGCCGATCGACTGCTCTTTTCTGCGCCAGTCAGTCGCTTGTGGTCTCCCGGGTCCACTCTCTTCCAGGAAAGAACGCTAGTTGGTTGTGTGGTGGGTTGTGGCGGAGGCAGACAGGAGGTGGTGAGGGCGAAAGGACTACGGCAAGCCCGACGCAAGCACTCCACACGCCCGCAGGCGCCCGCAGGCACGCACGCACGCGCACACTCCCGATCCACACACTGCGGAGCGGCGGGTAGCCCCTTCGCATCGCCGCCGCCGCCGCCGCCGCCGCCGCCTCGACCTCCCGACTCCCACGAGGCCTCCGCACAGTCCACACTGCGCTCCTACGCTCTTCTGTCTTTCATTTGGTTTCATTTATTTTGTCAAGGAACGGTAAAAATTGATCCATCTTCAGACTCTTTAATATTTTTTTCGATTTTTTGTCCAATTTTATTTCAGACATTCATATATGTGTTGAAAATAAATTTAAAAAAAAACTTAAATTGAAATTTTATTGAAAACATCTGTTGATTTTTGAAACATTTTTCATCTCTCAACGTTTCAAGAAGCCCTTTTCCTATTCTTCAGGAGACTGTTCCACATGAAGACTGAGTCAATCCTTGGGTGGAAAACATATGCAACGGACATCAGAGGAAGAGGAAAAGTGCTTCTCAAAACGTTGAGAGATGAAAATGTTTCAAATATCAACAGATCATTTTAATAAAATTTCAATTTAACTGTGTTTCTTTTTGGTTTTTAATATGTATATAGATATCTAAAATAAAATTTGGACAAAAAAATCTCACGGAAAAAAATTGTATGCTATATATGTGGGAAAAGGACAGTCTGCACTTTTTTTTGAGCTCCAGAAAATATTCTCCACCTTGTAATCATAAATAGTTGAATTATTAATATAAGTACCAACAAAGAGAGGTTAGCATGATTGGAAAACTAGACGTTTTCGCTCCCGAGTTATAAAAAACTCATTTACTTGTGTAAACAAACTACAGATTTGATTTTGTTATACTGATAACAAAATAATAATCAATGTTATGGTTGTAACACAAATTTTAATGTCATTGCTGATACACAAATGTTTGTAACCACTGTAAATTCACAACCATGTCAGTAAATTATGGATGTTTCGGATCATTGGTTTTGGTCACAGTACAAATTAAAACATTAACCCTTTTCAATCTTCAGACGTTTTGGAATATTTTAATTACGTCTTCAGTGCTAATAATATAACAAGATTAACAACACTTAATATGTAAGTTTAATACACAACGCATAAACCTAATTATACACTTTTGCAAACATTATCATAATTCAGCTTTCTGTGTATAATTATGTTTGTGTTTTGGGTCTTAAGGCTTATATAATTAAGTGTTGTTGTTCTTGTTATGTTATTAGTCCTGAAGATGGAATTAAAATATTGTGACGGAGAATTGAAATGAGTTAATGTTTTAATTTTTCCCTTGTGACAAATCCCATGATCCGGATCATCTACAAAAGTTAGTAGCAAAAATGTGCCACTTTATGCAGTGCTAAGTAAGTAATGTGAATGTGATGTATCCTGATATAAGCTTCAACTATTTGTCTGAACTGGTACCCTCAAGAGGTATAGAGTTTTGCCTACAACATGCCTCTTCAATTTTGAATATATTTTATAAGTAGAAATTTAATAATTCTGTTACGAAGAATATACAAGTAGCTATTAATAATATTAGTAAAATATTAATTGCATGAATGTGTTTCAACTCCCACATGCTATATTTCCTTAAAAGCAATGGAATGTCAAAAAAGCTCTGCAAGACTTCGATAGCCATTCAATGTAGCTATCAAAAAATGTGCAAGGTTGTTTACATACACAGGGTATTGTTAATTAAAAATCCACGTCTTAGTGCTTTTCGTTATCTACTTGTAAACGCGTTCAGTGTCAAAACACTTGTAATTTTGAAAACACAAGATAAAGGATGTTAAAGACAGTTGAACGCATAAACAAGGTTCCCTGCGGGTTGTTACCATGGCAACGCCCAGCAAGAGTTACAACCGCGAACTGTCGGCGGCAAAGTGCCTTTCGCAGCTCTGTGCACTTGACAGTACAGTAAACAAACTCGGCGGCGGTGGCCGGGGGTGGGAACAGCGTTCTAGCGACAGCACTTCCTAACAAATTAACGGCGCGCCGCTCGAGGGGGCGAGCTTCCCCGCAAGTGCCGTAACTCTTAAAGTGACGCGCGAAAAAGGTCGTGGTGAGAGAAAACAATCAAAACTTCGGTGCCAATTTTGCCTATTCATGTACTAGGCGCTTTTTGTTCAGGTGACGACGCAATAACTGCGTGAAAGTTATTTATTGCCTAGGATATTATTTCATTAAACTGATCGCAGAGTATTGGAAGACTGCATTCATCAATTATAAAATAATGTGACATATTTTAGTGAGATTTATTTAGATAATCTGTGAAGGTTTTGTAACAGAATTCATTATTAATTAATGACATGCAATAGAAAAATAATGAAGTGGGCACATGTATAACACTCTTCCTAGCTGTAGAATTAACACTACATATTAAGAAAAACTTTGTCAGTTAAAATATTACTTGAAATCTTGTAAATGACTGTTTTTTACAATTGTTTACATTACATTAGTAATGCAATGGCAAAATGACAAGAAATAATACGCAAAAATATTTTTTCTTTATGATAGGAGTGATCAAGATGGTTAATGAAACGCCTAAAAACTTCGCCTATATTCAAGCAGATAGTTCTCTAGTTGTTACTTAATAGTAAACACAAAGAAATGTTTGAAATATTTTGTGTAGCTTTGTATTAGTCCAGTTTTTAGTTAGAATACTGGAATATTGACAACCAATTACTTTGTACCTATTTTTTCTACTTTCCAGAGCGCAAATGCCATATATGAACCAAACGCACTCTGTACGAAATGCGAGGTGTGAACTGTGCAGCGCCTTGTCGCGTCCACGGAGGCTTCTCCCGTTCCCGTTGTGTCCCCACTTTCCTCCACAGCGTCCGCACGACGGCTGTCGCCCTGACACGGCGGCGCCTTGCTTCTGCTTGCAGATCAAGCGCCAGATCTTACGGTAGCGGGTCGCGTGGGTCCACGGGCCCCGCGGCCGCCGCCCCGCGCCGCTCCCCGCCTGCGCTCCCCGCTTCACCCCTCACCCCACGGAAGAAACGATATCAATAAAACTTGAATAAACAATGCTTGTCTTTACCACTGGGACTTTCTTTCTGTCTTATTACTCTTTTTTTCTCTCCACTTTCTATCTCTCTCTCTCTCTCTCTCTCTCACACACACATGTCTCACTTTCTCTCTCACTCACTTGCTTGTTTGTCGCTTCGCGCGGGCCCGCGGGGTCCGGGCCCGTCCCTCCCGCCGCTCTCGCCTCCCTGCCGCCGCCGCCGCCCCCGCCCGCCGGGGCGGAGAGGGGCGGGTGGGGCGGAAGGGGCGGGGCGCGGGCGGGCGCGCGTGCCTGAGCGCGACCTCTTCTGTTGTTGCCATCCCGCCGCCGCGCCGCCGTCCGGCTGCAGACGCGAGCACGCGCTCCGTGTACCTCTCTCGCACAGTGTCGAAATAGCCAAGGACTTGGGACCTGGCACCCTGACCCGGTGCGTCACCGCTCTCTCTGTCTCTCTCTCGCACCGCACGCGCGCGTCCCCGAGCCGTGTGCCGTGCTGCTCTCTCCCTCCTGCCCTCCCTCCCTCGCTCCTTCTCACTGTCAGTTGTGTAGCTAGCGTGGGATGATGAGGAGGGCGGGGCGGCAATTCTTTAGGAGTGTCACCAAGAATGAAAAAAAAAATCTAAGAGCTAATTTCCCTATCAGTCACATTTTCTACATCTCGTCCGATTACCGTACCACAAGACCATGACACGTTCTGATCGACAAAATTCTAGTACACCACTGCTCAGTGACACCTTTCCTGAACACTATTCTCTGAAATCAATGCACTATCGTTCTCAGGAATAAAGAAAGCCCTTAGCACCTCAGAGACGGCACTGTTTGCGGGATCCTACCCGAATTCCTACAATTCTCCTAACTTCAGTAACCCTGAGTTCATTGATACGGTTACAAAATAAACTGAAAAAAACCCAGCAGCAGCACGACACTGTGCTCTAGCCCCGCCCCTCCCCTCAAAGTTATGTGTGAAATCTTACGGTCATACTACTATTTTAAAGAGGGAAAATGTGTTCTTTATACTAAAACTTTAAATCTCTTCCCCACTATTCGTGACCTCTGACAGTATTCGTTTCAAACAGTTTTCTGGAAAAGAAGAAAAAAAATAAAGTCAATGTTAAACTGAATGGTTTGCTGGTAAGAATTTGACGCAGTCATACGTAATGATGTCACAAATTGAAGTTCCGAGGTGACGTAAGGTAGGAGGCACGGCGCGCCACTAAGGCCAAACAAACGCCCTTCGTAGGCGGCAATGGTACTCGCATTCGGTCACCGCCGCCGCTGAAACGACGAATCTCCAGCCGCGGCGGAACTGTCAGGGGTCCGCGAGTGCAAAGCACCTCGCCATGGTAAGTGCCGAGGCGCGTTGCTCAGACGTTTCCTCTCTCCCTCGCTGGGGAACGTTTGGAACGCTCGCCAAATAAACTGCAATTACTCTCCAGCGCGGAAAGCGAATTAAACTTAATTAAGCCCACATTAATAAACCCTCATTAAAGCGAACGGCCTCGCCTGCCCTGCGCGCGCTCGCGACGCCGAACGGCAATAAAGCCGCGCGCGCGCATTGCGACACGCGCCGCAGCCCCACAGTTCTCAACAATGGAAACAATCGAAGGGCGCGTCGGCGCAAAATGGCGCCGCCCTCAACAATGGAGAACAATATGAAAACGTGAGTAACATGGCGCCCTCCCATGGTAACCAATTGAGCCCGAAGTAGGCGGCGTGCGCGTCTTTAAAAAAAGTATAAAGAAGGTAACGAGTGCTAATTCGAGGGTGAAATGTAATAAAAGGGGTCACGGAAGCTTGTCGTCGCGCGCGCGGGGCGGAGGCGCGGGCGGGGCGCGGGGCGCCGTTGTGATGCGCGCGTGCGGGCGGCGTCCCTGTCTGCAGGTCGTCCTAGCTGCGCCTGAAAATGCGTCGGAGCTTCCGCTTGGCGGTGCGGTGCCGCGGGGGGCCAGCCGGCCGCGCGCGACGCGCGCGCCGCCTCGAGGCACGGCGTCGCGAGCGCGGCGCGCCCGCCGTGCGACCGGCGCGCCGGGCGGCGGCACGACCGCCTGCGTGCCGCTGGGGCCCACGCGGCGTACGGCTTCGCGGCGGCGGCGCGGGCGCGGCAAAGAGCCGCTGGCCTAGGACGCGGCCGCCGGCGGCGGCAGCGCGGAGTCCGTCTCCGAGGGCTCGACCGCCGGCGGCGCGCCGCGCGACGTGCCGCTGTAGCCGCCGGCGGCGCGGACCACCACCACCTCCCCCCCGGCCTTGGAGGCCGCGCCGGCCCGGCGACTCCACGCCATCATCAGCGCAGCGGCGACGGTCCGCGTGGCGAGGCGCGCCACGCGCAGTGCGTGCAACGGCAGAGTGTGGTGGTCAAGACTTTTTACACTGGCTCGTCGCTCTCGAGGCTGGACGTTGAGAATATAATATTATCGTCTGTGTCCAAGTGTTGGCTCCGCGGCGTCTAGTGTGCCCGTATGTGTATTTTGGCGGCAACTCCACGACCGTTGTGAGAACAACAGGCAAGTTCTCCTTTCATCAATGTACAGTGAATTGTGTGTGTGTTCCTTGAGTGTATGTTGGCACACGAATGGCTCTATTTAACCTCTCTATGAGGATATGGTGTATGCAAATTTCAACATTCAGTGTCAGTATTATCCTACCGTGGCATTCAAAAGCGTGAATGTCGTGTGTGATTTATGAGAAATCAGATTCGTTTCTTTTCATGATTTTTGTCGTATCTCTGTGGTTTTAACTATTTATTGTGATTTGGATCTACCCAACAATGCTAACAAGAAAGACTCGGTGTTTTTGTGACATAAGTTGTTATTTGACAAATTCGGTTATTTGTTGGTCAACTTTACGGTGTGCTGCATTGTATCTGCCATCGTGGCCTTCGACTAACGACTTGAGTGCTCAGCATTGCAGTAATAGTGTGTGTAGAACCCTATTACGTAATACAAGCAGAAGACTACAATGGTAGACCAAACATGGTTGTTTAAAAGTTTGTAACGCATGTTTAATATTTTTGTTCTTTCGTTTTTTGACATTTCTGCATGATATCTGTATTCTGTTTTTCGATACTGATAAACGTCAATAGTTAATATTTGTAAAATTATTTAAGTTGGTCTTCCTTTGAAACTCATTAATTTAGCAATGATGTAGAAAATATATATAGTATACAAATATTAAATGTTCTTGTGAAGACAAATTGTAAATTTTCTCGACAATATCTCCCCTCCCTCTTATTTTTGTATTTGAAACGTGTTATACAATGCTCTCTTATAATTTATAATTGGGAGTGTTTTTGGTAGTTTTAACTATGCTCATGATTACTAATTTCGTTTTCAAGAAAGCTGTATCAATTGAATCAATAATCTAGAATTATGTATATGCAAGGTGTGCAACAATTTGCTAGACAGTTCATTATTGCATCATTGAAACACTGATTCTTCAGCCCGTGGCAGGGGCTGCACTTCGCCCAATGAAGAGTTTTTAACTTTTTTTAACTGTTAAATCAACGGTCACTAATCAAAGACACAATTCTTAAAGTGTAATGACGTGTAGATTTGATTTCCAAATAATCCTGTGCTTTTAAATATAGATATATTTTAAATTCTTGTGTTGAAAATTTCGGAGCAGGTCAAATTAAATGATCATATGATTTGATAACAAATTCTGTCTCTTTAATTTCGTATGTAATTAAGAATTCTACGGTTTTATGTATTAAAGTTGTTAATAATTTAGTTAATATAAATTGAATTCGTGGTCGAGACCATCACCAGGAGCAAAAAATTCATAAATTAGTATTCGGAGGAAAAGGGCGGCCAATATAAATTAAATTGAATGATATTTCAAAACATCAAAACAATCAAAATTATCTTCTTTTATTCTTAATTTGATTGCATTTTTTTCAGAAAAAAACATATCTTGTTTATAAACCGATTATATCAGATCGTAAAATTAGATAAGCATACAATACAGCTAGAAAACGAAAGGAAATTGTGAATCTTAGGGAAGAAGAATTAAGGAGTTAAGAAATAGTTTTGAACCACCAATCTAACGAAAAACGTACCCATACCAATTCAAGCACAACTGAACACACTCGCTCAGAACAAAATTAAATAATAAAACGCCGTTGGAACGTTAGAAATCAATGAAGATTATTTTTTTATTAACATGTTGAAGTAATGACACTCTATTGTAACTATTTTTGAGTTGTGTACATTGTAGGATGAGGAGCAAGACACTGTAATTTGTGAGGCATTGTTGCAGAATTCCAAGGTCATCTAAATATCGCTTTTTCTCCAATGAAAAGGTTTCTTAATTGCTCAAAAGTTTTATCCTCATTTATATTGCTGTGAATGAGCCCTTGAAGTGCGTGTAGTTTTAAGAAGCATAAGATTGGAAAACATCGCATCACCGAATCTCAAGAAATGTCTTTGTCTCTGTTATCACACACCTACAAAATAAGACATGGAGTATATCTCCACGTGCGCTTTATAATGTGCCATCAGCTAACTTCTAATTCAAATGGAAATTTCCTCCTGAGAAATAATGTAGATCAAGAATACAAATTTATGAAAAGTGTAGAACTATATAAGCAGAAGTCGTCATTAGCAAATCTCCCATGCGGTGTTTCCACTGCATTTTCGAAGAGATTTTCATCGGACTGTGAGCCGATTGAGCCACCAGAAACATGTGTCCCGCCTCCGAAAAGTTTCACAACACTTTGGGCAGCCGAGCGTGCAGCAGCATTAGCTTTGCTGGTCTTGCTGCCAATTAATTTCTTATGTCCAATAGAGCCCTTGGAATTGATGGCTGCCATTCTAGCTATAATGCACAATCACTGGGGCATGGAAGGAGTAATAGGAGACTATGTTCGACCAAATCTTTTTGGTCGACTTATTCCTAAATTTGCTCACTTCACTGTTTATGCGTTTTCAGCAGTTGTTTTGGCAGGTTTACTAGATCTCATATTAAATGGTGAAGGTTTGATTAATACAATAAAAAAGTTTTGGGCCATTCAACCCAAATCTGGTGAACCAAAACCTCCCACTGATTTGTAGTTTTTCATGGCTACTTTTTAAATAATTTTAATAATAAAAATACATCTTTATTATTTCACATCATTTTGTAATGCTGTATTACAAAAGTTCCAATAAATGTTTTGTGCTTTGAAAGACTTCTTGAAATGCAAATGTGTTCAAACTTTTGTGAGAAGTCAGCCATCTCGTGATAAAATAAGTATTGTTTGTTTTTTCCTAATCACCCAATTATTTTATTAACTTCTTTCTGTTGAGCAATTTTAATGAATCAATATTCAAAAGTGTGTTTAACATTACTTTCACAATTCTTTATTTATAAAATCTGTTTATAGGTTACATTTTATTTCAGTACATATACTTACTATATAATATTTCTTTCCTCTTGTGAATTTTTAGTGCGTTATATGCTTTTAATGCATATTGTACTGTTTAATTAACAATGCTAAAAGAGTTGTCAATGTAATGAAAGTTTAATATAGTAAGGACTTTTATTTTTAGTTCAAAACGTTTTCTAAATTAATATTTGTGAGAACTTGTCCTTGACATATATTAGTCTCTCTTATTAATATTTATATTTCCATAAAGATAACAAGTGTACCAAACATCTCTAAAAATATTTATGCACAGTAATGGATAATTTGAAAGTAATTTTGGAGAAATTTTGAATTACACATTTTTAATGGAATATTATTTGAAATGTAATACCATTGGCTATTCATAGCATTTTATAATATTTGCTTACCTTAGCAATTTATGCTTTCATCTTTTCAGACTACTTACATTCATGAGCAATAAAAACAAGAATGGTAATTCAAATGCTTAGTTTTATATTGCAATAGCACAGAAGATGCATATCAAGAAAAGATACCCGAGAACATGCTGTCATTAAGGATATTATGAAACATGATGATTTGTGTCTTTTTGTTGTTGTCCTTCTATAAAACCATAGGGATAGGGCATGTTATCCTCCTCTTGTTCCTCTTCCTCTTGATTATACTTACGAACTGGCTTTGTTGAACCATGAAACTTTGATATGAATTTCAACTCTTCTTTAAGTTCTTGTCGGAAAGACACCTGTTGAGAAGTAAAAGAACAAATATTTATTCTCATTGAAATTGTAATCCTTTATTCATTATCATTATCTATTGTGGATAATCATTTGATCATAGTAATGTATAAACACATTATTTACTTATTTAATAAATGTAATTGAATGTGGTACTATGTGACTTTTTTTTAATTTTTTTTTTTAGTGCAACAGACAGACTGAATTGAATGCAAAATTAATATCATATTTCTACTGTGAAGACTAGCCTATATTGTTGTGTGATCCATGTCAACCCGCATACCAGCAAGTTCAAAGAAATGAGAAAAAAACTTAAAAATATATAAATAAAGTCTTTAGGATTATGATTTTTGTATTTAATGACATTCTTTGACTAACCAATAAATAATATTGGTTGTAATATTATTATATTGTAATATTTATTCAAGAAATAGTTAGTAATTAAAATGTAGTCAGTCTGAGATTTGCTTTCGTAATTTTATTAAAGCTAGAACATAATAAGCAACATATTTTCTTGATTATTGGAAATCTAATCATGTGAATCTGATAAAACACACAAAATGTAACTATTGTGGTCCTAGTAGGGTATTATCCATGCCCTTTTTCTTAGACTCTCATTTTGCTAGATGCAAGAGGAGTGGCTGGATTTTCTTTTTTTTAAGTCAGCTAATATTGGTAAAGGAGTGGGGGTAACGATACCAGGGCTCACGAAGATGTGCCTCTGGACCATGTGTGCATGCACACTGCATTTACCAGGGCTCAGTAACATTTTCTCGCTGGTGGATGCATGTAATTTTTTATCATGGGATCACCATTTAGCTAGATCTGATTTTTATCCTCCAGGGATGTTATCTCAGGGGTATGGAAGATGAAATGATGATAGTGAGGGGTGAAAGAATGACGCACATACAGACATACACAGCACAACCATTCTCGCCCGAGGCAAGGCTCAAACCTACAATCTTCTGGTCAGAGACCGCAAAAGCACTATTTCCTTAGTGATCTCGGCCATCTGATTGGTTTAAGTTTGTTTTATTAATGGAATTAGTTCAAATTTTAATAAAATGTCAAAATTATTTTTCATTTAATTGTACTGTACTCTATCTGTCTGGTGTTGCCTGCAGTCTCAAACTATTTTCTTAAATTTCCATACTTCATAACATTTAAAAAATAAAAACAATTTTCAATGAAAACTTATAAAAATGCAAAATAATTTTGTTTTATTTATAATGTATAATTATCAATATGGGTGGATTTTGATGACCTAAAACATTGCCAAAAATAATCAATAAACCAGTTCAAACAAACAACTCAAGCTGTTGGATATGTTACTGATGTAATTGAGGCTGCTTTTCTTTCAAGTGAACTCACCATGCAAAGTTTTGGTTTAGACTGTTCTTTAGCAGGAAATCGGATTTCTATTATCCCAAAATTGGCCAAACTGACAATAGTGCATAACTAAAACCTTAGATTACATACTCGCAACACCTAACATTACAATTTCAGAGCAAGGAAATTGAATACCCTACTCAGTAATTCTGTAAAGAAAATTCGTTGCAACTCATAAATATTGAAAGCATGTACCATTACAATTATATTAAAATTGATGAAATCATCAGAAAATGCTTTAAAATGACGGAAATAGGTTAAACATGACTTATTAGTAAAATTGATGAAAAATGCAAAAAAAAAAAAAAAAAAAAAAGTTGTATCAAAATGGAACATTTTCTTTTGTCATAAAAAGAAAATAATGTCTGTTCAAAAAGGCATTGTTTTTAATTGAAAAGAAAGTATGACATTTCATTAAAATTCGGCCTCTAATTGTCAATAAATGCAAATTCACAAAGAAGGGGAAAATGAAGTTATATGCTTCTACCATAATTTCATATTTATTTTAAAATATCAGGGAAAAGTATCACAATCTTACTTGTAAACAACACACTGTGAAATGACATTATGTATCGCCAACTCATGATATGCAATGAAAAATTTCCAATGAAAATCAAGATCAAATT
Source organism: Gryllus bimaculatus (assembly GCA_017312745.1). Lineage (NCBI taxonomy): Eukaryota > Metazoa > Arthropoda > Insecta > Orthoptera > Gryllidae > Gryllus > Gryllus bimaculatus. The sequence continues at coordinate 10,219,270 of BOPP01000013.1, read as the reverse complement.
TGTTACACTATAATACAGAGTTCAAGATGGCAGCAATTCCTTTTGGCTTGTTAGACTTCTTTTTCAAATTATGCAATTTGGTAGTTGCGATGGAAAGTCTGTTTAAGGGTGAATGTGCATTTCTGTCTAACAGTGGTTCATAAATTACTTAAAGCTAAGGATGGGGTTAGGTTTGAGGTGTTATACTGCATTACATAGGAGGGAGGAAAGGTTAGTTTAGTTTTGCAATGCTGTTTGTTTGAATCTGTAAGAGTATGAAAAAATATTCAAATCTGACATGTAGTATATTCTAGAATCTATTTAAATTGATGCAGTAGGTTCTCACCCATACGTCATCCACAATGGCATATGCACAGCTTGTGATGGAAATTTTCTTGTCCATGCAAGAAAATGCACTTTCTTCACTCCCAAATTGCCCCCAATATTGCTGGGACCAGTGAGCATCACCAACTAATTTAATCTTTATTTATCATAAATATTAATGTACAACACAAATAACATGAATAAAAATTGTTTTTACTTTCCTACGATTGATATTCACTTCCAGCATTTGCAAAGGTGATTGTGTGTTGTTGCAGCAGTATGTAATTATATAGGGAGGTTCAAGAGGATACAGAGGGGAGAGGGAATTTGCATTACGTAATTTTTTGGATGTCCCCTTACATATCATTTGTCCTGATTATGATGCAGGTCCTCATGCATGGTAGTATTGGTAGGTCCCTGAAATCTTTTTGACTGCATCAAAAGAAGACTAACTGAAAGGTATTGCTCTTAGCCTTGGTCAGAATGTGACCTGCAGAACAGCAGGTACATGAAATCTATTTGATTGTATCAGAATGTGACCTGCCAAACACTAATGAATCAGAAGTTTCCTAACAATCAGGGACAAATGTTACATGAGTAACTTGGAAAAAATTGTGACACTTCTACTTGCCCTAAAAGTTTGTAACATTTATTCTGTACTTATATTGTGAAAAAAATAAGTTTCACACTGTCAATTGATGTGGTTTTGTGTAGATTTGCTACCTTATTAAATTACAGTTAAGATTTGCAATTAATTTACTCCTATCAATTGTAATAATTGAGTTTTAGGTGTGAAATTAAGAGAAAACTAAGCAGTCTTGAACGTAGCTTTTAATGATTTCGTTACCTACTCAGATAATCGGGAAAATCTTAAAACATGGATACAAATTCTATTTACACTGAAAATTGCAATTGATTCATTTGCATTTGATTCAATTCAATTCAATTGCATTTGATTCATTGTGTTATTCCCTTTGTTCTCATAATGTGCGTACCAACTGAATTCTCATTTTCAATATATCACAGCTCACAACACTGTTGATGTCATACTACAGTGAGGCTCCAAAAACTTCTATTAAATATTTGTTATTCACCTGTTCTGTTAAGGAACAAAAACGTTTTCTTTATTCTTGGTATGTAGAACACTGTTTTTGTAGTATTTTTGAAGTCTTTTCATGAATATGTTTAATGTATTCCAGTGTTTTACAAGATATTTTATTTGTTGTTCTCGAGCAGTGTGCAGCTACTTTTTTGAAAACCTTGTTGTCTGATTTATCTCTGCAGCATTTTTGCTGTTAAGGCTAGTCTTCTTTACATAAACATCATAAGAACATGGAAACGTCTGAATACTATTAACGTGAACAATTTACTGCATACAATAGGTAGCACAACTAGGTCTCTTTTAATCAAAATGTAGGTTATTAACTAAACTAGTCAATTTAACCCTACCATAAATTAGTCTTGATATAGTTATAAAGACTTTGTGGTTATAACTTAGAAATTATTTGAAAGAATGGCTTTAAGGAAATAAATTAATTAGAATCAAAATCATGATCATGTAGAGTTAAAATATTAACTACACTTAAAAAGTTGGTATTTTCTTTTCGTTTTTTAAAACTTGAATTAAAATTGTAAAGTGTCATCAATATTAGAAAAATATTTAAAGAAATGTTTTATTATTTACTTCAAATTTTAATGTTAGTAATTAATAATAATTAGTTCTTTAAGATGAACGGGTAAAATATTGAATTTGTAGGTTCATGAATTTTCCATCATTTTAACTTGTGTTAAGCAAATTTCCATCAAATTCTATTATAATTTTTTATCATCTAATTTCTTCATCCCCTTAAGATTAATTATTACCCCTACTTATTACCTTCAATTGGTACCTGGTAAGAGGAATCATAAACACCTTCTTCTGAGAAAATTAATAATCACGAGAGTTTAAAAAATACCCATTGTAATTTCTATTTTTGAAAACACAGACTGAATTCTGACTTTTACAATTGTACATGTTCTTAATAGATTTTTGGATTTGCATTTCATTCAGGTTTGAGGGGATTTACCAATGTAACATTTGCTTTTAAGTTACTAATGTGAGATCATTAGAGGTAAGAGCATTCATCTAGTCAGTGAAAAGTTCTGGGTTCAGTTCCCTGTGATGTCAAATATTATTCTTTGTGAGAGTAAATTTTTTCTTAATAGACAATGTTTAGTTTTCTGTATTTTTGTGTGATAGGCAACTAGAAATTTGGACTCTTGCATAAAAGAAAATTTATTTGAATTAATAAAAACTACAGATTTGATTTGATAGTATTGCTAACAAAATAGCAACCCACTCACCCTGGCTCCACTCCTATCACAACTAGCAAAAGCTCAACAAAACATACACATATAACTAGAAGCAAAACAAGGGGCCATCTCATCATTTACTCAAGGGATCAAGGAAAACTTGACAAAAATGTGATTGAGATAGGATCATTGACTCTGAAACTGAAGTAAAGTTCTTGTTACAGGCATATTTAGATAAACTCAGTAAAGATGTCAGTTAATGTATTATACATCATTGTTTAAATAAATATTATGAGTGAGATAAAGGAGGTGTAAGACACCACAAGAAATTTACTACCAAATAAATAATAGAGAAAAAAAAATTCTGGTTCCCAAAATGTGAAAACAGTTGTAATACATCTTATTAAATGAAAAGCAAATATGGTTCATATATTATTTCTAATTTGAAAATAATACATTTGCGAACATTTGCTGTTTACATTACTGATGGAGGTAGGTTGAACAAACCTCAAGTTAGGTCAGAAAGGATAGGAATTAGTACTCTCTTCTTAAAAAGACAGATTACATTACATGTCAAACCAATACAATAGAGTAAAAAATATGATGTCAGCATGTGCATTCTTAATTTTTATAATGTCTCCATTTTTTGACAAACATATGGCAAATTGAATAAAATAAATTATGGCACTGTATCAAAATGACATGCATCCATCATTTTAGGTATGTATACAAAATTATTTACCTTGCTGTTTACCTTACTGGATATGCTTAATGTTAATTTAGATGCTCTGTGCAGCCGTGGAAGTTTCGTGACACCCAGGATTCCTGGTCAGGTGAATGTCTGGGAACCCTGGTTACTAACAGTCCCAAGCCCCTCGCCAAAGAGATAGAAGGCATTTATAGGCAGATAAGTGACAAATTAAAATGATAAAAATACAACTGAGAATTTGAAAATGTAACGGAAATTTTTCTTTTTCTTTTTTTTCCCATTTTTTCTTCGCTTTTTTTTTTTCTTTTGCATAGTTTTCACGCAATATGTCCTGTATTATATGCAATTCTAAAAAATAACAAAAACAAGATTTTCTTAAACAAGGATCCAATTTTTTTCTCTAAACTTTTGATAGAGATAGTGATAAATGTACTCTATTAGATGACATAAATGCCATGTTGCTCTGTTCGTTTATTTTTTCAAATTGTATTTTTTTACTTGTCTCTTATGTCATTAATATTTACTTTGGTGACGATTTGTTTACATTAATGTATTTATGAGAACATGTGCTTTAAATACTGTCTACTAAATAAAGTTTCTCTAAAACTGCACAGTTTTCTGAGAAAATGATCTCAAAATACTGCATTTTCAGAAACGCTCGAAACATTTTCACATAAATGGCTCCACTTTTGTTCCTTCAAACTTTATCAATGGATAGTGCTACTTGCACTATTAAATTTGCCATAAAGTTCATTTTGGGAGTATTAATTTGTTTTTTCCAAATATTACGCAAATGTATTTTTTTATAACTGACATCGTTAATATGCTTATTTCTAGTGATTTGTGAGTGAGAGTGCATCAAATTAAGTTTTTTGAAAACTCAAAACTTTTCTGTTCTTCTAATTCAGAGCTTCTAATTTTGCATATCCAGTAACCCTTAAATGCCATTTTCTTAACAACATTTTCATAATTTTCTTAAAAATGATGACAAAACTGCATATTGTTGTATTCTTTTGTTTTTTCTCAAAAATTACAAAAATGTAATCTTTTTGACGTGTCTCTCACCCCATTAATATTTATATTAGCAGCAATTTGTTCACATTATTATATTTATTTTCTTCATTAACATTATCATATTTAATGTATTTATTTCACATTATTATATTATATTTATTATAAAATTCAGAGATTATATGTAGTTGTTGCTATAATGAAAATCATTTATTATTATTATTATTATTATTATTATTATTATTATTATTATTATTATTGTTGTTGTTGTTGTTGTTGTTGTTGTTGTTGTTGTTGTTGTTGTTGTTGTTATTATTATTGTTATTATAAATAGTAGCAGTAAAATAACAATAGCATGTAAATTTTACTATTACTTTGAATATGAAACAGCACAAATATTGTATGTTTAATTATTTTGCTACTGAAAATAATTATCTACTAATAATATCTTAATCTATCTGTAACAAATATTGTAGGACAATTCCTAGAATAATGACCCCATCTCCATCCGGTTTCTTGTCCAGTTTTCCTGGACCTTGTGCAAATGCTGAGATGGCCCATTGTTTTGTTCTCGACAGTAATGTAACTTCACTCTCTGCACCCAGGACATCACATTGACTCGTCATGCACGATTATAATTGTTTATGTGGCTCAATAAAATATTGTTATTATTAATTAAATTTCTTCAAATAATTGGTTGCCTCGACTGGGCCTCGAACCTGGACCTTCTGGTTTATGCCAAGCTGCTCTAGGCACTAAGCTACCAAAACCGATTATATATAAGTTATTATTATTATTGTTATCATTATCATAACCATTATTATCATTATTATTATGAGAACATGTGCTTTAAATAATGCCAGATAAAGTTTCACAAAAACTCAAAAGGTTTCTGTGAAAATGAGCTCGAAATTCCACATTTTCAGAACACATGCTCAAATGCCATTTTCTTAAAAAAAGGCTTCAATTTTTTTTCAAACTTTTCCAACAGAACAAGAATTAATTTTGCTGTATTCTTTTGTATTTTCAAAATGTACACCCTTTTCCCTTCCAAACACCTAAAGACTCTTGACAATGCTATTGTCTGTCCATACTCATTTGAATGTGTATCAAATTAGTATTTAATAGAGGTACCAAAACAGTATTGTGCTTTGAGAGGGAGTGACAACAAATTTTACACTTTATATTTTGCAGATGATAAGGTAGTCATTGCTGAAGATGCTAAGAATCTGAGTTACATCTGATACATAAATTCTACTTAATTTGATACTTAATCTGATGCATAAACTCAATGAATTCAATTTTACTGGGTGAACTCACAATTAAAATATACAGATTTAAGTACTTGATAGTTGGCAGAAATGTAGTAGATATTCCTTCGGAAAAGAGCATGAAAATTAAAGGGTAGAAAAGTATAAATACTTAGGTGTAAAGCTGAAAAAAAAGATATAAGCCAATAAAGAAGAATTAGTTTGGGAAGAATCATGACACAATGTATGATTTCCATGTTGTGGAACAAACGTGTTAATAACATTACAAAACATTTATAGTTAATAGAGAGGAGTCAAGTAAAGTGGTAAGGACATGTCATTCCCATGAATATTAACCGATGCTCAAAAAATGTTTTGAAGTGGATACCAAAGTGCCAGCGGAATGCCAGAAGAGAGGAAGAGTGAGCCTAGCAAGAAAATGAGAAGTGAAGATAGCACTGTCTTGAAAGCAGGACAAATCAAAGATGACTTATGGAAGAGCAGAAATACTTGGGACTGAGGCAGAGAAACACTGATAGCTGTAGAGCAACTGTGTTATTAAATATCATTGTATTATGAAACAATTTCCATAATATCACATCAAATGCAATGTTAAGGTATGGTTCAGAAATTTGGAAATTGGCAAAAAGGTTATCAGAAGTGTGGAAGTAAGGTGTAGTAGTAAGTTGGAAGTTGGGGGGGAAGTAAGTTGTAGCTCAAATTAAGTTTTTTATGGTCAAATTTATGAGGAATAAAATGAACAGACAAAATTCAAAATGAGAATATATAACAATTTGCCTTTGGAGTGTTAGAATCTAAACTTCATACAATTTGTATATGATAGGAAATTTGAAGAAAATAATTTTCATATTTTTTTTTTTTTTGGTTGGAAAGTAGTTATGAATAATTAAATGTTTTAGTACTTTATTTAAATAGATAGTTTGTTTATATTTGTAGGTGGGGCTACATTGCGGTTTTGCCTGTCACTCTTTTCAGCTGCCATAAATCATCACCTGGAGGACCTGACAGAGTTTCCACAGTAAGCTATTACCCCTCTAGAAATAATTCTAAATGGACATATCCTTTGTACTTCCCAAATATTAGCTGATTTAGCCCTTAGACCCATCTTGGTCCTGGTAAGGAGATAGTTCCTCAAAGTTACACATATATCTTGCACAGTTATTGGTCAATGCAAGGGATTTTGAAAGAATTAGAGAATAGAAATTATACATGATGCACTGGGAAATTATCTCATGCCACAAAAAAACTGCAAACATCCATGTTTCACATAAGATTTAAGGCCACAGCCATACATCCTTGAACTTAGGCACACTTTTCCCAAGACCCTGCACTACCAGACTGTCTTGATGTAAATAATAATTATAATATGATATTCAGGTAATTGACTACAATTAGGCAAGATGTGTACATATTTTATTGCTATTATTATATTTGAAATTGATTTGAGTTTTCCATGCAATGTTTTTCTCTGTACATTTGTAGTAGATAGGTTTGTTATAAATCATTTATTCAATACACATTTTGTATCCATTTAGTATGCAACAATAATTTATTTTTTGATGATGCATGACTCCCTAGTTTAGCAATCATTTTAATACGCTTTTTTGTAGAAATTCTTTTATGGTCAAATTTTATGATCACAAATTTCTCTAAGAACCATGATGTTTATGATATTATTTGCCTTTTTTTCATTATTTGCCAATATTTTATTATCTAAATTTTTCTTAATGGAGTACTACCACACATCAAAAGGTCTTTTTTGATATGACATAAATTTCTGAAATTATTATTATTATATTATATTATTATTGCTTTATCACATACACACACTCACACACACATCCATCCATCCATCCATCCGTATCTATATCTATCTATATATATTACTTACCTTTTCTTTTATTGATGTGGTGCACACACTCCATATTAATTCAATGAGGGTCATGAAGACAGCCAAAATGACACCAGCTACCAACACCACAAACACACCACCCACGTTTTCAAGTTGGAGGCCGGCAGTACCTCCTCCCGTATCTTGACTCTGTAAGTCAATTGTATCAATATAACCATAATGTAATTATTTTGATAGTAGGTGTTGGGGTTACCTAGCACTTAGTTTGAGAGACGGGCTGAAAAAATAACACTCATTTGACCTGAAATCCAATTCAACAACTGTTAATGCATTGTTAGTTAAAAATTTCTCCCAGGGAAAGATAAGCCATTCTCTAATCATATTGTTTTAATATTTTAGTTACCCCACCTTCAGGCACTTAGTACTCTGCTCTCACAGCTTGTACGCAGGGTCTCTCAGCTTGTCAGCTGTGAGATTTGTTGATTGATTAATGATTCCAGGCGCGTCAACAGATATGGTTATTATTCCCTTAAGTGTAGTGCATGTTTTCCCGGTAGGTGGTGATCTTCCCCGCTAAATCGTGAGATCCGGCGTCAACCTACCGTGGGCTAGCGGAGTTTCCTCTACCAGGTATGTCCCATCAGCGGGGCACCGCCCCATCCCGGACAAGATGTAAGCTCTTGACCGGTCTCCCGGGTTGTGTGGTAGTTTAGCGCATGCTAATGTGTGTAAGTAAGGGTGACGATAGAACAAGGAAGAGAAAGGAAAGATCGCGCGCGGTCCGTGGCCCTGTTAGGGTACTGTTCCGGAATTCTCTCGGAGAAATCACAGAAAACTACCGAACACAACAGCCGACCCCTAAAATGCTCCTCTAGGCAGCGACTGAACTGGACCTAGCTAGCTAGTGTTGAAAATCCTGCCATCTTCGGGCCTTGAATCTGGGTCCTCCCGATAAGAGGCACTGCAGTGACACTTGGTCTGATATTTGTCAGGTTTCCTTGATTAATGGGAGGATGAAGAGGTATGTACATCTCTTGGCTTTAATAAGAGGAGATGGCCCAGGACATCAACTGATGTCACTGCAGGGTCTGCCCAGGAGGTCCTAGGGTTCCAGTCCCGATGGTGGCAGGTTGTCCCCTTGTCCCACTTTGTCTCGTTTCACTATCTTCCTTTGTCCCATTTTGTCCGATTGACCTATTTTTATAATTGCCTAATTTGTCCTCTTTTCCATATTTGCCCCTTTTCTCCCCTTTTCCAGTTTTGTTAATTTTGTCCTCTTGCTTTTAGTCCTCTTTTCCCCAATTTGCTCTTTTGGTCCTGTCAGGCACTGCGATTGTTATTTTAAAACGGTGTTGCAAATTGCAATGAGAATGAAATTTTTTCCGTGGATTCCAAAACTTCTAGTAATGTGATATTTCGACAGGCCGTGGATTGCGAACTGGAATCCACGGGGTGTGTAATCCATGTCATTTGTCGATTAAATATACAGCAGGCATATGTATATTATTAAATTGTATTAGAGAAACTATTTTTAACACGCCGTGAGCGAAACGCAATGCGTCAAGTAAAGGAAGTAGTGGATGGCTAGTCCACTTCATATAAAATCACAAAAAATAAGGACATTCCATCTTTTATGAAGTAATTTTTGATAATCAAATTCAAACATCCCAACTTTTGTAGCAGTAGAATTTGATACCCAATGATAATAGTTGGGGTTAATTGGAATTACATTATTACAACAGCCAGAAAGCTATTTGAATTCAATGGTAAAAAATTCAATCATGAAAAGCTAGTACTATTACAAACGTACAATAAACATTTGACTGGCAACAATATCAGCCCCCCAAAAAAAATGTTACTTATGATATTTCTGATGCAACAAATATGATTTAGGTACGCAAGTTTCTTTGTTTATACTGTTAAAACATTTGCACTCATGATATTCTAAAATGAATGCAGTTGATGAACTTACTGCACACACTCCTCCTCCACGCTCCTCTTTCCACCATTTATCTTTCAATGCCATTAACCTTCCTGATTCTTGTAGCTTTAGCACAGCTGCACTTAATGCATTTCTGTATGGTGCTCCTGGAAAGCAAAATAATTGTCACATTCTCTCAATAAAATCTGCTTTTGATGTTACAAACTAATTTTAATTTGAATCACACAAATTATTCAAATGATTGTTTACTCCAGTGTATCTATAATAATTACAAAGGCACGTAAAAATAACTTATTTGTATAAATATTGTAGCGGCACAGAGTGTTTTTCTAAAATGGTTGATCATAAGTTTTCACTCTGGAAGATAGTAGAATAAAAAGATATAAACAAGGTACAAAGTTAGTAAATACTTGGCAGTCTGGGAGACACCATGTCCTAGGTATAGGTGCCAAAATTTTGGCTACCATTCTGCAAATATGCATTTTGCCCTGAGGAAGGTCACAGAATGACAGCTGAATTATCGGCACCTGTGCCTAGAATACAGTGCCTCCCAGACAGCTAAGTAATTATTGACCCCAGCCACAGAAATCTATGCTTTCAAAGTACAAAATTGTTATAATTAGAGATCAGAACTTTAGGCACCATAAATCTCTAAAACAGGTGGGCAAAAGGGCACTTAAAACTGCCAAAATAGGCAAACACAAAAATGGCAAAATAATGTTCATTTTTTAAAATAATAATTTCATTGTGTTGCCCAGTAAACAGGGTGACACAATAGAACATGGATTGCACAATTGTTTTAATAAAAACAAGGCAAATAAATATGGATAAAAAGACAATTAATTTTTTGACAAAATGTATTGAGTTTCCAAACAATTTTTCTAATCTGAACAGTATTTTCTTAACTTTACTGTGGTTAAATTGTGCCATCTGTCACGTAAAAGAACCATTAAATTGAGAGAGAGATTTTTGTGTCGACAGAGGTTACTGGAGCACATTTTAGACACAATAGATTAGAGGGATTCATTTCTGTAGCAATTCTTAACCTCTAGTATTTTCAAAACAACTTTAAAGTTTTTGTAAATCAGAATTTTGGGAAATTCTTTTTTAGATATCTCCAAAAGATTAATCCTTTTTCACCAAGCATTTCTGGAGCTATTGTTAAGCATCATCTATAAATTTCAAGCTGCCTTCTTTCTCCAATTCAAATAATGGAATCTGGTAAAAGAAGATAGATGTAATTAAAAATACATAATTTTTTTATTTCTGAAGAATCAAGAAGTTTCTTTGTGAATCCAACTGATGATGTTTCATCCGCAAGACTGTTGAGCATAGTGCATTGTGTGCATTGTGTCTTATGAAATTGGAAGAGGAGTAAACAGCTACTGAAATCCATATATCCCAACTCAAGGTCGGTTGATGAGGCATTGACAGATTTGAGTTCTGGAAGGACATTTAAAAAAAATCTCCTTAATACTTGCATTCTATTTGTCCACCTCAGGAAATGAACATCTCACTTTTCATACTACTGCAAAAAAGCATGAGTTACCTAAGATAAGAGAAGATAGTTGGGAAGAACACTTTCAAAGCTTTTAATGCTCTTTTTCATATATGGTACTCATCATCAACATCATCACAAACTGCAGGTTACCAAGCCTGCTTCCCAAAAGTCTCTTCCTGTTTCTCAGTAGACCAGGAGACTTACACCTCCAGGTGTTCCTGATCCTGATCTAGCCATTTCTTTATAGTCTTACCCCATCCTTTCGCTCTCTTGGTTTGTACTTCAACACTAATTTTGGTAATCTTTTTTGGTTCATTCTGTTAATCTGAGAGAGATGTTTTCTCTGTCCCTTATTTATTTCTTCTATTATATTTTTTGTCTTTAGCCAATTTCTGATGTCTCTATTCCTTTGTCTATCCTTTAGTGTCACTCCTGCAAGACTGAGATTTGTTTAATTATCCCAAAGTAATTCTCAGAAGAGGTGTTGTTGAATTTATTGTTTGATAAGTTTCATACATAATTGTTGTATTTAACAATATTTTTAATAACTAATGTTTTAACATAGCAGTTCTCATTATTCATTAATTCTCAAATGTTACATCAACTTTCTTACTTTGAAGAAGTTGACAGTTGATCCTCCACTTTTTGCTCCATATTGGATAACATCCTGGTCCACAAGATTATATGCTGTTTGGAAAGATTGTAATAAGCACTCTACTATTAAGATGGCAGCCAAATATGCTGTGTAAGATGACACCATAATAATAATGAAGAACCACTAAATTCCAGCCACCATTTGTGTAGGGAGCATATGAGGGAGCTGAGAGGGAGCATATTTATATACATTTCAACAAAACTTCAAATGTGATTTTAAAAAAAAATGAATTTACAATATATATATGCAATTTTATATTGTCCCTCTGCTCAACTGATCTCAAATATTTGTAATTACATACTTTATGTTGAAGCCTTAAAGAAGAACTGAAAGCCATGTTTGGATGTTTTGAAATGTATTGTTTTTTGACTTAGTGTGAGAAAATATTTCACTCTTCTTTGTAAATGATACATTATGCATTTAAAATAAACTAATTAAATTTTTAAAAAGGAATCCAAAACACAAATTTAGCCAACAATAGGTATTTATTGTGAAATGGAAAATCACTATTGAAACTACAAAGCTGTAATTTGTTTTAAAAATTTACATAACTTGCTCAAATTAAAAAAGGCATTTTGCTGATGTTCTGATCTCTAGTTATAATGCTCAGGGCTAATGTAACTTCCATGAATAATATTAGAACTGACCTTTCTTCATGGCAATGCCATAACCTTTGGAATCTAAAAGCCCACCATATTGTTTCACCTCACAATGTCGTTCCACAATAAACTCAATAGCTGCTGATTCCATAAAGAAGGCATAATTTTCATTTTTTACTTTATCTAATCCCTCTTCATTAGAACTTGGTAAAAGACCTGGTGTGTTATTCATGTAGCGAAACATTCGCTGAAATGGTTCTTCTGGAGAGTCCTGAATGAACAGAATTAATTAATGATTAAAACATATTTATGAAAAAGTCATAACATCAACTGAGACATTACTATACAATTTAATTAACCATGAAAAACTGTGTGGATCTAGTTGAGTAGCGCACTTTGGTTTATTTGAAAAACAGTAATTAAATGGGAGAAGTTAATTGAGAATGTAGTCAACATTAAAATTTCCTATTAATGAAATTTATATTTTTTCAACTTTCTAAATAATTTCTTCCTTTTCAAGGAATGGAAACAAGTTTTATTTTTATATTTTTCTCACATAAGTTTTTCTAATTTAAATTCGTTAGTTAACTGGGATTCATTTTGGAAAGTCGATATATGTTTCTGAAATGTACTTCAGAGTTGGGCAAATATAAGGGAAATACAATATCTTTATATTTAAAACACTTTGGACTTCTGTTTAGAAAGATATTTGAGCTCAACCTAATTTCATGAATTTTTATGCAAATGAATGTGGTGGACCAAATGGATCACTTGTGTTATTTCTTGAATTATTGATCAGTTTAATAGCATAAATTCTAAATTTTGAAAAATTAATAGAGTTAACATATTTGCTGTTATGAGTTCTTTATGCCATTTGGTTGTGTAAAAACTTTCAATGCAATCTAGTGTGAGCAAGTGTGTGTGAGTTTGATGTTATAGTTAGCAAAACTAAAATGGTAAGTTTTTTCAATCAGAAAATTAAACACATTGCCCCACTGTTATTTGAAATGTGTTAGCAAAATCTTAACAAAAATATTTCAGTTATAGTAATAATATGTGATGTATACTGTTTTAATATTAAGGAGGATAGTAGGATTGCCTGCTCTTGTTCGTTATTACATTCATGTCCAGATCTTGGTAAATCAATTTCAATTACATTTTTAGAAACATGTTTGTATCTGCATTCACAGTGAATAACAACTTTTGTTCCAAAAAATGTAAACCTCTTCCCTTTCATTAATCTTAGATAATAAGAATACTGAATAGCATAAAACAATATTTTGGGGCCAACTTTCCTCATGGTTTATATGTTGTACCTATTTTTCATTGTAACTTGTCTACAGTTCTTTCATTAGTGGGATGGAATTGCAAAGGCTCAGCCAGATTTTCTTAATTATCTCAAAGTAATTCTCAGAAGAGATATTGTTGAATTTGTTGTTTGATAAGTTTATTACTGTATTTGACATTATTTTTAATAACTAATGTTTTAACATAGCAGTTCCCATTATTTATTATTTTATCATTCATTGTTTCTCAAATGTTACATCAACTTTCTTACTTTGAAGAAGTTGACAGTTGATCCTCCACTTTTTGCTCCATATTGGATAACATCCTGGTCCACAAGATCATATGCTGTTTGGAAAGGTTGTGATAAGCTCTCTACTGTTAAGAAGGCAGCCAAATTTGCTGTGTAAGATGACACCATAATAAGAGTGAAGAACCACCAAATTCCAGCCACCATTCGTGTTGATACAGCTCTGAGAGGGAGCAGAAACGTTTTATATACATTTCAACAAAACTTCAAATTTTTTTTTTTTTAAATGATTGAATTTACAATATATACATGCCATTTCATACTGTCCCTCTGCTCAACTGATCTCAAATATTTGTAATTATATACTTTATGTTGAAGCCTTTAAGAAGAACTGAAAGCTATGTAATATTGATAATATTTTCTCTAGTACCTTGATATTTCCATATTGTCACTACTTTTTGGAAAAATTGAATTAGAACTATATAAAGAGACATAAATTCAACTAAATATCAGTTTGTCAATATATTTTCTTTTATTAGAAATAAAGATGAAATAATTCATTTATCGATTGTCATGTCGATTGTCTGATGGAATTTGACACTAAATGTTTTGTTCAAAAAGAGTAGCAATTTTTAACTGAAAAAAAAGCTTCTTCTGTCTTATAAGATATAAAGTATTTATGATATTGCTATTTGTTAACATCATAAAATTGTTCTTTGTTAAGTTTGAAAATTTTTGACTTACATTGGAGCAATATCAGATCCTTGTTGCATGAGTGAACCAATTGTAAACCATAAACTATTTTTGAAGCTGAATTGGTTGATCAGTTCATCTGGATCATCTATACATGGGTAGGGATTGGTCCATTCGTAGGGACATATCCTGTGGAAAGAAAATTTTGATTTTCATTACTGTTCTGATTCTTTGTAACAGTAATTCAAAACACTTTAACCCTCACGGGCCCAACTTATCTCATACCTTCCCATGAGGAACAGTAGGAGTGAAACTCCTATATATGCAAAGAACATCACTATCCATACATCAATAGAGAAAGGATCCATGAAAGAGAATAGTTTTGGTGGTGCTTTTGTAGGGGCTTTGTATAATATGCTAATACCTGTAACACACATTTGTTGATTCTGTTAGAAACAAGAATTTTAGTCATGAAGCATAGTCGTTCTTGCTAAATGTTAAAAAAAATTGTAGAATTAATTTACAATGAATGGAAAAAAATATCAGTATGGTATCAATTATAAAAAGTGCAAAATATTTCTTTCATGGAAGATTGATCACTGGGAATGTGAGAAGATTATTCATTGGTTTTATGTTCTATTAAAATATGTGGAGGCTTTGCAATCATATTATTACATAAGTGAAAGCAAATAAGAGTTTGTATTTTAAACCAGAGGAAAAGCCAAAAGTTACACAATGCCGAAGGTGTGTAGCTTTCTATATTAATTCCTGGGTTTAATTGAAATAGAGCATGATGAAGTTCATCATATTTAAAAATTTGAACTGCCTATTACATTTTTGATTAATTTTTGCTATTCATCTCTTTACCAAATTTGTAATGAAATTAACTGTGGGTATTAGACTTTAAGTTATGTGGATGTGGGTGTTAGAAAGTATGTGCTGTTGTATCTTGACTAGTATTAGTAATGGCAGAGACTAATAGTAATTATTTACTAGTTGGACTCACACAAACATTTCACAATTTGTAAATCTTTGTTCTAAAAATGAAGATAGCTACGTACTGGATTAGAACTTCTGGCCACTACCTAAACTGTACATTGAAGCCTTGTAGACCAATCGTAATGAGGCTATTTAATTTTATGTAGATTTCTAGTTCTTGTTAATATTTGACCATCTTATTATGGTCCCGATCTTCATTCAATTTTTATCTCCACTTTATCTCCATGTGTCCCTACATGCTCCCCATATATTCCCTTTGCATGTTCACAAGCTCTATCATATGCACTCATTTTCTCTACATATTTCTCCTCTCAGATGGAACTCGTAACTAAATAGAGTATCCAAAACAGTAGTTATGCAACCTCAAAAACCTTTTTAAATCATTGTTTTAAAAGTGAAAATAGCTTCACACTGGAACCCCATCTTTCAGCAATATAATAGAATATCCAAAGATGTCATATTTTAGATTTCTTTAATTAGATTACTTTAACGAAAACATAATTGGGTCTCAAAAACTGATTTTAAGGCTCTAGGATGCATCATTTCAGAGTTATGCACAGTGGCAAAATGTGTTGCAGTGTATGTGTTTTGCGGGTTGCATGTTCGCTTGATACTTCAAATAACCCATGCTCTGTGAACTTCTAGGTGTTGGATCTTATCTCTCTTTGATTAATTAGGGTTAATCGATTATTCTTCAGAAATATACATATGGGGTTTTGTGTCAATAGATTCTTATAAAAGAGTATAATCCGTCATATTTCTGAAGCTTATTAGAGGAAATAACGGTCCTAAAAAATAAATTTCAAGACAGTGTTGCAATTCATCAGTTATAAAAAGTGCTAGTAATAGTGGATATTGAACTGGTGAACTGTAAGTTATTCACCTTAAAAAATCTTGTTAACAAACCTGTACTCATAAATGGCATTGTAAAATCTACAGCACTTTCTCGTTCTGCAGTGATGGTCAAATCTGTAATTGCGAGATCTGCTTCCTGTAACAAATATTTACAAGTTTAATTGTCTTTCACCATTTAGGATTGTTACTACTTTAGTTTTAATTTTAGCCAAATGTGTGATAACTTAAAATAATATCATGTTTGTTCTGAAAATATTCCTTTATTGTAGGGATAATAAGTTTTTAAGATTAAGTTAGATACAAATTTAATTGATTTGTGTGGTTTTCATTATTTTACTTGAATGAAACAAATTTGACAATTTATTTATCAATGCTTTTATTGTGATATTCATTTTGAATAATAAATTATTACTTTAATGTTTTTATTAATTAATTGATATATCTGTAAAGCTACAATTTAATATCTTTACTACTTTATAAGAAGACAACCTTGTTATGTCATCAGGTAAGTATGTGAATTGGAGAAAGCAAGTAAAGATTGAACTCCAACAATTTTGACAGAACAAAGGTAATTTTTTCTTAAACAATAATACTAAGTGAGACATTTATGGAGATGTAGCCCTAAAAAAAAGTCTTAGAATAAATGTTGCAATCTTCTAGGGGTCGGAGACTTTTTGCCAATGAACAAGTAGTGGGAAATTTCATATAACGGACTTCTACATACTTCATTCTCCTTGATTTTTACGCAACTATCTGCGTCCAGATGTTTGACATGTTACATTCTGACGCAGTCTAGGAGATTCCATGTACTGTCGAACATTTATGCATTCGGGGTTGCTTCACACAGGGGCCAATGACAATGTACGTGTGCCTATGATTCTCCGATTTGCATATGACAAATTCGTTATACGCAATTTATTACATCAATTATGAATGCATTATATACAAATGTGAACATTTATATACGTATTTATGTACGTAGTACAGAGAAATTTATGTAATACTGCGTAAAAAAACGGCGGATTTTCGCCAGAAAAATTTCATTGCCAGAGCCTGATTATGAAAAATTGGATAAATTCATATTGGCCAGTATGTAGAAGCGATAAATTTGTTGAGATACACCGCCCTGATTGTGGGTATTTTGTATGTGTAGTTAAACACTATTAATTTTAATTTCACGAGTGGAATAGTCAAGTTAAACATTTTAGCAAGTGTATTGGAAATTATACCTAATGATATTAAGGGAAGTGAAAATAGTAAAGAAGTGTCAAAGAGTATTGTGAAATCATAATCAATACCTCCGATTTGAAATTTGTTTGTCACGAAAATGTAGATAATTAAAATTAATTTTCATGTTACTCACGTTATCCATTATTCGTCGTAACATTCCATTCCATTCACCTGTTTTGGGATCTCTACTACCATATTTGTTGTCATGTTGAACTTCCAACGTATAGTTGAATCCAAGCATCATAGAAAGGTCATTGATAATATCTACACCATAACCTTCATAACGATCATTGCCTCTTAATTGTATTGTCTTTTCTTTGCGCATACCGTACGGATTAGTCTGAAAGGAAGGAATATCTTGAAAATAACATTTGTGATAATAAAAATGTTTAAACAACTTCATCTCAAACTCATTATGGGAAATTAATATTTTTAATTAAAAAAATGAATGGGAAAGAGAAATAAAATCAAATAGCTTACATAGTAAATTGTATTGTGTAAATCAAGACATTTTGAATTTTCGATCCTTTTAATAAAAATTCACATTGCTAATAATTAGGGTCATCAAAATAGATTATAGATCATTGCGATACAATTGATTTCAGCAAATCTCATGCATCTTATTCTAATTTTATTCTGTATGAAATATCTATTTAGTGTTCTTACCAAGGCAATTAGAACAATAAAAGTGCGATTCATGAGACTTTCACTGCCACTTTCAACATCTGGAGATACACGAGTTAGATTGAGACCAAGTGTCGTGTTCCAAGTTCCCACTTTTTGAATACCTTTGTCCATTACCACTTCAATGATATCGAGTTCAATATTACTCCGGAATCCTTCGTTGTCAAACAAGATTTTGCCTGAAAAACCTTGAACTGCAGTTTCTGTCTGAAATCAGTATTAAAACATTGATTCAATCATCATGTATTATAGTTTACATAGATGTCTTATTAATTAAGCGACATCTATGTAGCACACCTTTGTCAATATAATTATTACACTGGCAAAAAATCATTTCGATTCTAATTGTTATTTAAGGAAGCTTGATGCATCGGTTTTCCTACCCAACCAACGGTTTCCTACTGGCTTAGGTGGCTCAGGGCACCAATAGATGCCACTGAAGGGCTGTTAACCGGATGGTCCTATGGTTAGAATTACGACGGTGTCTGGATGTTTGACACTAGCTAAATTGCTAGATTTAATTCATCCGCTGTCTGGATAAGAACTCTATCAGCCGGCTGCTCTCATTGGTGGTTTTCCGTGGTTTCTTCGATCAACACCAGGCTAATGTTGGAGCACTACCCAAATGGGACACGGACCGCGCAGTTGTTCTATCCTCCCTTACTTACACACTCTGTCATGCACTATACTACCACACATGCCGGGAATTTAGGAGATTGTCTCGGCTGGGGCTGTGATCGCTGGGGGAGATACCTGGTTGGAAAACACTCCGCATGTCGACATGTAGGTCGGTGCGAGATCTCGCCGTCTAGCGTAAGAAAGTGACCGTTCCCTCCCGCGATAAAAAAGTGCACTAAGCTTATGGGACTAATGGCCATAGCAATTGATGCACCCGAAACAATCAAACAAAACCGAAAATGTTTGCTTTCGAGAAAACTCAGCTTTCGGGCGCGCCAATCAAGTAGTCCGCGCTGCTCCGAACCACGCACTGCAGCTGCACTCAGATGGGGGTGGAAGAGACGGGTGAAATGTCCTTGCACGGCGGCCCCGACACCTCGGGCGGGGCGAATCCCGCGACTCAAAGCGGAAGATTTTGTGTCGGGCTTTCCGGTGCTAACACCATCCGCTTCAAAGACTTTTTTTAATAGCCAACTGCACATCCTGCTAATGGCAAGGGCCACCTGCTTGAGCAGGTAATTATTAATTCTTCTTTAATGAAGTGATAGGATGATGGTGATGAAGGGTGAAAGGATGATCACAAATACATCCATGCCCGAGGCGGGATTCGAACCCGTGATCCTCCGATCCGAGACACTAATGCCTTAACGATCCCGTGAACCTACGCAGATTGACCTTCAAGCACTTAATGAAACGCAACTGCTGAGCATGTGTCCGTCCAGCGCGGAGTATTTGAATTGCACGCCCAAGTTAATTTTAGTTAGGATTCGTTTTTTCTCCTAAACGAAAATTTTTGCCAGGGAATAATATGTTATCTTCTTGGCTACCTGGGAGACGCCGCGTCTTGGGCCCAGATGCGAAATGCAGATGGTCGCAGCATGACGGCCGAATCGTTGATATCTGTGCTCTCGTTGCGCCGTCTCTCGGACAGCCAAGACGATACCGACTCCGGCCGCGGAAGCCTACGCTTTTATTCCCTGGACGCTTTCCCTACGCTTTCAACTTCTTGCACCAAAATCCTCAAATAATGATAAGAGTCTTAACTATTTTGTGAGACTAATTATTGGACACATTGATAAAACATACACACATTAAAGTAGTATCATTAATGAGATAGAAGTATGAATGCTTTTACTGCTGATAAGTTTTTCATCAGATTTTATATTTGTGTCTGAAAAAAAGTATTCAATGCTAGATGAATGCAATCAAATCATATTTATATTAAAATTACATCAAATTTTAATTCAACATTGAATAAATTTTCTGTAATAAAAGGACGAAATGGGATTCTCGAATGGAAATTTGAAAATAAATTCTTACTGGTCCTTTGTTTATTATTTTAAACAACAAATCTTTTAAGATAAAATAAGTTTTTGCTACAAAAATTTAAATTAGTTCGTGTATAAATTTCTCAAGGTAGTAAGAAGCGGCTGATGTATTACTTGCCTTCATAAAGTTCACTAATGAATGTCCATGGCGCCAATAGTCCCCACCAGCACAGCTGAGAGATTGTCCGCTGACATTGGAATGTATTGTGTTCTTCAAAGTCTCCCCAAACAAAAGAACCGCATCATGCATCAGCAATGCCTCAGTCTGTAATGCAAAATATGATCTGAATATTAAACACAAAACAAAATACAGTTATTGTTTTTGTCACTTTCATAGATGACATATTAAAAGGTTCTATGAAAAATATTGTGGAAATGTGGATTATTTCTAAAGCTCCCAATGTCATAAAAGTATTTTTTGATTGTTTTATGTAAATCGGAGCAGTAAGTATTTTAATTATAAAAAAAATATTTTGAAAAATTGAATTGTAGAATTAGAGGACAACTGAAATAATGGACTGAGAAATCCCTTACTTGCATTTTATAAATACATATAAGAAACATCAAGAGTTACTTATTCACCGCTACTGTCCTCAGAGTACTTGAAAAGCAATTACAGAAAACTCCTAGAAGACGAGAAACGTAATAAAAAAGTAAAAATTTTGAATTAGTACGTAAATCATTGGCACTATACCAGGAAGACTTCCCCTGCCATGTCCGTGTTTGCGAGAGAGGCATGAACCTCATCCGGATCTATAAGGCGAATCCCCGTGATGTTGCTGCCTCCATAGGAATACGGCATCATGTCGATAGTGTACATGTCCTGCAAAATAGACAGAATGGTTCGATATTTAGTCAAATCATTTACGTTTTAACAAAATGCTCACGAAGTAGCTATTAAAGAACGATTTTGTTTGAAATTTTAATGAGCTTCACCCATTATTTGCTGGATATGATTATTGTACATTGCCTTTTCGTTTAGTAGTAATGATAGCTATATTATAGGAATAGTATTGTTACGATATCAAACCCGACGAAAAACACCCTTCAATAATGGTGAATGAGATTAAGTGCTACCTCTCCTTTCCCGTCGAAATCCTAGGAAGTACGAATTAATAGAGCCTGCAAAGTAGATCCGAAAATGCTAATGCTGAAGTTTTAATTATGCTTAAATGGTGCTATTGGTGATATTCACGCATTAAATAAATTATTTTATTGTGGGTTCGATTTTTGGCGTAGATAAAATAGTAGAACCGAGGAAAACGGTAAAGCGTTTTCTTGTACATTTTTGTACAAACAGGCACTGGTGGAGAAGAAGAGCAATGTAAATTATTGTAATATATCCTAAAAAAACGTGTATTATGAGAAGCATTTACTAAAACTGAAAAATAGTAATATGTCAATTTATGACACCTATCGATCTTGTATTTTTTTCAGAATCATTGGATTACGTAGGCCTCATCCAAATATGAATTTCCATCCTGTCTACTTTTCCTGATCCAGAGAGTAAACACTACCATTATGTTGTTTTGCTTCTTATCTCAAAACATAATTATATAAAAGGTGTTTGGTTAAAATGTGCTACAATACAAAATGTGAATTAATTAAATAGCAGAAATGATATTTCCGAGAGATAGAAGACATTTCTTTGAAAGACAAAATGGTAGCAACCAGGTGCGTAAAACGGCAAAACTGCTTAACAAACCCAATATTCTTTTATAATTTAATTTATCGTGCATTTAAAAACGGAACAACTTTCAAATTTTGTAAATTATTTCGAATAATTACTTACCAAGTTGGATATGATGAATCTGTTCTCGGCCACCATGAGTCCCACCTGCTGAGCCTGTGTTAATACCTCCGGCAAACGCCGAATGTTGCAATCTATGATGAAGTCTGTATCTCCTGAATTCTTAATCTCCCTCAAAAGTTTCCTGGGAGCAAATGTTTCAATATTTTAGAAAATCTAATTTTATCAATTTTCAATCTTTTTGGGGGGTAAAATCACAATGGGGGGATAAAATGCACTCGCGGAAAAAAAGTATTGCAACACCAGGAAGTGCACGAACAATCAAGAAGGCGATAAGAGACGTTAGGGATACAGGGTCGTAGAAGCCGTTATTAACATTTCACGGATGACTGACAGATACAACGTTCGTTCGTCTTTGAAGTGGTGGAGGGATCATTGAATAGCGCCGGATACACCCAGCACGTTGTGGACCTGTGCTGATATCTTTCGTGCAACGGGAGGGTAATACGCTGTTCCAGCAGGACAACGCCCGCCCTCTCACCGCCCGCGCTACGCCACACGCTCCCCGCGATGTTCGTCAACTGCCCTGGCCCGCACGCTCGCCGGATTTGCCTCCGATCAAGCATGGGACATGATGGGCCAACGCCTGACCCGTGCTGCGACTCCCTCAATAACTCTTCCTGTTCTGCATGAGGCGGTACAGGAGGCGTGGAACCGTGTACCGTAGGATACTATTACGTAGGCCACCTGTACGAAGAAGTGGCAGCCCGCATTAGGGCTTGTCGTACTGCGCGCGGCGGGTAGGCGCAGTACCGATGTGGCGTTTCCGGTCTAGGGTTCTCTCTGTTGCTGGACGTGCGAGTCTCACATGCCTCTGCTCATGTAATCATGTGTAATATTCTGCCTGTATGTGATGCATTTGTATTGAGAAATAAATTGTAGATTGTAATCGGGGTGTTTGAAATACTTTCTCCGCCAGTGTAGTTGTGTAGCTAGTTTATAATGTTGAATGTTTTTAAATGAATAATTATCTCGTAATGTCTTATTCAGGCGATCCTTAGATCCACTCAGCAACCTTTTCAAACGAGTAGTAGTAGTATAGCGGGTTATATTACACCATAGGGTGACTCTCGCATCCCAGCCTCCACATCTCTCTAACGGTGTAGTCTTCATTACTTAATCCTCTCTTCTCCATTGCCTTATCCACTCCCTCCCACCATGTAATTCTAGGTCTTCCTCTGGGTGGGTTTCTGGTTGCCATTTCCACAATATTTTCGGCCACCACTCTTTGTTCATTCTTTGCACGTGCCCATACCCTTTTTTCACTTTAATGGTGTCAGTTATATTAAAACTCACTTCCGCTTTACATTTAATTTCTTCATTCTTAACTTTATCCATTAATATCAGTCCGCAATTTTGGCGCCAGAATTCCATTTACATTGCTTTCAATTTCTTTTCGCTCTTTTTTGTTATTTCCCATACCTCAGATCCATAAAGAGTAATATTCTCTACAACAGTCTTATATAATTTTCTTTTTACACTCTTACTTAATTTATCTTTCCATATCAGTGGATGTAATTGTCTTATAGTCACTCTACCTTTTACAATTCTGTTTATAATATCTTGCGCACTGCGTTTATTTATGAACCGAGGTATACGAATTTTTGATAGGGTTTTACTTCCGAACCATCATTCAGTTTCAGACCTTTAGCACTTCGTCCTATTACCATATACTCAGTCTTGTTAAAGTTTATTTCTAAACCCTATTCCGAGAACTTTTCATATCATTTTCGCAGCATGTATAGAGCATTGTCTTCATCTTCAGCGAACACCACCTGACCATCTGCGAAATGTAGGGAGTCACCAATTTTAATACCCATATTACGACATTTTACATTTCTTCCTCCATCTTCTCAGGGCTTCATTCAAATATATTTTAAACAAAGTCGGGGCTACACAGCACCCCTGTCGTAAACTTTTATTTACTGGAAATGGTGCTGAAATATTTCTCTCTACTTTTATTTGGCTCGTATTATCACTCACATCAATCTTTAAGGGTATTTACATTTTGTTTCTCCCGTCATCCATAGCCTAGATAATGGAAGTGTCGTAGGCCTTACGCAGATCGATAAAAATAAGGTGCGTCTCCAAGTTATAGGCGAGACGTTTGTCGGTTTCAAACGAGTACCAATATTTACTTTCTCGATTAACTGTAAATATGCTGTTAAAGCATGGCGCTTGCCACGTAATTTTCTCTCTTCTTTCGGAAATTAGATCTACAGATCGAAACGTTTTGAGAAGGGAAGGAAAAGAAAAACAATCTTACATTAACAAACCACAACAGTAAATGAAATGATTGTCAGTACCCGATGTACAATGAAAACATAGTAACATTCTAACGTAATCTAATAAATTTAGACTGATTCCGTATGGATTGAAGAAATAACAGTTCCAGATTCATTTTTTAGGGTACCTTTCGGATACCTGGTGTGTATCGAAGAAACCAGGGAACCACAGACTACAGTCTAATCTAATTTTTTAAACTCAAATTAATAACAGGAAAACTACTTTTTTAGAACTATGTAAACCGCCGGAGGTGTAGTTTTTTAATATTATTGTTATTAATAATATTAATAGACATCATGGAAGGTAGCTTGCCTGTTGTCGTGGTCCTCCGAGAGGCGCCGTAAGGTGATGGTGTAGAGCTTGTGGCTGACGGGCTTCTTGTGGCTTTCCTGCATCACCTGATGCACGCTGAGGAGCGGCGTGACTCGCGTCAAGCCGTCGTCGTCTTCGTAGATGATGGTGAACGAGCGCCATTTGAACGCGATCACTATGTCGACCAGCACCTGAGGCAATAAACAGGCCTGTTGTAGGGGCGCGTCAAGTAGGTGGGTGATTTCGAGGAAAAAAACCATTCAAAAGAACTAGGAGTAGATTAAATTTTGAACTTTTGAACCGTGAAAATGATTGAAAATTATTTCCACAGCCTAGATAATGGGGCAGTGTCGTAAGCCTTATGCAAATCGATAAAAACAAGATGCGTCTCCAAGTTATGGGTCTCCAAGGGTGTCCAAGTTATGGGTTCTCAAGGTGCGTCTCCAAGATACCATATTTTATATGATAATATAAAATGTATATAATTAATGTATGTAATATTGTATAATGTTATAAGTTGTGTAATATTATAAGTTATATATTTAGATACTTAAAATATTTTTTTCGTTACCGTGAATAGTGCGATGATTTTTCAATGTCAATATGTAAGAAAACTGTGTATGAACTGAAATAAATTATTTCACTTTCTGCGAATAATGATCTAGAGAATTGAAAAAGGTGAGAGTTATTTTCTCTTAGTTATAATGAACCATACTATAGGCGGTTAAATTTACATTTGTTTCATAGCTACTGACAAACTTTGACAGCGAAAAAGGCTGTGTTGGCTCAGAGCCAGCATTATCGTTGTCTCTGCAGCAGTTGTGACTGGGATGTTCTACGGTTTGAGACCCGCCGGTGGCGGATTTTCAACAGTGTACAGACTGATTTCAGCAACTGTCTGGAGGATAATTTTATCGAACGGCTGTTTTGATAGGTAGTTTTCCATGTTTTTCCGATCAACAACAGGCGTATGCTAGAGAAGCATCTTAAGGAACAGGCTACGAACCGCACACGATCTTTGTTTTCCTTTTCTTTTCACATCCTCTCCCCCTTACTCATACACACACACACACATGTTTAGCGCCACCACATACGTCGAGAGCTTTAAGCTTGCTTGAATGTTGCAATGTACCTCTGGGTGAGATACCTGGAAAGGAAAAACCCCGCAAGTCGACATGCAGGTCGGCAATGGATCTCACCATCCGGGAAGGGGGAAGACGTCCCTATCTCAAGTGATATAACATTCACTACACTAACGAGTCTAATGATCATTACTGTTGGATACCATATCACTTGTCAGCAACATTTGAATTGAAAACCTGTATAAAAATATTTCATCAGGAATTATTGATGCAGAAGTAGACACTTATCAGCTCAATGTGTTTCGGGAAATTTATTCCTGTAGCTTCTGATGATACGTACAACACTAAACTCTTACAATTGACAACGATATTAAAAGGTACCAATCACGCCTGGTAAGTGAAAGCACATATCTGTATGCGGCAAAGAACGAAAGAGGCATCGGACCGTTAGAAACCAAGGTGGAAGGGGATATTTGGGCGGTTGACATCACAAATAAACTACTGAAGAGCCGCGACCGAATGGTGCGCGCGCGCGCGTGAGAGAGAGAGAGAGAGAGAGAGAGAGAGAGAGAGAGAGAGAGAGAGAGAGAGAGGGTGAGAGAGTGGGAGGGAGACTGAGATCACGCGTGCATTGCGAAATACCTGTTATGCCTGCCGATCATTTTTTTTTCTTCATTTTTCGCTGGTTCAGAAAAGAGACAGACCAGACTGGATTTCATTTGTACGATAAAATGACGCTTGCTTTATTTTTCGGTACAGATTTCATTCAGTTTGACTACCGCGCTCCTGGCCTCACTTTTCGGAACTTCCTCTGGTTAGTCTGGTTAGTTATGCGTGTGGTGCGATTTGTTCATTTGGACAGTTTGGAGAGCGTTCTAATATGTTGAATTGCAATGTGGAGTGATTATGTAGTGAGAAATAAATTATGTACTGTGTTCTAATGTCATCACATATCATCCTCAGTCCTAAAATACCCTGACTTAATTAGTTACCATAGATGCGATGTTCAAATGTTTGATCTTTAGGGCTTTTTGCATTTTCATTTCGATTAAACAGTACAAAGAGCAGAAATGTGGGTGTAAAATTCTGGAACCACTTTCATCCAGTTTAGGAACCGAAACATAACGCGTAGAAATGAACATCCTTTTCTTATCTACTTTCTGTACAGAGAAATGATGAAAAACGGATGAAAAAATTACCGTGTAAAAAGGCTTTAAAGAAGATGGTTCATTGCGAACGGGTAAATGTGGGAGTCGGAAATGTTTATGCCTCTTTAAATGGCACACTCCTAGTCCCAGGCGCGTCGTTCTTCAACCGAGCACATGAAGCAGCGGGAAGGCTCCGCGACGAATTCGAAATACGACGAGAACCTCCACCACATCAGACTCCCGGAAGTAGCCACAGGTAAACCTCTTCGACACCACAGTCGACGCGAACTTGTGGGAACGCGAGACGAGCAAATCAAGGAATAAGGGTGATGACGTAAAGGAGGCAGGCGGGAAGGGGTACGTCGGAGCAGAGGAAGAGATGATCCTCGGTGATTATGCTGAGGTAGACGGTCATGCCGGTCTGGAACTCGGCGATCTTTTCCACGCCGATAACGCGACTCCGCATACCCCTCCCGGATTTAATTTGCACGATAAAAGGACGCATGCTTCATTTTTCGGTACAGATTTCATTCAGTTTGACTACCGCGCTCCTGGCGTCACTTTTTGGAACTTCCTCTGGTTTGTTATCCGTGTGGTGCAATTTGTTTATTTAGACAGTTTCGAGAGCGATGCAGCCACGCCGAGAGCAACGCCTCAGGACGAGAGAGCGCGGGGACTCCCACACTGCGGGTGGGTTCATTGGTATAACGGTTGGTGTATCGGGCTGTTGTACGCACGTTTGCAGGTTAAAACTTGATCGAAGCAGTGGGTAAAACATTCTACGTACGATTTCCTGCAGAGAGGAAGTAATGCCGTCTGTCCCATGCTGTAGATAAACTACATGTGATAGATCTTCAAGTCAAAAGAAGCCTCTGAGCTTAATTCAAGTCACCTGTTTCGTCGCCCGAGTGATACCTTCTTTATCTGCTAGGTGAAAGATGCGTAACAAAATTTGCGTGGTCAGACAGAAGAGCGGACCCCATGGTCCGAGTCTTGTCACGTAAGATCCTTACTAACTCCCCAGATCAGCTGACCAGCGCCCACCTGAACCCTCCCTCCGCCAGTATTGCCCCGGAACTGACAACGCGCGTAGGAAGCCGTCTGGGCGGATAGTGCGTGGATAGTGCCCGGGCCGGCCGAGCTCACACACCCACCATCTCCTGCCGGCAGCAACGCCTCGGAGCTGGCTGAGCAGACCGGACGAGTCTGGGCCGGCAAACCACTCTCCCTTCCGAGCGGGCCGCGCCGAGGAGGGACGAAGCAGTGAGCCAATGCAAGCTCTTGAGAAGTTGGCGTCCGCATACCAAAAGACGGCAACTATGACTCGGGCGGGAGATCACAGAGAGGGGGTGGGGGTGTTTCTTTTCTACTCCGAACTGATGCGATGACAACGCCCTCTCAATTGGCGGAGCAGAAATTCATGATATAGCCCTCTCCAAGACTGAGCAGGAAGGAGACGTCGGCGACAATGCGGTCCAAATAATAAATGTACGAACCACCACTTGCTCGTCCATCGCCTCCGTTGTCTTTTCTAACTGGTGCTTGCGAGCTTTAACCGAACAAACGCAGCAATGCATCTTTGCGACTGTCCTACAAGGGGTGGGCACATAATTTAAACACGTCCTTGAGTTGGGAATGAATGTGACGCCACCGACCTATAAGTTTATTCATGTCATGACTTCTCAATCCTTAATCGAATTGAATTGAATTTGCCTTAATTTACGTGGCGAGACTCGGGCCATCAGGCTCGCTCTTCCGTCTGACTACGCAAATTTCGCTACGCTCCTTTCACCAACTAGCACAGAAAGGAAGTATTTCTTGGGCGAGGAAGAGGCGATTAGAATTTAGCTCAGAGGCGTCATTTAGGCTTGAGGATCTTTTACATGCAAGTAAATCTACTAACATGGGACAGCCGGCTTCGAAGGAAGGATTTTTTCGCTCTTAAAAATCCACGTCTTCGATCGGGTTTGAACACGGCTTCGATCCGGTTTGAACCTTCCAACTTAGGCACAACAGTCCGATACGCTAACCGTTACACCATCGCCGCCGCCACCCTCCTAATCCCTTAATCCCACCGGCGCGGCTACAAAAGAACCTGCTACCGCAGTTATACGCATGAAGGCGGGTCTTCCGCGCCGGTCTGCGGGAGCCTGTAGAGCTCCCAGGGCGCGCTGCAGCACTGACCTGGCCGAGGGCGCTGGGGTGCGGGAACAGGTTGACGAGGATGTCCGTGCGCCGCTGGTAGGCGTCGAAGCGCGTCTGCACGTGGGGAATGTCCATGGTGTCACACATGGACTGCACTATTGAGGAGCCCTGTGATTTCTGGGGGCCGAATACCGCCCACACGCCCGTCGAAACAAGTTTGCACACTACAAAAGGGATGAATATCAGCTTGCAAATCAGTGAACACACCATCACAAAAAATAAAACTTATAGATTTGTTCACATTAAGTACATTCAGACACATACTCAGTAGTGTTTGGCGACGAGGCCTCGTATGGATCGAATATGATATCCTTTTGTCAGTTAATATGTGAAAAATCTCATATAACAAAATTACTCCTATGGCATTTGCCCCTGATTGGGAGATAACTCATCGTGTACTGGTGTTTGATATGCAAACGTTATGACGCAGTAGAAGGTATTTCGAGTACTGATTATCTTTGTTCACACTGTTGCTCTAAAAGTTTTTTAAAAACATTTATTATAGTATTACTTTATTTATATATTTATTTATATAATTTAATTGATATAATTAATTATATATTATATTAATTTACTAAAAGAGTACTGCCACGAATTGTGTGCATGTACAAATGCGAGACTTTGTTTCTCAAGAAGGCACAGCTGCAAAAAAAATAATAATGCCAAATTCCAAAGGAATTCCTTACAATTTTGGCCTACCAAAACACATGAAATAGAAAATGAAATTAAGAAATAAAAAGAAAATATAAACGTGGAAGAAAAATTACTAAAAAAGATTAAATATAGTATATAAATAAAGTAAAGTACTTTGAAAAGTGAATGTCTGTGGAAATATACTACACATTTGAAATTTACTTAAATAAATCTTTCAGAGGTAATCAATATTTAAATAAAAATTAAACAAATAAGTGCGCGCAAACCATTGTTTGAACTTAGCAAGATCAAACCAGGTGCAAGGAAATGCCATATAAGATTTTACGACCATGGGCTTTAAGTATGGGAGAATATACTTGCAATAGAAGGAACAGAAAATATTACAGCACCATTTAAAAAGAAGGGCAGGTACAAATGTTACTATTGTTGAATCTTCTATTAAAATGATTACGTAGTTTCTATTCCCGTGTGGAAAATAATTAAATTTTGGAATCATAGTGGATCTGAGTATTCCCCGAAGCTTTGGAACTTCGTGTGGTAGCGTCACAGTTGCTGGAGTTTCTCTACTCTTGGCTCGGGTCCCTCATGCAGAGGGCAAACCAAGCAAAGCGTTCCAAAGATTGTCCTCCCTCGTATCGTAGAAGTGGACCAGTCCACTCGAATGACGTAGAAGCTCAAGACGAATGAGAGTTTACCATGAGTAAAAATATAGAAAAAAATAACCTTAAAAATAAATATTTGATGACCTTCAACACCTTTTTCGATTTGTAGCCTCTCACTTAGGCATAATTTATTGTCGAGAGAGATCCTCAGCTGGCATTTTGCCTCAAGAGATTTACTGGAAGAGAAGATACTTAAGTTTCATTTGTCTTTTCTAATGCATTCTCAAATAAGGAAGTTATTGTTACTGAGAAATCATTGTGTTTAACCATTAAACTCGGTATAAATATCCGCCAAATTAATACGTACCTTCTAAGGACACAAGTAGCTGGCTATCACCTCGAACTGGTTCAGTTCCAGGAATTATGTTAAACATATTGTTGGTGTCACTTACATTTTTTACACCATGTAAAAACATAGTTTCTTCTTGTGACTTGAAATCATCGAACAAAGCGCCTGTGAAAGAAAGAGAAAATTATTTACCTGTACCTTAATCTTTAGTTTTCTTACTCTTTATTAATAAAATATACAAGGTTTTTACGGAAATTTCACAAAGATTTTTGTTAAAAATATGTGTACTTAATGTATGAAGTCAGTTGGTCCCCTGCGAAAATTCTCAGTCTCGTAAATCATTATTTTTAAAATTAAAATAGTTTCACATTGAAACCAAACTTCAAACAGTCAAGCTAAAATTCTAATTAATGAAAATTTTTGTGTTAGATAGATTTCGAGATATTGCATGTGTCTGGCAATTCATACTCCAGATTAAAGGAATCTGGAAGAGCTAAATTTACACAAATATAACAAAAAAAAACTAGTGGTGCTACAACAGTGTATACTTTCGTGAATGATTGGAAACGGTTATGTAAAATTATATTGCAACTCGCATCCTTCTAACTTTTCAGCCATTACCTTAAAAACTCAATCGACACAACTCAGAATTACGTAAAAATTAAAAACATATTAGAACAGCGTAAGTGACATTATTTTTTAAAGATTTAATTTTGCCTATTAGATATTATTAAGAAACTAGTGGTTCTACAACACCTACTTTCTTGCATCATTTTTAACTTTTACAATATTCAAAAATACAACGAAAATATCACTTTCTCGGTTTTTACAAGTATGCTTCACACTATTCGAGAAAGTAATTTTAAGGAATAATTGGAGCTGATTTTAAGAAAATCTTGTTCTTAAAATTGCCTTTATTTCGTGCAAAGCTAAGCAAAGCAAAAAGACTAACATTTTCAAAACCTTGTGCATGACTTTATTTAATGATCGAATTTTGAAGAACACATTTTGTGTTTTTGTAAAAAAGACTAGAAACAGTTTAGTTGCTAGCGTTGTACAGAGATATACCTTTTCCCGTGAACAAATGCTTCGGAATCAAGGACTAACAAAACGTGTATGTTGACTACATAATTGAATTAGAGGAATTAAGAACAAGAATTATTTTCATTTTTAGTATCAAGAAGATGCTGTTACTTTTTTTCTATGTACAAATTGCCATTATTTGCTGCTGAATTACATAACTACGTACGGTGGTAGAAATTAACATAAACGTGCTAATGTTATCAAAAGAAAATACTTCATTGTTAGACTATTATATAAACTTTTGAACATACCAGTACGGTTCGCTGAATATCAGATATGTTTTGTTGTATTTCTTAAAAAAAAAATAGATTTTCATTTTTCACATCATTTTTTTCATCCTATAACGTTACGTTAGAATACGTTAGAAAGTTCTGTAAAGGGATCCAGAGCTTGGAAACGATCATTTCACATTTTTTTTGTAATTTATTGTAAAAATCGACACTTTTGCATGTTTGAAAAATGGGCTTCTAATATTGGATGAGAGGTGCGCCTAGGCAAATAAGCAGTGAAAACAATAAAATTGCATTTAGTAGATCAATAAGAGTTATTTTACTAAATGTGTAGATGAGATAAGAAGAGTGACGTGACTCTACATAAGCTTTACCGGTAAGTTTGTCAATTTGATAACAGGTTAATGCTCTATAAAGATTGTTAGAAACCAGGTTTCAACTTCTTGAGGATAGTAAAATTTGAATGGGCTTATAAATAATTCATCACTATATTTATAAAAATATTAAAAATTACAATAATAATACCCTAATATTAGATATCTGATATTAGGATCCCTCAAATACCCGATATTGGGAGCCGTATGGTTATTTCATTACGAACTACATAACTTAAATAGTAAGAGATTTAACCGAACAAGTGGATTCTAGTTTCAAACTAATATTCTTCCCTAATTTTATAACGTACAATATTAGTAAAAATGCTTGGTAAAAAATTGATTTTAGGAAGCGAACAGAAAAAAGACTGCAGAATATTTTCGATTACAAAATCACAAAATAATTTTAACTGACACGTTTCTGGCGCGAAGACTATATCAATTCCACTGTGTAATGGATGTTGGGAAAGGTAGTAGTTGGCATGGATGCTGCTTGGTTGCAACTCACCACAGAGCTGAAAACTTGATATCTGATATTCGGCTACCTTCCCCTACTTTGTGTCACGTAAAATACATTTTTGCGAAAATAATAAGAAAACAAATATATAGTGTTTTTGTGAAATAAAACAAAATAAAACTGAAAATGAAGAAATCTAAAAATTGATTTTTACTATTCATTATGAAAATAGTTAAGAAACTTTTTCCTACTGATGTATAATATTTTGTAGAACCTGCATTGTTCGTGTCGACCATGAAAATTCATTTCGGCATGGATTTGATTAGTATACATGTCAATGGATATTGCTGACCATTGCAAACGAATCGCAATTTTCAACTCAGCTAGTCTCGAATTGCCTCTCATTGCCATACATACGGCTTGCTGGAAGTCCCCATAGAGTTTCCATAGTGATTAAGGCAGGACTTCTAGCTGGACACCATAAAACTGGGTACCCTTTCTCTTGAAACCATAGTATTGACTTTTCCAGGTTCGTGAATGGCAGCATTGTCGTGTAAAAATATCGTATCATCGCCATATTCTTCATACATGATAAAAAGCTCACAATTAAGCATCTCTATGTATTTCTCAGAGTTCAATCGTGGGTTCAGTATTTCATTTACCTATAGAAAGCTGCTCAGATCTTGACACTTCCGCCTCTGAAATTTCTAGTCATCCTGATATGATTTTTCAATGGATCATGCCAGTAACATTAAAAACCATCAGGACTTTATTAAATTTATTTTCATCATTGAAAATTAATTCATCCCTCTGTAAAGTCCAACACAGATGATATCCAGAAACTTTTTATCTAGCCTTCTTGTGGACTTGGGTAGAGGTTGTGTTCTCAGTCGTTTTTTGTAACTGTGATTATGGTCATCTGCCTGTATCTAACTCGCCTGGTAATTCCAAAACACTATTTGAGAAGATTTCAAGTTATAGATTATTCTTCTTGAAAAATTAATCGTTTGTTGCCCTCGGAGTGCTTTTTCTCAATATATTTCCCGTTGCTGTTATACCGGACACCCAATTTGACTTAATTATAAATAATACAGCTCGATCGCTATAATTTCTTACCAATTTTAGGTTTGGAGAATCTGATACCTTTATATGCACAAATTCTTCCGTTCTCTTCCTCACACAAACGTTTTTCTCTTAGCATTGTAGAAACAATAACAGAATTTTCCACAATATACAAGTCTCTTTTTCACACAGAAGTAAACAAAACTATAAAGGTGCCAACTGCGGTGTGTCTTTATACTAATTTCCACCTTGAGAGTGTTTCGTTACTCTGTTAAAATTATGCTAACTGACCAGAAGCAATATAGGGTCCAACGATGAGCGTAACAATAGTAGATACTTAAATAAATGATGTGATAATTTCTCAACTCTTCAATTAAATTATGGTTTTCTTCCAAAAAATTACTTTGCCTTTATACTAATTTTTACCACCGTATGTAGTTCGCGAGAAAGTCAAAATTCTTATTTTTAATAATGCAGAGTTATTTAAATATTTTACACCTTTGAAATTTCAAAGGAAGGGGGGATAAGCGATCGGCTGGGTGGGTTGTCGAACGGATGGTCGGGCGGACGGTTGGACGGACGGTTGGACGGACGAGCGAACGGTGTGGTTGACCGACGGGCAGGCGGGTAGGTCGGGCGGGCATATACGTACGTGCGGACGGACAGACGGATGGACTAACACATAATTCAGAACCCGGATATCCAAAATTCTAGTTAATTCGAAGGTTATGTTCAAAAACTTCTAATACATGCAATTTTTAGTGGAAAAGTAATAACAAAACAGTGATTCAAATGTTAATATAATTGATACTCCATTAATAAAAACTACCATTTTAATTACTTCTTTGTTATACCCACTTTTTAGGCGAGTATGCAATTACAAACATAAGTGATCTTTTATAGTATTTTACTTTTTATTGCATTCTCCGGATTCTGCGAATGTTCGAGAATCTGAACAGATTACGGATTGCTTAGTGCGGTTCTGAAGCAATAGAAGAAAATGACTGCTATTGTCGATTTGGAATGAAATGGAAGCTCTCAGGTGAAGATTTTATATACAGTTTTTGGGACATATTCCAAACAATTTCATTTATACACCACGAAGAAAATGGCATTACTGACAAGATTGAAATAATAATTGTTTTTTTGTACACAAGGGATGAGCACTGATCTAAAAATGTGGACTTGGTTTTCAGATAGAAAGAAAAACTGATAAATCCCGGAGCTTAGCTGTTCATGCCACCGTGATTGGTAGACATTGGCAGAAGGTGCCATATCAGACGGAAACTGACGTAACCTACTCATAAATACCTCTTCGAAAAAATAAATTTTTCACTTAATTCAGTAAAAGTTAATTAACAATTTCCTGGTCAGTTCATCAGCAAACTCTTGAATGAGGTAATCATTAAACATAAGTCAATATATTTTCCCATGTGCTTTCACAATTCTGCTGTCACACACGGCAGTTGACAGATTGTGACAAATCTGCAAGTGACGACAGAATTTGAACTGAGATGTAGGAATCATCGAAACAAATATTGCTTCTGCATTTATGAAAGATACGCTTTCCCGCGAGTGAAGAAAACAAAAGTTCCAATTTACGGTAAATATTGTGTATAAAAATCTGCAGCTTTCTGAACCCATTAAAAAAGAAAAAGAAACTTAAAATTATTAATAAACCTTATCTATGAACTCTGATGTTAATTTTTCTTGGTTACAAGAAATGCCCAAACAGGTACTAAAACAGCGAGATTCGTCAAAATAATTTTAGGTATTAAAGATATTTCCGTTACTCTACACCATAGGGAACTCTTGTTGAATTATACCCAGATTTGGTGTTATGAACTGAAGTGGTATGTACTGAGTAAGAGCCCTTTTCGGTAAGTTGTGTATTGTGGCTATTTGTGTGTGAACTGTTGGTCGTTGTTCTGACAATATTTATGTATTGCAGGCACTCCCAAAACTAGCAGTATAATGAATGAGAAGAAAACGACATAAAAATATTACTTGGTGTATCGGAGTTATGTAAAAACGACTCTTTTTTGAAATTCGAGACTATTTACTGTTCAGTACTGCTGACGTATTTCTGGTGATTTCTGGAATATTCATTTCTGTTTATTGTAGGAATATTATGCTGTGGTTTGCATCATGACCAATAATTAATTACTTGTGTGAATTGTTATCAACCTGGTTAACAACTTAGTGTAGATTAATGAGTACTCCTCTTAATGATATTCAAATAATAGTTCTATTTCAGTAACAAACTAACAATAGTTACGTACAGGAAAACAAATTGTGAAAATATTTGCAATCAATTCACAAGATTTACCATTACAACGTTTAAAATTAGCAATATTTAAAACTCCAATATCTCTGTAGGACTCAATCCACATTAAAAAAGAAATGGACGAGGTATTTACTTCACAGTTAAGATGATTCTGAGGTGAATGAGCGTTGGAGGTGATTCTGAGGTGGTGGAGTTTGGCGTGTTTGGATCATCTGACTTCCGGGTGTTAAGAAATGTGGTTCATTTTTTACTGTTTCATGTTATATTTTAAAGCTTATTTTGTATGAGTGTCTGTTCAAAAAATAGTATCCTTTTTTCAGATTTAGTTGTAGGAGATTTTTTTAAAAGTATGACAATAATACTATAATTTAATAATATACCTATTCTGAGTTAATATACTTAATAACTGAGAATAATTTATTCTAGTTTCCGCAGATATAATGATAATTTTATAAGTAATTCATTACACATTTTATTACAATAACAATATTGAAATACGCTTCCCCAGACTCAATATTCAGGGCATGTTTTCTTGTGTTCATGTCATTAAAACATCGGATCATTAATATTTG
This sequence comes from Gryllus bimaculatus, assembly GCA_017312745.1. Taxonomy (NCBI): domain Eukaryota; kingdom Metazoa; phylum Arthropoda; class Insecta; order Orthoptera; family Gryllidae; genus Gryllus; species Gryllus bimaculatus. Next base: position 10,182,621 of record BOPP01000013.1, on the reverse strand, counting down.
CCTTTTATTTCTGAATAAAGATTTCGTAGTAAAAAGTGTCAGCGAGAAATTTTCACGTGAACAAAAATAACCTACATTTCATCCCATATTTCTCAGAAGTTTCTGATGATTTTGAGAAGCAATTAATAAGGTTTATTTTTTTTTATAATTTTATGCAGTATACAACATTTTAAGAATCGTAATAATAATTTTTCTATTGAAATAGCGTCATGAGCAACATGTATTTCATTGCACGCACAACAATGACGCCAAACAAATCTGTTGACGTCCAGTCACGTGATCGCGCATTCCGCAAGTCGTCCTCCATTTTCTGCGGCTGACGGCGTGTCCTCATTGCGGGATACTCACCGATGGGCACGTTCTTCGGGAAGTCGTGGAAGGCGGCCGCGGCCGGCCGCAGGGAAGCGAGCAGCCCGGCGCACAGCAGCACCCAAGGCGCGGCGGGGGCGCGCATGGCGGCGGCCGAGGGGCGGCGGTGGCCCCGAGCACACGACGGCGTTGTCCGCGGACCAGCGCCGCGGGCGGACTGGCGGCCGGCGACGGTGGCGCCAGCCGCCGCCAGCGGTGGCGGCGGGGATGGCAGCGGTGACAGTGGCTGAGGAGACGGTGGCAGCGGTGGTGGTGATGACTATTATAGCAGCTTTGGTCGAGGAGGCGGCGGTAGAAGCCGGTTGTGGTGACGGCTATGGCAGCGGGCCGCCACAAGGCTCGCACTGGGTGGCGGCGACGCCCAGTGGCGGAGACGGCGGCGGCGCCGATCACAGCGTTGGCAGCGCGCCGCGCGTTATTTTGGGCAGTCCAACACGCCGCGGCCGCCGCCATCGCGGCGTCAGCTCCGACGCCAACTGTGCGGGTGCGCCTGCGCCGTCAAATGTTGACGACGGCGACGGCGACGGGCAGCGTTAGGCGTAGTAGCACTTCCCCTCCCCGTGAATTCTGGGTATCGGGTCTTGGTCATTCTCCGTGAACGGGGAAAAAAGACTTAAGTGGAAACGTCAGAATTTTCAAAGCTAGCAGACACTTTCTGTCCCATTTCTTTTGCAATTTCTTTTTACTCGCGTCCTTGACTCCTACTTTTAATTATTAGATTATATATTTGAAGTTTAGGTGTACTTCTAATGTACCAATAGTGAATGTAGTTGTATTTCTCAGTATCAATATGAAGCTCCTCGAATCTTACTACTTTGTGAAAATGCCAATTAAATTCTTATTGGCAGCTCGTTCAGTTTATAGGGATTGCGAGACGAAATGATTAAAGAGTAGGGGAATAGATTTAAATTGAATTTAAAAAATGGGGATTTAATATTAAATATTCGCAGGTTAGGTGAAACATTTATGATGAGAGTGGTTATGGAGGTTAAGAACAGCAGTTTATCTGCAATCGACTTATATACAAATTTTAGAACGCTTTAAATTTAATAAGAATAAAAATTATCATTAAGAAAAAATGAAAACAATCTATCCTATCGTAAATACTTCCTGACTGGTAAAAGTATTTGTCAATTATTTCAATGATGTTTTAGTTTTGGCTCTCGCAAAAACCACTCTCTTGTACTTTGCAGTTTAGATTCCATGTTCTTTGGGTATTATTTCTAATGAATTATTAAGCTGCGTCATCACACCGTTTAAAAAACACTGGTCAACAAGATTGACGTATTCAAATGAACGCATTTTGAGCCACCATTCAGTGAACGAGTGATAAGGAAGAGAACCATTGGTTTACAGGACAATTTCTGTAATTTTATGAGCATATTCGTTTGAAAACAGTAGTAAGTGCCGCTTTCCAAAATGTTTTGGTTGTACATTAATAAGAGCTTTGGAGAATGAAACGAATTGTCAGTGTAATTCAAAACCCAATGGTCGATATCTACCTTCGTCTTCCTTTAAACTCGTTGGAGCATCCTGTTTACAAGAGGGGCTGCAAGACAGAGGCTTTGAGTGGTGGGGAGAAGGACGGCGGCGGAAGTGGACGTGGTAGACTAAAGAGGAGCACTTGAAGTGTTGACTAATAATTGATGAATGAACAAATTAAATAATAAATAATAAAATAATTTAATGTGTTTTAATCCGGATATTTTATAATTTTTTCTTCAATGCATCGTTAGCAACAAAATCAATTTTGAAAAAAGTAGAACCCATATTCTCATCTTCCATTTCTAAGTTAATGTCTAGAATTTTAGTTAATATTTTTAACAATGACAGAAACGTTTGTTATAAGTAATTCAAACCGTAGTTATTTGAATTTGCACTTAAGATTTTAAATATGTTTATTGAATATTCAAGAATACGATAAAATATATTACACTTTAATTTTTGTTTTGGATATGTGTGTTGTGATCACTAAGAGTTTCTTCAACTTGAATTTAATCAGATCTCTCTATAGCATTCTCGAACTTTACACTATACACCCAACGAAAAATCTGTCTTAATGTTTTTATTTCAATTTGTTTAAAATGAGTGCAAATGAACTATATTGTGAATCAATTTTATCACCAATATCGATATAACAAGTTACTTGATAATTGAGAGCACGTTTGAATATTTAAAAAATATAATGTATTGTAATGAAATTCATCACTTGAAACGAAAGATTTGGAAATTTTTTGTAATGAATAGAAGTTAATTTTAGTTTGTTTATTAATATCATAAACACATTAAACATTAAATTTTAAAGTGAAGTTCACTCAGATAATAAATAGGATTGACTAAGAATAATTTAACCACACAATATATTTTTCTAAGCAAAACATTCAGTCTAAATGTGTTCCGCAAGTTTAGTTTCACTTTCATAATTGTATCGGTTCAACATTCCTATTTTCCCTTGTTTGCATATTTATAATTCGTTGATAATTTATAACTCGTTCTATAATGGTAGATGTATTAAAGTGATGAAAAAATAAATTATGTATCTTTTTAGCAGTATAAATGATGGACTAATCTTTGGAAATAACATCACTTATCTTTCACATCAGAATAGCAGTTTCTTCTCTATTTTTCGAAGGTTTGAAGCCAGGTGCAATATTGTTCTATTAAATTAGGAGTAAGGTTTTGATTACGCTATTTTTCAAGTTTGTAGTCATTTTTAATACATGAAGATTTACATTCAGTTTGTGAGTGTTAGGAGAAATGTTGCATTTCACAGCTACCTTGACAATAATGAATAGATATAGGTAACCAAGATCTATCATTCATTTCTACCATATATTAAAATAATTCGAAGAGATCACTGTGTTTACTATGAAATTATCGAAAGTGAGTTAACATGTTAAAGTAACGTTTCAGATCTAGAAAAACACATTCAAGTTAATATATTCTATTTTGAAAATACTTTGTCCATAGGCATAAATTTATATACATTTATACATTAGTAGAAGTACCAGAACTTAATAGTCACATTTCTTAACTCTAATGAAGTATGAGTTAACGTGATTTTACCATGACCTTTTCATTTATTTCAAGCCTTATAATGTACATGTTTTTTCTTATCTTACTCTGACCGTAAACACACTTCCTTTTTCGTCGCATTTTCACCGCGCACTATTTGGAAGTGTTGCCGCGCACAACCTCACACACGTCTTCGTGTTCGTGCTTGCGCGCCAGATCGAACGCACTCTCGCCGCGAAGATTGAACACTGTGGCGTCCGCCCCGTGTTCCAGCAGCATCCGACAGATGGCAGCATGTCCCCAGCGCGCGGCTTCGTGGAGAGCGGTCACGTGCCGCGAGTCCCTCACGTTCACCGTCGCGCCGCTCTCCAGCAGGGCGCGGCAGACGGCGTCGTGGCCCCGCACGGCCGCGTCGTGCAGCGGCGTGCGCCCCACGGAGTCCTTCGCGTCCTTGTCGGCCCCGCGCGCCAGGAACAGGCAGCACACGGCGTCGTGGCCCTCTTGCGCCGTCCTGTGCAAGGGCGTGTCGCCGTTTTTGTCCGCTTTGTTCACGGAGGCCCCGTTCTGCAGCAAGAGCTCGCACACGTCTTTGAGTCCTTCCTGCGCGGCCACGTGGAGCGGCGTGTCGCCGCGGTTCTTCTCGCTGGCGTTCACGCAGAAGCCGGAACGAATCAGCATCGCCATGACCTGGCGGCTGCCTTGGAACGCAGCGCGATGCATGAAGTTTTCGCCGCGCAGTTTCTGGACGAAGATGGGCCCGCCTTTCTTCACGAAGATCTTGGCGATTTCCGCGTAGTCCTTTCGGAAGGCGTAGTCCAGCAGGTTTTCTTGCTTGATGATGTTGACCGCGTCGCGCGTTTTGGCGCGGAAGCTTAGCAGTTGTTCGGCCACTGTGAGTTGAGGGAGCGCGTCTTTCTTCAGGGACAGCCAATCCCATTTGCCGGAAGGGAAACGCAAAATGGCGTCTGCGTAGCGAAGAGGCGTCCAGCCCAGGACGCTGTCCCGCAGGTTCGCGTCCCCACCAGCCTCTAGGATCACGCGGACAATTTGCTGGTGGCCGCAGATGGCCGCGAGATGGAGGGCGCGTCGCCCTCCGCGATCCTCCTCGTTAACCTTTTCGGGGTGGATGAGAACCGCGCGCACTGCTGTCAGACGGCCGGCAAGAGCCGCTTCGTGCAGGGTACGCCCTTCGGCCATGAGAGCGTCGAAGAAGTAACGAACTTCCCCGAAATCACCGTCGTACAAAGCTTGAGTCAAGTCAGAAAGTGACTTATATTTTCCGAGTAACCACTGTGCTGCCAGATACTCGGTAATCGAACGATGAACAAACGTGGGCTTGCCGTCTATGAAGTCAGATATGATGCCCTTTTTTAGCATTTTCTCCTTTTCAAATTCACTTTCTAGTTCATTCACTGCTTTCTTGGCTTTTTCATAGTTTTCTCCCAGCAACTTTTTGTCATTGAAACAATCTAAAACCGCGTACAGCATATGCTTCTCTAACACCTCATCTTCTGAAGAAATGCCTAAATTCACTCTGTCCTCTTCCGCGATGCCTACCTTATCCCAAACCACACAGAGAGTTTTTAACACAAACTTCTTGTACAGGGCGAGTCGATTGATGCAAGAGGGGAGATCAACCCTGTGGTCGCCGATTAACGGTAAGAGTTCGTCCCCCTCGTACGCCTTTGCCAACATACAGGTGTAGAGAGGCACGTCACAAAGGCTATGATCACCACTGCTTGTCACTTGACGCACAACGTTCACCAGGACTCCGATTCGCGACTCGAGCTCTTTCTGGTCGATGTCTTTGAAACTGTTCTTCCAGTGAAGCATCAGATAGCGCTGCTGGTCCCGGGGCGTGAAGGGACGTAGGGTGAGCGGTGCGGCGCACTTGAGCGTCTGAGCGAGGTCTTCCTCCAGCATCGTCCTCGCGGCCACCCACAACCGACCGCCTCGCGTGTGCAGCGTGCTCTGCAGGAGTTTCAGGATATTCAACGCTTTCTCTTTGTGCACCGGACACACCTCGTCTACGCCATCGATGAGAACGTCCATGCTGCCGGTATTGTTGAAGCATTCTTCCAAGAATTTGGTAGATGTTTCGACAAAAGAGCTTTGCTTTGAGACGTTGGACCGTCTTAGTAATTCAAACACGTGATGAAGCTCAATTCTTGCAGGTAGTTCGTTCATTATTCTTCCTTCGCTCATTCGAACGACAAGTACCCAATTAGTTTTTCTAGCTTCTTTTATTGCGTGAGCCACTCGAGTAATGAACATGGATTTACCCATTCCCGCAATGTCTGTAAGAAGTATAGTTGAATCTCTCCATTCCAAGAAATCTCGAATGTCGCTGTGTCCGCACACCGGTGAGTCGCGACATTTGGACGTCATTTTGTGAATGTATTTGTGCAAGGCTCTACTATCTCCGTCTGTGCTATTCCATATAATCTCTCCCCTCTCATAAGTTAACCAATGCACATTCATGGTTTTAGATTTCACATCCTTTTTGTCAGAATTCTTTAAAGGGTCCCATTCACGCCACTTGGTCCGCGATGTTCTCTTCCCTATCGCAGCAAGGCGCTGGAGGGTAGTGCATTGAGCTCCAGTTGCTCCCCAGCCTGTCCGGGGCAGCTCACAAGTCGACACCAGAGCTCCGGAAGGAAGACACTCCTGCCACGGGCCGTCTGGGCTGCGGAGTTGATCCAGCAAATCGTCCGGAAAACCGCTCAACAGGAATCGGTCTCGAGCGCTGCGCATATCGAAGATGCTGGGCTGAAGCGCGACTCGGTGCTCGGCTGTGCGCGGAAGAAACAGCGAATCGAGGGGTGGGAGGGGCGCTCCCAAGTCGATGGATTCACCCAACGCCAGCGAACACAGAGCCTCTCCGCTCACTCCTCTCCTCAGCGACGGCCAGACGGGCTCGAGCGACGCCAGTGGCATCTCGTGGCCTTGAAAGCTGACTTTCCTCGCCATGATTTTCCGCTGTTCTTCGGGAGTCGCCAGATCCAGCGTCCAACGTTCCGACCAAGTGTTGCAGCGGGACACGTGGGACGTCAGCAGCGTGAACACTTTTTCATCCCATTGCGATGATATTACTCTCACCTTACACTTCTTCTTAGCAAGAAGTTTGGGGAGAAAATTGCACAAGATGTCTGTGTCTTCCGTACTCAACACAACTTCATCGCAAACCTTGGAACATACGGTCTCGAGGGCTGTCAACGGGTATTCCTTGAACGTAGTATCGGCAAGCAAGACAAATCGTCCATTGTGATTGTCATCCAACAGCTTCCTCAGCACGGCACACCGCAACCGAGAAGATATCCCCGGCACCACGGTGTAAGTCGCCTCCCACTGCCACATCCTCTGCACGAGGGCGCCGTAGAAGCGCGCGTGGAAGAGGAACGGATGGAACTGGCTGTTGACGTCCGCCATGATGATCTGCTCCATTTCGCAGCTGTCCGCCGAGAGGCAGTCGCCGCTGGCGCTGTCCCACCAGCGGTGCAGGAAGAGCGAGTACTGCGCCAAGAGGCGCTCTGCGCGCGCGGAGGGGCCCCCCAGGGCGTCCTCCACGGCACGCGCCAGCAGCGGCTCCAGCGCCGACACCTGCGCCTGCCCGCTCACGATGCGCAGCCGCGGCAGGAACTCGTGCTTGTACGCGTGCTCCTCCGGCGTCCCCTCGAACACGTTCCACACCACCGTGTCCTTTTCGTCGAAAGAGAACGCCTCGCCCTGCCCGGTTTGGAAGACTTCTTCGAACGGGAAGTACAGCGTGCTGGGGCCCCTGGGCGCCTTTTCTGGGTAGATTTCCCGAGGTGTGAGAAGAATCAAGCGGAAATCGTCCTGAAGCCAGTCTCGGAGTTGCAGCTGGTTGCTTTTTAGTTTCGCCACCGGTCCCTGCACGCTCTTCAGGGCTTCTCGGTACTTGGTGAAGTAGTACCGCAGGTTGAAGTCTTTCGTTCGTTGGCATTTCTTCCCGGTGAGATCTTTCTCGCTGACCGGCTTGTCCACGTTCTCCTTGTGTTTGAGCTGCACGAAGTAGGTGAGGGTGCGCTCGCGGCCGTCCTCCGTCCAGTGCAGGCGGAGGACGATGTCGTCGAACGGGTTGGCGCCGTCCACGTTGGTCGCCAACAGGAAGCGCAGGTCGGGCCGCTTCCGGTGCAGCGCGCGCAGGCGAGCAGCCACCAGTCCGGCCACCTTGAACTCGAACACGCCGCCGTCGATGCGCGCGCGGGTGGGGTCTTTGAAGAGCCTGCGGAAGGCGAAACACCACAGTTATTTGAGGGAGAGAGAGAAAAGAGAGAGGGAATGGGAGTAAATGAAATAGAGAAAGAATAAATAAAAGAAAGAGAGGAAATGAGGAAGAAAGAGAGGAAATGAGAGAGAAAGAGAGGAAATGAGAGAGAGTCCATATCGAAGTGCTTTGACTTAAGTCCTTCAAAATATTTCGGACAATGGCATTCATATTAATTAGGCATTAAATGAGTGTAATAAAATATGCGATAATATTTATAAACTGTATGAAAATGTGTGAAAACTACTTGTCAGAATTACATTCAAATGTGAAAATTACTTGTCAGAAAACATGACAAGTAATTGATGAAGTGAACTGATGAAGGCCATTGCGTGCCTGCGGAATTAAGATGATCTAAACAGAATATCGGCCAAATCGCACTGAATGCTTTCATACCCGGACTAAATATTAGTAGAAGTTGTGGGGCTAATAAAAAAATAAGATAATAATACAATTCTACTTCTCTCAGTTTTGTTGTAAAATCAATTATTTGAATTTTATATTCAACTAACATCAGGATCTGTTGAAAATGTATGTTTTTGCACTCCGCTTGAATGTTTTCAAGGATTTTCATTTTATCCTGTCACAATTTAGCTAGGTAACGGTCCGCAATGTAGTAATACAGTGCTGACTTCATGATTTTGTTATCTAGGCAAACAGACTTCATATGTAGATGATTGAGACTCACATTCATTTTGAAGTCTTTTTGAAGTTGGTATATTTGATTTGTTTAACGGTTAGTGATTTTAATAATATTGTGTCATCTTGTTTTCGAGACACATCGTTAGAATTTTGTAGTCACACAACGATCCACTCACGTAATGCCATTTGTTTTATGATTACGTAATTTCTTGTTAGACTCCGGTTTAGCGTTCATTTTATCTTAATATCTTGTTGATAAATACACTTTAAAAGCAAATGCAAAATTCGCATCAGTATCCATGTGTTTGGAGATGTTTACATGTTCGTTGAAATGAAATCTCTAGAGATGAATTAAGATGAAAAGGAAAAAAAAAACACGATGCCTGATATTGAAGTAAAATTTTAGTTAATGATTATTATACGTTTTAAGGAACGCTCACACTTAAACAATCCAGTTTGCATTTACATTTGTGTCTCTTGTGTGGTTTGCACGTAGACTTTTTCTTAACCTCCGTCTGTACGCCATATACACTATGTGATCAGAGCAATTCAATGGTGTTATGGTGTGGTCGTGTTTTCAAGGAGGGGGCTTGCACCCCTTGTTCTTTTGTGTGGCACTCCGTGCAGCACTCCGTGAAGAATGGGCTGCCATTCCCCAAGAAACCTTCCAGCATCTGACTGAAAGTATGTCTGCAAGAGTGGAAGCTGTCATCAAGGCTAAGGGTGGGCCAACACCCATTGAATTCCAGCATTACTGAGGAGGGCGCCACGAACTGACAAGTCTTTTTCAGCCACATACTTTTGAACACTTAATATGCATCGCAATCAATGCGCGTGGACGTTAAGAATATTACCTTTAGGTGTAGAAAGTATCATTGAGGTCGTTTTTCTGATCTTTAATACCAATTTTCCCAAAATATTCTTTTGCCGCAGACGTGTATCACTACGAAGAAAATGCTAGGGGGTTGTTTGCCGCTCATTAAATTACCTCGTTTAAATGATTACTATAATTATTGCAGTCGGGAGCATGTCCCGCCAGGGCCGGTGTCCTGCTAGTGGAGATAACTAGATAGGGAAACACCACAAGCTGACGTGTATGTCAGCTAACGATCTCACCACTCAGTGGGAGAAGAATGCTGCCGCCTCCCGTGATAAGCATGCCCTACACTTCCGGGACTAATTATCATAGCAGTTGATTCGCACGGAAACACAAAATAATCAATCAGTCCAAATGGGATTCGTTGTGGAGAAAGCGGGGCTAGGTAGGTTTCTTCAGTTTCTTCTGTTTATGGGAATGCTGATGTGGTGTTATTGACATAATTAAAGAGTGCAGGTGGGGCGTCATATTTGTCAACTAAAATGTATTCAGAAAGTCAGCTTTCGACGGCGTTGCGTTATTATCAGTCCAGAAATAATATAAATAAAATACAAGAGATTTTTTTAATCTAGAAAATTTTTTAAAAGATATTTTAAAAGATATTTTAAAAGATTTTTAAAACATGTAAAATATTTTTTAAAATATTATACATTTGAATTTATTTAGTATTGGGTAGAAACCGGACTCTTTGAATAGAGCTGAGATGACAACCTCATTTATAGAGCTGCACACAGACTTTTCTCGGGAGGGGGCGCCTAATTGATGTTTTCTTATAAAGAATTTTGAATTTTTGTGATTATAAATTATATTTTTATTTTGACATAGTGTTAATAGTCAATACGTTAACATTTGATAGAATGAATAACTTTCATTTGTATAGAAAATTAGTAAAAGCTATAATTTTGAGCATCTTTGGTTTCTGGGGGAACAGGGCTGAAACCCCGCCCTGGGTGCGCCAATACTCATTCCGCAGTTTGGCAGTTTACACGCTTATCGATTGATTCATTCATTGTTAGTGATTCCGGGCTTGTCAACAGCTTTGGTCATTAGTCACGTAAGTGTAGTGTAGTTCATGATAGTGTAAGCGTGCGTAAGGGGTGAGAATTATGAGGAAGGAAAGATTGCGCGCGGTCCGTGGTCAATTTGTTAGGGCACTGCTCCGTACTTCGCTGGTGTTGATCGGAGAAACCATGGAAAACTACCGATTAGCCGGCCGCTAGAGTATTCTTCCAGCGACTGAATTCGTCCTAGTTGAGAAGCTAGTGTCGAAAATCCTGGTAACGTCGGGACTCGAACCTAGTTCTTCCCGGCAGGGGCTTTGCTGTGACATCAGTTGATGTCGTGAGCCACTTCTTCCGGTTCCATTCTTATTAATTGCAGTCATCATCGTCATTACTACATCTCAACATACAAGCCTTACCCAGACGGCTAAAAGACGGCAGTGTTGCGTTTCTAGTTAGTGAACTACGGCAATTAGGCCACCTCTCAGAAAATTCTTGCCATACGATAAATAAATAACATAATATTATACGAGGTTTGGGGCAGAAGCCATGGCAAATATTTTTTTCTGCAAGAAATGTCATGGGATCAGATAATTTAATTTTCGCGTGAAAGAAATGCTATACCAATGTGTGTTCACAACAATAGATGACTCTGTGTCTCTTTTAGCACAGAGGGAAATGTGAAATCGGTTGTCTGACTGCCGCCATGCGTGATGAATGTAACCCGTTTCGAGCAGCACTCATACACAATGTTAACCGTTTTCTATGGGACAAATGCTCGAGTACGTCACAATTGATGGAATTGATGGAAGCACTTGGGAATATTGCCGTTCTACATCGGACAGTCGCGAGAAGGACATGAGAGTTTCTGCGAGAATGCGTAACATGCGGTGATCAGCAACGCCCATGACGACCTGTGAGTGTGTGGATTGACGGCACGTGCGGTAATCGAGATCTAACTAATCGAACCTTTAGAAAGGGTATGCAATGCTTTTGGAAAGTTGTGAACTTGTATATTCTAAAATGTTTAGGAACATGAAACCAATACTGTCATTACAAATACCTTAATAAATATGTGACACACAATTTTAGTGTATTGTTACATGCTCATTCTTTTAGTTCTTTCATGTGTATGCTTCACATTTTCCAACAATATCGTATTCTCATAAAAAAATATAGTTGTCATGGCTTATGCTCCAACTCTCGAATTATACCAGTTCACAAACAGTGCATGGAAAATACTATGGAAACTGAGCCGAAAAATGGCGCTGTGCACTGCGGATCCAAACTGAATCGTCATTTGTGGACACCAATAAAAAAACACTTACCTTCGGAGCTCCATGGCTGAGGATTCAGCACGGTTGAAGCGGCTTCATACGAACGGCTGCGCTGCATCAGCTCAACGCCCACCGCTTGCCCGTGCAGGGGCCGCCGGCGATAGCTTCGTCGCGCCGCCACCAGGCGACTGCGGTCGCGGAAACCGTTCCGTTTCTGATAAGCACAACGCTGGAAGAAGCAAGCGAAAGGCAGGAAGTGTATGACACACCGGACCTTTCCTACCCCTTCCTCCCTTTCTCTCTCTCAATTAGGTTCATCTATGTCTTCAAAGTACTCTGCCTCTCGAAATTAGTCAGAATCCGGTAACTCATTTCCTGAGAAATACCCAGCACGAGAGCAAAGTCTTTAAATAACTTTTCCTCGATCATATTTTTTCCTTCCTTTCCATTTCCGTAACTTAAATTAGTTTAAGTAAGTGGCAACTAGATTGCATGAAGCAGGATACAGGATTGCAGAAATACTGCTGGGAAATTTAATTAATGATTCTATTTAAAATAACGATGTAAAAAATCATTGCATACTTTTTAAATCATGCGTAAGAATGGATTTTATATTTAGTTTAGGTTATTAATGTAGCCCTTTCAAATATTTCAAGTTAGTTTTCAATCTTTGTTCTCACAAACTTGCAGTTAAAATTATGGATATTTTGTTTCTTGGATTACTAATGCTTGCGCGTTTCTACCAAAATTACTAAGTATTGTTACGGAGGTATGAGTGAAATATAAGGAACTGTGAATAATAAGATTATAAACTACGAGCTTCAATTTTAATGAAATACATATTACGTTATAAGTCGATTTTCATACGATGCCATAATAATGAAACTTTTGGAATCAATCTTCAGAAGGAGAGTAAAAAATTTCGAGTTCGAAAATAAAAATACTGTCTAAGAATGATTACGATGTGTTGTTACTGTATTTTTGCATTTTGAAAGAATCATTATTTTAAAGTATGACATACAACTTTGAATGAAACTAAAGAAACTCTGGAATAACACTGAGGAGGGTGCAATTCAGAAAGTTGTCTTTAAATTGTAATAACGACACATTTCCTTAGCGACTTGGGTTGTATTGTTTCTCACATTTCTAAATCACACATTTGAATCGTGTCTTGTTTTACAATGTAAGTGCCTTCAGATGGTTTCATAAATTGAACATCATTTTGACAAATCACAGATTTTGGAGGTTGCAGGCAAACATGTCAGGTTCCTTCCTTGGACCTATCGTTTTAGATTCACGAATACATACGTATATACGGAATAATAATACGTAGAAATGTGGAAGTATGTAATGCTGTGGTGAAAATATCGGTTATTCGACAGAAAAACAACTTGTGACTCTCTGATACAGTAAAAGAGGATTATTCTTGCTCGTATACGTAGGAAATTACTTTCTATAAAACTACTCGTAGTCAGAATCTACATTGTGTAGATCCATAATACCAATAAAAGCGGATTTTTTTTATAACGTCCCTTCGTCTGTCTGCAAGTCCGTTTGTGAACAACTTTAGTGTCTAAACTATTCAGAATATCTTGCCGAAATAAATACTTCTCGATGACCCTGGTACGAATCGAATAACTGCGATTTTCAAAATAATTTTTAAAACTTTTTGTGTACTTTATAAAAAATCTCCGGAACTTTTTCAAAATTTTCTAGAAATAGCTTCAAATATTTCATAACTTTTCTTTAAAAAATAGACTAAAATCACTTTAAAGATGACAAAGGACACATTTACACGATAAAAATGATTTTTTTAAATATGCAAAAGTTTGACTTTGAACTGTCGCTTACACTACATTTTTTTTCGTGTATAGGCCAACTCGGTCGACGCGTGCATCCTGATACAGCGGATGTAAGTACATTTCTGGGAAGGATCAGCATTTTAGCTGAATCTCTATTTTTATCCCAAAAGCTTGTTAGCCCTGGGGATATGGACGATGATGCTGAGGGATGAAGGGGCGCCACACACATATCGACATACACAAATATACCCATGCCCGAGGCAGGACTCGAACCCGTAATATTCTGATTCAATCTCGGCATCTGACCGGCTTTCATCTGTATTATTGAATACAGAGATTTTTTTCAATTGAAATTTGTCTTTCACAATTAGTTTTGTAATTAATGTTATATAATAATAGTAGTTTTCACCAATTTTTAGTGAAATATGGGCAATACTAAAAACAATATCTTCCCAAAAAACAACCCCAATTGTTTTTTCTTTAAACGTTTTGTATGGAATTAAATACACTGCATAACATGGCATAAAGTGGCTAGTGGCACTTTTTTTGATTTTTCAAAAATTACAAAAAAATACACTTGTATTATTTTTACGTATTTTATATATAATACGTATGTAAAACAAATGTTTCAATAAAAATATACATATAGGATCAGATTTTAAGGTATTTTACTATTATGTATCCGAAAATCGAAAAAAAATGAAGTCAATATGAACTATCTTAGAATTAATTTGTTATACACTGGAATAAAATTGAAATTACTTGCAATTGAGTCTCAGCCTTTAAAATTTAGCATTTACCTACCCTTCGCGAAGTGTTGTCTTGAGTGAAAACTAATTAAGTTACGTCTTTGTGTATTAATTCCCCCCATTTTTCAGGTAGGAATCCTTGCCTTGCAATGGAATGTACAGATTAAATAATATTCAATTTATTACTATATTATTGAAATGTATTTCTCTGATGTGAGTTCAGTGTTTTGCAGCCAATATTGCTATAATTTAAATTTTGTATTATTTACATTTTTAACATGTCAAACTTATAATTTTTTAAATTATGACACTTTTTTTCCTTTTTCATGTTTTTATTTATCGCCTTTCCATTCACCGGAAGCTACTGGTTCTTCAGTAGATCGTAATGACAGTCGCCTGGTAGTGTTGGTTTTGTCACAACATTTTTCAGGAAAATTATCTAAATGCCTTATCGTGTATTTCGCTTATTTCTGATATTTTCTGTCCACGAGGAAAGCTAAGACTAGAGTATTTGTACAATCGCGGATTTGAAAGAATAAGCACATCCGTAGCCAATTATGATTATAGTGAAATGCATCCATGGAAATTAAGTGCAGTCGTACAGAATATGTTTTTGAACTTTATCCATTATCTCCAGATTTTGATTCTAACTCCATTTTTATGCATTTTTTCTAATGCTAATAAAATATTATTGAAAGGAAACGTCCTAAGGCATGTTGCGATAGAGGATTCGTCTCGAAAATGCATCTCCGAGGTATTGTCTAACTTAAACGCACAAATGAAAATAATGTTAAATAGTTTTCAACAATCGTTTTTTGCTCACTGCTGCTTTTTTGAATATCGAAGTTCTTTTTACCATCTCATATACATTACACAGGGTAGAGAAAGATATGTAATGCTGAAATATCAATGTCGAGATTTTGTTGGAAATAAACATTTTGTGACTTTTTTTCAAAACTTCTGTTCGTCCATCCGTCTGTGAGAATTGTCTAATGATAATAATAATAATAATAATAATAATGTCTTTATTAATGGCGAGGAGACTCTTCCTCTGAGTTTACATTAATACAGAATATCAACATTTTAAACGCGGGAGGAAAAGCCGTGCATTTACCTCTTGGAGTGCAAAACTAGGGACCATCCCGGCATACGTCTTAAGTGATTAAGTAAAACCAGAAAACCTCCATCAAGATGGCGGGTTGGGGCAGAACATTATCAATATGTAGAGAGAAGTGAAAGAAAACGGAAAATGAGAGAAGGGAAATATAAATGAAAATGAAGAAAATCCAAAACAGAAAAAAGAAAAGAGAGAGGTTAAGAGGAGGAAAGAGCTGTACATTTATGACTTGGAAATCAAAACAAGGGGCCATCCCGGCGTACGCCTTAAGCGATTAAGTAAATCTAGAAAAACCAAAATGGGGGTGGCGGCTTATGGCCAAAAATTAATAGTGCAGAATATGACACACATAGTAGTGAAAGAGAAAAGAACAGAGGTTCAGAGAAGGGGTCGTAAAGATAAAATAAGGAAATTTGTGAGGGAGAGGGAAGGGAGAAGAAGCGAAGAAAAGGAGATCTAGTACCTACACAGACTTTCTTCCAAAATAAATATTTCTAGAAGCCTCTTGAATTTGAATCGGATATCTTGATATTTGATGGTACTTTATAATAGATTCGTATAAGAGTTATTTTCACACTTTCTTCTTTAGTTGTTTTTGTAGGAATAGAGTAAAGTGCGTCAATGAAAATGAAGCTGGTCCGATTTTCAACAAAACCGCTGAAATTTCGAAAATTGCAAAAGTTATTAAAATATTTTGATCCTACAACTACTCTATTAAAGATAAATATTTTGTTAATAAAACTTGTTATACGATATCAGAACTTTAAAAAATGTCTTGTATATATTTTTTAAAATTTTAGTACTTTTAGTGTACCTGAATATTTAAAACAATACTAAAACAACAGTTTCTCAAAATGATCCTAATTTCTTCTTCAAAGACTTTGCTTGGTTATAGTAAAGGTTGATTAATAATATAGCATATTTCCGATGTTCTTGAAAAAAAACTACGAAATTTAAAATATTGCAACAGTTATGTATTGCAACATGTTATGTATAACATTATTGTGACATTATATGTGTAACATTATTGTGAAAGAAAGATACTTTTTATTCATTCAATCTATTTCTCATTATTATATCTTTAAATCATTTCAAGTACTGTTTTATTTAAATTAATATTTTTTGCGAGCTTTTGAATTATATCATTTGATTTATTCAAGTGATTGTTAAGGTGTTTAGTACGATAGGAGCAATATTATATTAATACACAACCGTTTCCAATAATACAAGAAAATATCGTCATCACTGGTTTATTTAAATATTACTTTCATCTTAATTTTCTCTCAATCAGCTATATTTTTTTTTACTCTGAAAAGGTCTCTAAAGATGTTTAGTTAATTCATTTGCAATATCTGCCATAGATATTGTCGGGTTCAAGGGCAGCGATTCATTAAGGAATAACAAAATGGGTTATAGTTTCCGCTGGCGTCCGTGATGTTGCTCTTGCATCAACTTCACTCTGAGGAAGCGATAGCATGCGCACGTTCCTCACGCAGCGGAAGTTGATTCTCACCGCTTCCTGTTGATAGAAATCTCCTGACGTCCACCGTAAATGCAAAAAGTGAAAATGCGTGACGCAGCTTGCGCCGAATGGTTTCTCAAAACTTGGTTTCATTCCTTCAATTCATTTTTTCTAGTTTAAATCATATTAAGAATTATCTCAGATGAATGTCCGTTTGAACTTATGAGCGAATGTTTGAACTACATTAAAAATTTAATATTTTTTCCGTGATTAGGCTTAAGCTTGCGCGTTATTCTGATATTTAAGACGTTATAATAATGCAAATTGGCAGCGATGACAACATGATGAAATGGGCTTGATATTTCTAAAGATGTCAATCAAGTTGAGATCTAATATGTGAGGTGAGGAAATATTTGACGTTCGTAAAACTGAAACACGCTAGTTATGAAACTACCACAAGTAGAAAACGGTATCTCACGACGAAATTTAATATGAAATAAGTATTTGATGTATGTAACTAAAAAGTTATTTTTAAAAATATTTTGAAACTTAAGTCCCTCAGCGTGCTAGCTTTCTATGGTGCGATCCTGGGCTCGATTCTCAGAAGAAAAGTAGAATAGCAGCTTTACAGTACAATCGTCTCAATGTCACTTTCTATAGCTGAATGACGAAAGAAACGCTCAGGCAGCCCAGGTAGGCTAGACACGATAAAAGGAATACATCATGCGCGCTAAATGTCACCTTTACCCCAGGTTTGAATAACAAATAGACACAGGCCCTGGCCTAGGAACACTGCTAGATGGCAAAAGTCGGTTTAATCTGACCCTACAATGCCAAATACATGCAATAATTTAAATTCAAAGTAAATAATTACAATGAAAAGAGAGGATCTTTATTCTCATAAACATTATGTGTATGTGTAATTAAATGAAGTGAGTAATTTTCTTAGGTTTTCTTTACATTCACTAAAAAACTATTGGTGCTAAAATATTACGAACTTTTCTGTCCGTGTATTCACTAAAAATTGCGCAAATTTTACGCGAAAAGTACTCGAATTTTCGGAAAATTGTATATGAACTTCTTTCAAAATCTATCTTTAAGGAATAGACGAAATTTTTGTCAGAAAACTCTTCTTCCAGTGCACTGCTAACGAAAAAGTGGATAAATCCAGTTGCTACATTAAGAAAAAAAAGTCCTCTAATACGTGGTGCAGCCAGAATCCATGTTTTCTTGGTCCTTCATACTGAAAAATCGAAAGACGGCAAAACGTCTGTTGTCTATCTGTCTGCCTCTCTGACTGTCTATATGTCTGTCTATCTGTATGTCTGTCTACCTGTATGTCTGTCTACCGGTCTGTTTGTCTACCTGTCTGTCTATCTGTCTGTCAAACTGTCTGCGAACAACGCTAACGGCTAAACCGTTCAGCCCATTTTCTCCAAAATTGATATTCACCAATCGATGTGGCTGATGTCGCGGAACCTTGAATTTGAAACCGATATTTTAATTTTGGGGGTACTTTATACGAAACCACTGGGAGATTTTAAAAATTTTCAAAAAATGGCTCCATTTTTTAAATTAAATTGTTTTGTTGGATAGGGTGAAGGAAGTTTAAGAGATTGGTGTAGGTGTCATGTTCGTCGAAAACCCTAATTGTTGGAAATTGGAAACGTTCAAAGGTTTTTCGGAGTCTTCTAACAACTAAAATATTAACGATAGAGATTTTTTCTTCAAAGAATTCTGTTCCTTAAAAATTGATTTTGAAATAAGGTCAGGTACAATTTTTCGTTAATTTAGGTACATTTCGAGTAATTTTGCGTGAAAATACGGGCGAAAAAGTACGCGCTGTTTTAGCTTCATTCGTTTATCTCTTCTTTAACGAATCTCAGTTGAATACTACGTGTTTTGTAGTTAAGTTTGGTTTTGCTTTTATTTTCGAAATATTATGAAATAAAAGATTTTAAAAAGTATTTTTTAAACTTAAGTTTAGTCAGTTGACAAGAAAATTATTCGACGTCCCATTCTCATCCTTAAAATATGTTTCTTTCAATAAAACATTGAATGTGCTTGAAAAACTTGTTTTAAAGAGCTGTATTAATTATTATTTATTGCCACTAATTTGAGGAAATAGTATTTATTACCAAATTGTTTTTTACATGTTTTTGCAACTTGACTATTTTCTTTATTAGGTGGTAAAATGAATGTGAATGCCCAGATAATTCAATAATTAAACAGGCAGCTGTACGTGAAAAAAGATTCATTACACATTTTTGTCAGCTTTCCCTCGTAATTCTCGCCGATATTTCTGCACTTGCCTCACTTTCTTACGAGTCGTTTTACGAGCACACCAGCGAAAAATTACATACTTTCATCTCGAAGCCAATTTTGAATCTTTTTCTTTGCTTATTTGTTGTCGTGGATCTTATGACCCAGTCGTTTGCAATGCAACAAGTTTGCAGTCAAAAGATAACTAGTGGTGCTACAATAGAACAAACTTTCACGCATTAATAGGGAAGATTACGTAGTACGAAAATATGATAGTTTTGAGAAAATCTGTTTCGAACGTTTGCGGTCACATCAGTGCTTCTCTGTCTGGGAGATCCTAGGGGTTGAATCCCGACGCTGCAGTGGTGGCAGGATTTTCGACCCCAGCTAAATGGGATTCAGACGCTGTCTGAAGGAGAATTCTAACGCCCGGCTTCTCTGATTGGTAGTTTTCCGTGTTTTATCCGATCAATACTAGGCAAATGCCGGAGCAGAACCCTAACAAATGGGTAACGGACTGCACGTTCTCTTTCCCTCCTCTTCTTTCTATCCTCACTCCTTACTTACACCCTTAAAATAACATGCACTACACTATCACACCTGACGAATGACCAGTGGGGAGCTTAGAGCTTGTTCCGGCTGGGGTAGTGCTCCGCTGCTGGGAGATACCTCGTTAAGGAAAATCTCCGAAAGCTGCCGTAAGTCCTGTAAGCCAAATCTTGCCAGCCAGCGGAAGATCACTGCTCCCACCCAACATAAACACGCACTACACTTACGGGACTAAACCCCTTAGCTATTGATGCGCCTGAAATAACCAATCAACTAAGCAAACGAAAAAGCGCCACCCTGTTTGCTCAAAATATTATGAAGTTTGAAAAACCCATCGTTAGAGATGCTTTGAAGCTCATGAGTTAATAAACTTATTAAAAACTGAAATTCGTCTACAGTGTAAATTTTAACAACCTGAGATATACTTGAAAAAATAATAATGTTTGGAAAATCAAACGATCACAGTACAATTCGTTTATAGTATGTTATTAATTGCATTTAGTACTATTCACGCAAAACGATTAAAGGAAAAAAATTAGCAGTTTTCCAGAAAATCTTGTTTTTTAGTATCACCTAAATTTCTTTCAAATGTTCGCAAGAACCATTAGCATTTCTAAAACATCTACATGAGATCCACGGAGTCTACAACTTAAGAACTAATTGAGGGAGTACAGACGAACGGGCGAACGTTCCATCGTAAACCAATTTTTCTGTATCAAGGTTACGAGGATTCTGACTACACATCTCTCTCTCTACGTGCCCAAGGATACTTCTCTACACTCTCTCTGCGTAAGCAGTACGCGAGAAAGTAACTCCAGTACCGTCAGCGCATGAGCCACTGACAGTTCAATGCGCTGTTGTCACACATTACTGCGCTCATGGCACCACTCACAGCACAGATAAATTAAATTTCAAAACATTAACGCTTGCTGACAGGCTATGAAATGTCTTGATATTATGTCCATAATTTTCGCCAAAGCCGAATATTATTGCCTCCACGACTTCGTCCGAGTCAGATGAGCGGCAACGCTGAATCCTTGCTGTAACAAAGGAAGTCTCCTCGCAAGCTGATTGCTTCAGAGCAGGTCACATGACGTCCCAAAGCATGTGGCGAGAGAACTGTCATAGTGGCTTATACTGTAATTGTGCAGCAGAATGGCACAGAATTCATAGGACTAATTAGTTTCCTTATCTCTTTAGTCAATGCTATATTTTTGCTTTAGTCCCACCCTCTTCTCAGCATCCCTCTATCAGTGCATAAACTACATATTTCTCATTTTCTTACTTTACCCCCAGATCCCTAATAATGGAATTGAAATAAGACGTCAAGAATATTATATAAGTCCTTTCCGTCTCCCTTTATTCTCTTGTCCCTTCTCTCTTTCTCTCTTCCACTCCCTCTCTTTTTCCCGTTCTTTCTCTCTCTTATTCCCTAGTATATTTTTCATCTCTCTCCTCTATCTCGCGCCGCCCGCTTCATCTATCTGCACTCTGCAACGCCCATCAACAATGATGACAATGTGGATAGAAAATAGCATTTAACTTATACCTCATCTTGTGCTGCAGCGCCATCTAGAGGAGTTACAACAAAATAAACAGTATAAAAGCCTTCTTCATGAAAAACACTACGATGTACCAACTATCATGGAGATTGGTCAAACGGTGTCGGAGTTTATCGATGTTACAAATACCAACATCCATTAATATGTATTAAAAATCCATTGAAAGGTGTAAATTGGGTGTTATTTAATTTATGTGTTAAGTATACTTTGTAAACAAAAATATTCATTTATGTTGTAAATAATTTTTGGAGTGTTTATATGTTTCTGAAATACAAATTTTCGCGTAGAAAGTATTTTTTCAAACAAGTTTGTGACTGTTTATTGCAGTTCAGATATTCGAAATCTAGAAGGAGTTTGTTGGGTAAAATGTGCTTAAAATTAACTTAAGAGCTTATTTTCAAAGTTTTGTTGATTCTTCCTTAGGTACCATAATATACGGAATATAGTTAGAAAGTAGCAGAACCCAGCAGACGTTGTTCTGCTCTCTCTCCCTCTCTCTCTATCTCGCTCTCTCTTTCCCTCTCATTCTCTCTTTTTTCTTTTTCTCTTTTTTACCTTTCTCTGTCTCTTTATCCTCCTTTATCTCTTCCCTCGATATTATAGCTTAACATAATTTGTCTCTTCGTTTTACAATATTCGATTTAGTTATCATGTTGATAGTCAAAGCTGCGTAAGATATTGAGCAAATCGCAGTTCATATTTCCAATGATTGAACTAACTACTTTTAAAGGAAGCGGGAAGCAAATTGCTTCTACAGGCTGACGTCATATGTAGTTCCAACAGCAGCGTAGAGATTGCACCACAGTCGCCGTCAGAGGGCAGGACTCGTCGTCGCCGTCGTGACAAAAGCAATTCCTAATATAGTTTCTTTTCCCTTGGATGCTATTTACAATATCATTCAATGGAAAACAATTAATATTTTCTTCTTAAAGACATGCACTGTGAGTAGCGGTGTGTGGTGAAACAGAATGTGATGCTCATTTGAATATTTTTGACCTACGAACATTCTCTCTCCTGCGATGTAGATGCGCGTCCGATTGCAATGTATTGTGAGCATGCATGTTTGCCCATTCCTTTCGTGTTTCGTGTGGCGAAGTTGCTTAGGCTGTACCGAAGGCAAGGGGCCCACGTGTATAAATGTCAAGAGGAACATTCTCTTCAGTCGACATGTAAAGTTCCCTCGTGATGTGTCGAGGCTAATGTTGTCGCAAACAAGACAGTTCTGTAATACAGTTTTCCAAGTCACACATTCAAAAAATAAATATATTTCAGTTAAAATACTAACAGCAGAAGCCGGCGTTGTCAGTATATTAAACAGATAAAGAAATAAATTCTGAGGCGTAAAATGTGAGAAACGTTTAATGTTTTCAACTCTCTTCTTCGTAACCTGTTCATAAAAAAAATGACAAATGCATAGGCTGCTAACGCTGCAGGAAAATTGATTGGGAGACTAAATGTAATCGCTAAGTGACAATCCTCTTTTAAAGTTATATATCAATTCAGTTACATTAAGATAAAAATGATATTAAAATATTCTTTCAAAGTAATTATAGTACTTTTAAGATGGGTATAATTCAAACTCTACAATCATTTTATTTTATATTTTCAAATCATAAAACTATTTTCGTTTTTCGAATCTGTTATAAATAATTCAGAATTGGAAGTGTTAAACGAGACATTTAGTGATGTCATTACGATTTCTTAAATGACCACGTCCTCAGAAGTGACAATGCTTCAATATTATAATACAATCTACGAATGTCTTAACTCAGAGTGACACTGAAATAAATATTTGGAATCATAATGATACTTTTGTTTTTTAATACAAATTTCAGTCAAAAGATAACGAGTCAGTCTATATAATGACCATGGTGCGAAAGTTTGTAACACTGATAGATGTTTGCATAGAAGTGCCTCAATCGGGAATTGGGTAGGAGTGGCACGAACCTTCGTCGCTCTGCCGTTTCTGTTAGACGTGCTTGAAGTGAATTCAGAGAGTCCAACATCACTGTGGTGAGCGGAAAAGAAGGAAAGTGAGCTATAATGCGTTTTTTTAAAGCGAAAGAAGTATCGGGAGGTGAAATCCATAACAAAATGTGTGTTGTGTGTGATAAACACTCATGAAACTGCAAAAAGCGCGTCATTAAGTCCAAACGGCCAAGAATGTTGACTGACTGCTTCATTGTGTTGCACAATACCTTTGGAATACTAAACAGCTTACTTACTTTTTTACCATCTGCATTGTTTTCATTTGACTGACCCACATATCGTATTTGATTTATGACTGAATAACACTTCACATGCAAAATAGTGAAAATAAAATTGATAAGCCATAAAAATATCGTTCTTCATTTTGTTGTGAACATCATCAATTTCATGATTTGAATTAACTTTGTGTCAATGTAACATCACAAACTGTATCTTTTAACTTAATCTTTAATTCGAGCGGGTAGCTGTTGCTTTCCATATACATACGGATATATCATACACATCGTCTAGAAAAATACTTTCTACATACAACTTCATAAAATGTCGCCTTGAATGTTCATCGCACTAACTGAATAGCAAGTGCAGCAGTATCTGTGACAGAAGACGATTAGCAGAGAATACTTAGCCGATAACTATCGGTTGAGGGCATATATCTGATATGATGGTTGATGGAGTTTTATTGAAATATAATTCAGATAACAACACACTCACAATATTTCTTCAAGATTTACATCTGTGTAAATCTAATACAAATAAAAAATGTCCGTGTGCATGTTGCACATGGACGATAAAACTGCTACACCGATTGCTCTTACATATCTCTCTTCTGAATAGTATTGTGAGTGTTTAAAGAGTGATTTCAATTAAATAGGACATGTGTTTTTTTTAATTATGTTTTATTTAATTGGTCGCATGAACTTTCAGGTCATTAGCGACCACAGTCAAAAGGCAATGTATACGTACAAGGTAGAACAGAAGATTCAATATCATTTAAAACTAAAGCATAAATTCACAACTTGACAAAATAAGTGTAATATTACATAAAGAACATTAACAATAACATTTAACAGCAACAGTATATACACAATCATCAGAACACATATTGTACATTACAACACAAATGACATAACATTGCGATAATATTGATGTTGCACAAATTCTTAGTTTTTACAGCATGTTGGTACAATTAATTTTCTTTAAATAATTAAAACATTTTCAATATGTTACAATGAGCCTGTTCCGCAATGAATGTTCTACAATGAATTCTTCTCTGATATCTGCCCTTTTTTGTGGTCTCATTGTGAATATCCTGCTACAAAATGAATAAATCTCATTTCTGCACATTCAATTCGACGTAGCTGATCCGATGTTAATGTCCAGCTCTCACTTTCATAAAGCAGTAATAGCAAGGAAATAACTTTGTAAAATCTGAGAAGAGTTTCTTTTTGGACATTATGCTTTAGAGTTGTCCTCTAGAGTTGTTCCGTTCCACAGAAGTATGTGAAATTGTTCAGCT
Organism: Gryllus bimaculatus; assembly: GCA_017312745.1. Lineage (NCBI taxonomy): Eukaryota > Metazoa > Arthropoda > Insecta > Orthoptera > Gryllidae > Gryllus > Gryllus bimaculatus. Next base: position 10,158,144 of record BOPP01000013.1, on the reverse strand, counting down.
TTATTTCCACATCTCTTGATTTAATATAATTAAAATGATATCCAGGATTTTTAAATTCATTAATTTGTACAGTTATTTGGTCATGTATAACTATCTTTGCTGCTAAAGGTTCAAGTTCTTTAAATGTCATCACTTTGGTTTTATTTGGTGATATTTTAATACCATACTCATTAGCAACCTGACTTAACTGCCATTGCCGAGAGCGGGTATCCCTGTCTTACTCCTTTGTTTATATAAATTGATTCTGTTCCATTTCTGAGCATTCTGATCTTGATTTTATTATTTCTGTATAATAATAATAATAATAATAATAATAATAATAATAATAATAATAATAATAATAATAATAATAATTATTATTATTATTATTATTATTATTATTATTATTATTAATATAAATAATAATAATGTGTAGTGCAAGGGCGTGAAGTGCAGTGATGTTGTGAAACTGAGGAAACCGAGTGAGTAAGAAAGACATTACTTTACAGTGGGGTGCGGTGTGGTGAAGTGAAATGTGTGCTATGAAAGATTGCACCCTGAAATGTTCACGTTAAGTTGTAAAGTTTGTAAATTTTGTAAAGTTGATAAGTTCTGTAATGTTAAGTTAGTGTATTCTTCCACCAAGTTCTCAAACCTAATTGCAGAATTACTAATAAATCTATATATAATTATGATGTGGGGAGTAGTTGATTATTTATGCGGTTATGACGAGTGATGACTCAAGCGCCCCTAAACTGAAGCTCTATGCAATCCGTCGTACCTGCCGCTGCATTCAAACATTCTGTCCCTGTGATAGTGAAATATCGGCTTGAATAATTACTTGAAAACTATCTCGGACAAGTAATCAATTTTTTCCAAGACAGTGTCGCAGTGACTATTATTGCCCAAACACGACTCAAAGCGTTTTAATAATAGGATACACGACATCCATGTCCAAACAGGACATAGAACATCCCTGATCATGCGAAGAGTTATCTTATTCATTTGGAATTTTTGCACAACATAGCGTAAAAAATGTTTAACAATTACGTGAATATTAGCGTGTGACGTGGAATACACTGCAATAGCGAAGCATTGCCGGGTCTACTAGTAATAAATGAAGTTTGGTTGTTTCGTGGGTACTATCGATATCCTTTGCCTGAAAGCTTGACTTGGAGATGGTGGTTCTTGGAACTTATCAGCCTTTCATCTGTCGAGTCTTGTGCAGGGCGGGGTCGCGGTGGAACGTTAACGCGGCATAGAGAGTAAGGCGGGCGACGACCGGCGGCGGCGGTGGCGCAGCGGTCGGGAGGTTGCGGTCGGGGGCGGAGTCTGCGGCGCGGGCCAGGGGGCGGGCGGCGTGTGGTCAGGCTTTGCCCGAAGCTTAACCGGCGGGCTTTGAGGGGGTGCGCGTGCGGTGCCGGGATAATTACGGCCCTGTTACGAGGGCGAGCCGCCAGGGCGCGCAGCCGCGCCC